>VZRM01009045.1:148773-176213 GCA_013397955.1 Grantiella picta | reverse complement strand
TGTTTTCAAACCAATACAAAAGTTCTCTTAACACCATTTCTTCTGCCCTTGTTGTTTCAGCCTGAGCAAGAATAACCACATCCGAGCTGTTGCAGAGAGCCCTGTCACACCCAGGCCCCCCATTAAGGAACTCCCCCTGCCAGGTCCCAACCCTCCAGGAGTCAGTGGCACCAGGAGGCCCTTGTGTGCTGCTGAAGAGGTAAACAGGGGGAGAAGGGATCTTTTGGGGTGAAACTCCACACTTCATAGCTGTGGAGTTCTCTACAGTCAGGCTGAAACAAAAGGAAGGGGTGGGAATGCCTGCTAAAGGTTTTTTGTTGGTTTTTTTTTTCCCTTTCCCATCTGTAAGGATGTTCAGCAAGCAGAAAATAGGAAATACAAAGAGCTCATGAGTCTCTTCAAGGAAAAATATTCTGGAAGACTTACTTCTTCACGGCCAGCCAGGCTCAACAAGTAATTATGAGCAAAATAACCCTTAACTTTCTGGTGGTGAGTTTGTTGTATGTGGAAGGGGAGGAGAATTGATCTTTCCTACTCTCAGGATTTTGGACAGAGTCAAATGTAATGACTGAGCCTCTTTTGGAATAGTGGAGACAGAAAATTTGACTCTTGGATGTTCACTGTGCCCCCGTTGAAGGTGGCCAAACTTGTAGATGTAAACTGGAAATGCCCGTTGCATCTGGTCATGGAACCAGTGACAGCATGGTTCTATTGAGGATTAAAAAGCCTCATTTTACTTTATAGGTTTCTATTGCTTTCATTTAGCCAGTCGTGTACAAATAATAACTGTGTCCTCTGCAGTGGATTGATGTGCGCAAGTAACAAATCACCTGTAAAATCTCTGTCCTTTTCTTCTGCTACACCAAAGGGTTCAAACCAAGGAACCAGGGATGACTGGGAGTCTCCAGAAAGAACAAAAATCCAGAGGTGCCTCTCCATCTGTGCCAGAAAGGACCAGTGAGTATCCCCAGGATCCAGGTCCACTCTGTAGGTGGAATTCCAGTCCAAAACAGGGCATTTCCTCAAGCCAATTAGTGGCTAAACTGGGTTTGAGAGGGTTTTATTGAAGGGAAGAAAATAGTTGAAAATGGTATTTGAGAGCTGTGACTGTAGCAGTGCTGTCTGCAGCTGGATGTGACCCCACTGCACAGGAGAAGGTTGTAGTACCTGTTTTACCTGTTTTTTTGTACCAGGGAGGGGGATATTTGACCCTCAGAGCTGCACTTCAATTCCTTTTAAATGCTAGACAGGACTGTTCCATGATAGCAGAGCTTCCAAACCAAGTAAACTAATTACATGTATGTTTAATATTCTCCCAGGTTTTTTTTTTTTTCCTGTGTTCATTACTTAAATATTTTATCATCACTAGATCTTTTATATCTTGGCCTTTATGACGTGATCATATGGGGATTGAAATTATTTCTGGGCAGGAGCCAGGGTTTGAACTTTTAAGTTGAAAATGCTGATGAAATGTCTGTGGTGTCACCCAGAAACTGAGAGCGCTGTGCAGCTGCTGGAATGGGAAGTCACCTGCTTGTTCTCACATTGCTGCTTTTCCCTGCAGGTGTCAGACATGGGGATGTTTTCAGCCCCCAGCTGCCTCAGAGAGGTGTTGTGATCAGGTGAGAGTCCTTTTTAGCCATGGCTCTTGTTTCTTTTGGCTCTGGCAGCCTCCAGAAGACCAGTCCTGGTCAGTGTCTCCGTGCTGGGGGAGAGGAGCAGCTGGTTTGAGGAGTTGCCAGTTGTCCCTCAAATCCAGCTCCCCTGGCACAGCTGGCCAGCTTGTGGGATGTTCTGGGTGTTTTTTGGGACAAGGAAGTAGGGGTGACAGTGGTGGCCACACCAAGTTGCCCTTGGGTTTGCAGAATCCATTTTTGCTCCCAAGTGTCTTTCTGCCACATCATTAATGAATTGACTTTGCATTTCCTGTGGATCCTAAGCATAAGGATTAGGGAGTTTGTTAAACCTTGGGGGACTGAGACGGTTTTTGTGGCTCACAGGATGCCTTGGGTTGGAATAGGAGACCAAAAAGGAGTGTTGCTGTCTCTCATCAGGGGCCAGTGGACTCTGGGGTGGCAGGATGGGAGTGCAGGAGGCTCCTTGTGGAGGGAGAGGAGCTTTTGGCTTCAGTTCCAGGGACGGATTTTGGTGTGGCAGTTTGGTGCCCTCCTCTTGCTGCCCTCAGATGAGAGAGGAGAGAGTGTAGATAGAGAGAGGTTTGGTTGTGGCCGGTCTGCTTTTGGGTGACTTTGCCCCTATTCTCTTTCCCCCTTAGACACAAGCACTGTGTTGAGCTGTGCACATGTCCTGAGTTCAGTTGTCACTGTTTCCTAAGCACAAGGGAAGAGAGGGAATAACTGGTGGAGTGGGATTTGTCGCCAGGAGATCACAAAGCACTTGATAGAGGAAGTGCTGGTTGCTTCCCTGTTTTCCAAAGATTAAAACTGAGAAACAGAAGGAGTTTGGCACCCAAAGGTGGAAGAAAATTTGCAAAGCTTCCAGCTCTTCATCTCTCCCAGTCTGGCTGCTACAAAATGGGGAAGAAAATGAGATATTGTCATGTGTCAGAATCAGCCTTGAAAAAGCATTTCTTATGCAGAAGGTGAATTTTTGGGAATTTCATGGGGCAGTGTGGATATCCAACTCACTTCTCTTTCTCTCCTGGCAGCTACTACACACCACCAGAAGACTCTCGTGGACAGGGAAAATCAGGGAAACGAGCAGCTTCAGTGGTAAGCTTGAGTTAGTCATTACTTCACTTTGTTTTTGGGAAAATGTAACTCATGTCTGGCCAGGATTGAGATCCAAAATAAAGTTTGAAGTGTGGAAATCAGAAATACGTATCTTGATCTCAACTTGATACCTGCATGAGGAGGCTTTGCTGGGGTTCAGGCTGTTAATCCAAGCCCAAGGAAATTCCTGCCTCTCTGGGCACAGTTGGAATGCAGTCACCAATCAGAAGTGCCTTTGGGGTTTGCTGCTGGGATGTGTGCAAAACCCTCCCAGTTTCATGCAGGATTCTCTGCCCCACCCCCCAGCAAACCCCCCTGTGCTTCTCTGACCTCCTGTCCTTGTGCCTGGCAGGGCCAGCGTGGAGCTGAAGTCCCCCAAGGAAAGTTATTCCAGTTCCATGTGACACCTGTCCTGTCCAAAGACCTCTTTTTTGTGGACAGTGAGCCACTGCTATGCCCAGAAAAGCCAGCAGATGACCTGGCTCCACTGACAGAGGTACCTGTGCTCAGCAGCAAGCCAGTGCTGTGGCTGATGGAGCAAAGGCCTGCAAGGCTGCTTGCTCTGGCACTGGAGCTGCACGTGGAGGCCTTCTGGGGGGCTGGTGTGCTCCCTGTGCTGATCCATGAGCCTTCCCCCATGGACTCCTTCCTTCCAGGCCATGGAGAGTGAGATCTCTGCTGTCTTTGCCAGCGGTGAGCCCGAGGACATCCTGAGCAAGGCCTTCAAGCTCACTGTCACCCGTGAGGACATCTGCACCCTGCGGCCCCTGGGCTGGCTCAACGACAGGGTATGTGAGTGATCCTGCACTTCCTGGGAAATCCCCCCTCCCTGGGCACAGGAGTCTTCCAGGAGCTCCACTGCAGAGCCCAGAAATAGCTGCACACTCCTTATTTTGGGTACTGTGTGGGCTGATGTTTCTGGAAGCTTTCACTTGGATGCTGCAGCTCCCAGGAGTCAGTCTGGGTTATTGGAGTGGGGGTTTTAAGCAGCAGCACAAATCACCCAGTGTAAAATCCTGGGAGCAAAAGCTGCCAGGAAAAAAAAAACCAAACTGGAGTTCTCTGAGCTCGAGGGTGGCCAGCAAAGACATGCTGCTGTCTTTTTAATTTCGTGTCTTACTTCACATCTCAATTTGCCTTCCTCTGTTCCAGATCATGAATTTCTACATGGGTCTTCTGGTGGAAAGAAGCAAGAAGGAAGGATATCCAGCAGTCTATGCTTTTAATACCTTCTTTTACTCCAAGCTAAGCTCTACAAGCCACAAGGCAGTAAAGAAATGGACAAAAGGTGTGGATATCTTCAAGCACGATGTCATCTTGGTGCCTATTCACCTCAAAATTCACTGGACACTGCTGGTGAGTCAATCTGGCTTTTTATTTAGGGGATGGGGAGAACAAAACTAGCAAGAAAAGTCAGTTAGGGGTTTGGGATGTGCTTTTGTGTCTAACAATCACCTTTTAACCCCAGGTCGTAGATCTCAGAGAGAAAACCATCAAATACTTTGACTCCTTGGGACAGAAGGGAGACCACATTTGTAAAACTGTTTTGTGAGTAGCTGCTTTTTATCCCTTTTGGTTGTTTTTGAGGCCTTTTTCCCTCCCTGTCACATGGTGCTCCTCACATGGATCCTCTGGCATTTCAGTGCCGTTCATCTTCCTGTCACCCTTCAGCTTTTTTTTTTTTTTTTTTTTACCTTTTGGTGCCCTAAATCAGTGAGATGAAAAGTAATTTTGTGTTGTTTTCAACAGAAAATACCTGGAAGAGGAAAGTAAGGAAAAAAGAAACATTGAATTGACTGCTTCTGAGTGGACCCTTCACAGCATGGGCACGGAGGTATGGGAGAAATGCCTGGATTTGGAACTGGAGCTAGAACTGCTCTTCATGGAGGGTTTAACACTTTCCAGGGAATTAGAGGAGGATGTGTGCAGTTAATTGGGACTGTTCCTTGGGTTTGGGAGCAGCAAATGGATTATGGATGTAGGTTTTCAGGAGCTGGTGTGGGCAATGTGTGCTACCACCGAACTGCTGCTCTTTTAAGACAGCTAAAAATCCTCTGTCTTTTTTTGTATTCCTCAGGAAATCCCTCAACAAAATAATGGAAGTGACTGTGGAGTTTTTGTTTGCAAATTTGCCGATTTCATCTCCAGAGACAAACCCATCGTCTTCACCCCGGTGAGGGAGGTGTAAACCCCTCCAGCCTTTCCCCCACAGATACCAGAGCCAGGGAAGCTGCACAGCAGCTGGGCAGGGAATGAGGGTTTGTTCCCCATGTCTGGTGGGGTGTCGGCTTCTTGGGCAGGATCATGGAATCCCAGACTGGTTTGGGTCAGAAAGGACCTTAAAGACCATTTCATTCCAATGCCAGAATGCTGCAGTGGTTTGGGATATCTGGCCTTTGTATCTCTTGGAGAAAGAGGTTTCTGCCTTGGCCCAGCTCGGACACTGGTTATTTTCCAGTGTGGTGATCTTTAATAAATGTCCCTGTAAAGAAATGTGGCTTTGTTGGGTGTCTGTGTCACCCTCGTGTGAAACCCACCTGGTAGCCAAATGGCAGGTGCTCAAAAGCAACTTCCCATTCAAGAATTCCCTGGGTGTTAGTGGGGATTTCCTGCCTCCTTCTCCCCGGCATCCTAGCTAATGGATTTTTCCCTTTGCTTTTCAGGAACACATGCCTTATTTCCGCAGGAAGATGGTATGGGAAATAATCCATCAGCAGCTGCTGGGAGACATGCACTGTTAGAAAAACACTGTTCTCTAAAAGAGTAGTATTTATTTCTTATTGTTAAGGTAAGATAAATAATAACTTATGTAAGAGCCTTATTGTATGGGAATGTTACTTGTTAATAGAGTAATTTATTTTTTAATTGAAAAGCGATTTGCTCTCTCCGTGTGGTTTTTAACTTGCTCACTATCTGAGGAAGAAGAGGGACTGTCTCCTCTCCTGGTGGCTCTGGGAACATCCCTGTGCTGCTCCTGGCCCAAAGATCCACAAGATCCTGGCAGAGCTGCAGAGGGGCTTTATCTGCCTTTGCTTTCACTGATGGGCTCAACCTGCCCCAGCCTCGGGGCAGATTCTCCAAAGGACGAACGATTCCAAAGGCACTTGTGTTTTGTCCTCACAAATAATTAATTAGGGATAATTAATCTTCCCTGAGGATTCAGAAGATCTGAGCCTGCGGACACAGCAGCTGGCTGTGTTTCAGGTGTCCTTTCCCCTTCCCTTCGGTTCGCCCTGTTCAGGGCTGCACTTTTGAGTGTCGCAGGTGCCACCAGAGCCGTCCTGCAGTGGCAGCATTCCCGGTGCTGCAGGTGTGGCAGTGGAAGGCCCGGCTCTGGGGCTCGTGGAGGAGGGGTTCCTTCATGGTGGCACCCATCAGCACCCCAGGCAGCCCCACCCTGCCCCCAGAGGACCTCCCAGCCCTGTTTGGCGCCTTTCCCCGTTGGCTGGTCCATCATTTTGGCTTTGCCAAGGATGTGCAGGGAGGGAAAGGGGACTTCACGATGGCACCACTTCCCGTGGCCCTGGGCAAATGCCTACAACCCTCCGTTTCCCAAATTCCCTCCCACCCACCCCTCCCCTCCCCGGCAGCAGGGAATGGGACACCATGGAGGAACTCCCAGCCATGCCCACTGCAAGGGACCCGAAAGAAGGCAATGGAGAGCAGGCTCAGGCTCCGGTTAGCTGGATATATTTCTCTGGTTTTGTCGGTGTCTCGGGTTGGTTTTCACAGAACACTTTGCAGTAGAGGAACACACGGATTTGCAGCCATGGGAGCGGCGCTGGCACTGCACCTCTGCTCCCCTCCCTGCTCTTGCCCGTCGGCTTTTGCCGCTTCCATCCATCACTTCAGTTTGCTTAAACTTTTTTGTGTGTGTTTGGCTTTTTTTATTTTTCCCTTTTTTTGTCTTTTTAACCATTTCTCAAGCTTTCTCTGAGGATACAGCCACTGGCTCTCGGCTTGCAGGAGACTACGGAAGAGCTCTGGGACACTGGGGATGGTTTCCTTCTTCCACCTCGCAGCTGACTTGGTCGAGATCATTTTTCCAACTTGGTTTTTTTTTTATTACAAAAATAAAAAAGTGTTCCAACTATCAGTTACAAGGCATACAAAAATCTCTAAAAGGGCAACACAAGCGCAAGGTGCTGAGGTACGAAAACCTGAGGTAGTTTGTGTTTGTGTGTGTGTGTGAGGGGAGTTATTTGGGTTATTTTTTATTTGAAGCCAATTTTGCTGGTTGGGTTTTTCAGCCCTGGGCTGACAACCTCTTGTAAATCCATTTTTTTCACCCATTTCCCCCTCCTCTCCCTGCAGCAGGGATCTTTCCCCAAAGATCCCAGTCCAAGGTGGGCAGGGCTGGTGCTGCCCATCATTTTCCAGGGATGTCAGTGCCAGGCAGTGATGGAGAGAGGACAGACAGACAGAAAGGGGGGACAGAATGGATGCAAACCCCACTTTTGGAGTCTGAAGCAAAGAGGAAAGGGTGTGTGAAGGAGAGGAACAATTCCTACAAGAGGAATCTTCTTGGCTCCTACAGGCCCTGCTCTTCTCAAAGCCCTTCAGAAATTGCTGTTTAACACTTGTTTAGTATTTTTTTCCCTGCTGGCGATCCTACAGCTCTGCTCTACGGTGCGTTAGAGAACCAATGGACCAGCTCCTGCCATTAAACCTCTAGAAAAGCCTGTTTTTGCTAAAAACAAACAGCCCCCCCCCCCAAATTAAAAAAAATGAGTTAAAAAATAAAATCTTACAAAACTTAAAAATCGGCGTTAGTTTCGTTACTGATATATTAATTCTAAATTAACGAGCGCCTTGTGGCCGTGGCCCCCCCAGGCCGGGCAAGCTCCTCCTGGGTGGAATGGGCAGGTTTGGGGAGAACTCCAAAATAAACACCACCTCTCTCTGCCTGTGTTAGTCCAAGTGCCGGGGCAGCGGCGGGGGCAGCGATGGAGTAAGGCGGAAGCTGCGGGCTGTCGAGAGCCCCCCGTGCCCCAGTTCTGCACAGCCTGGCTGCAGGGGGGCTCGGGGGGTCTTTGGTTTGTCCCCTGCCCTGCTGGGGGCTGGTGGTGCTGGCTGGGGGGTTACATTCGTCGGGCGGTGCTGGCGGGAGCCTCACTTGCTGTGCTGCGAGGCCGCGGCTCCCTGAGCGTGTTTGTGCTCCTGCTGCTTCACCTGCTGCACGATTTCCCTGATCTTGCGCTGGGCAGTCTGGGGGGCAAGAAACAGGGCTCAGGGAGGCCACCAGAGCCCCCCCAGCCACAACAGCATCAGAACCCTCCAGCTTTTAACCCCAAGCCCTGCACAGCTGTGAGTGATTCTGTGATAAATGAGGATGTGCTAAAGGAAAGGTTTGGCTTCTTCTGTCACTCAAGAACCTCGATTTTGGGGTGTCACCACCCCCCCAGCAGTCAGGAACACAGCCGAGTATGTGCACCCAGGCAGGATATGAGAGCCAATTCCCATCCCCTGTCCGAGACACAGATTTTGGATAAATTGAGTCAATCTTTAATTGTAACGCAGCCAAAAACCCCTTCAGTGCATCCCGGGTGCACAAAAACCACTCGGAGCAGCTCAGAGAATGCTGTGCTTGGTGGCTTTCCTTCAAGTAGCTGGGAATGTCGGGAAAACCATAGCCAAACCTTACCTGACTGGCAAAGAAATGCCCAATGATTTTGACGACAACCTCCTCGTTCTCATCCGGGGTTTGGTCTCGCGGCACAATGACTTCTGCACTCGTTAAGTTCTGCAGTTCATTCACCTGGAGCAAACAACAGACATCCAGGTTATGCTGTGTAAGACCCAAAATCCACTGCTGCTGGTGTCACCACAGCTCTGAGCCAGCTCAACAGCACCAGGCTGCCGTGGGTCACACCCTGTCCCCCTTGGGATGGTCACCCCCCCAGGGGCTGGGGCTGAGACATCACTGATACCACAGAGGTGATGGGAGATAAGGGATGTCCAGCTCTGCAGCTCCCACAGCCTCATTTACCGTCTTGCCACCTTTGCCGATGACGCGGCCGGCGGCGAAGGAAGGCACCTTGATGTGAGCTTCGAGCTTCACTTCTTCTTTCGGGTTAAAGAAGTTTTCCTCTTTCAGCTTCCCAAATATTCGCCCCTGAGCCTGGAGAGGGGAAAAAAGGGACATCAAGGTGGTGGGCAGCATCCTGGGGGTGCCTGCTGTGCCCTTCATTCCCGTGGGTGATGATGTGCTGATGTCCAGCAGCACCAAAACCATGGTCCATGGCAAGAAACGCCCCCAGCACGGTGGGGACCAAAGCGATGCTGTCACCTTGCCCCTGCCCATGTCCCCAAGCCAGCCCCACCCCGTGGCCACCACACCTTGAACTGAGCCTCAGGTGGCCCCGTGATGATCACCATGCGCTCGCTGGCATCCGGACCTTCTGCTGGGGCAATCTGCGGAAGGACAGGGAAGGAGTGTGAGTGTGAGCCTCCTTGGGCAAGGCCTCCCCTGTGTGGGGACACCTCCCATGCAGGGACATCCCCTGCCCAAGCAGAGGTGACAATCAGCATGCTGCAGAACTGAGTTTCTACTAATTTGGGGAGCAAAACCACCTGCCAAGGGCCCCCATTCTCTGCCCTCAGCAGTGGGAAGGGGAAACTGAGGCACAAAGGCCTGGCCCAGCCCCGCAGCCCCACTCACCTTGATGGAGGCACCAGCAAACCGTGCCAGCTGCTTGATGTGCTGCCCCTTCTTCCCGATGATGGCTCCCACCGCCTGCGTTGGGATGAACAAGTTCACGACCTCCTGCTCCGGCAGCTGGAGAGGGCATGGAAGAGCCAGAGGGTCAGGGGAGCAGCTGGATCAGGGGGTGGCTTCCCCTGCCAGCGATCCAGGCTTGAAGAGCAGGTGGGCTGGGTTGGGTTAAGTTGGGTTGAGTAGGGTTGGGTTGGGTTAGGTTGGGTTTGGTTAGGTTGTGTTAAATTGGGTTAGGCTGGGTCAGATTGTGGTCCTGGCATGCACCCCCTGCTTTTTGCCTGCCCTCCCACAAGGTGCCCCCCAGGAGTGAAGAGCTCATGGTGGGAGACACTAGGGCACTCTTGGGGTGCTGATGGGGAAGGGGCACTTACGGGGTGCTGATGGGGGAAGGCGCCGGCCGGGGGGGCTCCATAGAGACCCGACAAGTAGGCAGAGGAGCCCTGTGGTGGCAGAGGAAATGAGGGTCAGTGACATCAACAACGTCCCCAAGGTGCCAGCCCCTTCCCAGCCACCCCCAGCCCGATATGGAGAGCATGTCACAGCCATGAGTGACACATGAGGGACACGGTGACCACCTCTCATCCCCTGAAACCCCTCCAGGAGAGAGCAGGTGCATCCAAGGATGAGCTGCAGCCCACACCCAGTACTTCCAGCCCAGCACAAGGCTGGGATGTGGATTGGAGCTCCCAGTTAACCCCAGTCCCTCCTCCCCCTTGCTGTTTTTTTGGCTCTGTCCTGTTGATGTTTGTAGCAGAAAAATGGTCTCCTTCTGGCCTCACCAGGGGGGCTTGAAAAAGGCCACCCAAAGCTTTGGGGTGAAGGACCCCACAGCAAACAGTGCCCTTCAGGAGACCTGTCCTGCTCCTCTCCATCACACCCATAAATAATTCCCACAGCTGTGGATACAGGCAGAGCATCCTTCCCTCCATGGGATGAGAGTGGACAGCGCAATCAACCCCCTTCGAACCCTCCAGAGCCACCAGACCCCAACACATCCTCCCCTGCACTCACCGTCCTCCTCCGCCCGCTCTGCTGCTGGCATTGCAGGGAAAGAAAACAGCACAGGTAAATTAACCCACAGCCTGGAATAAATTATTTAGGGACTAACAGAGACAGCCCATGGCGCCTGGGTGACCTGGGATGGACCTTCTCCATCAGCACCTTGGCCATCTTGTTCTCCTGGCACTGCACCATCCATGCCCAGGCTGACCTCAGGGGCTGTGAACATCCCTTCCCACGTTTAGCACCCCAAGAACAAGGAGAATCCTCCCCTGAGAGGTGGGGTGGGGCTTGGCTCCCCAAAAGCACAGCCCCGTGTGCCCGAGCAGGGATCCAAGCCGATGGCAGTGGACGCACAGGGTGGGCTGCTTGTCCCCTGCATGCCCTGTGGCCACACAAGGGGCTCTGGTGGCCACCAAGACCAGACCCGCAGGGCACAACCCAGCCCACACCATCACAACCCAGTGATGGGCTTGGCATCAGGACTGAAGACCACCTCCATGGTTTGTCCATGCTCTCTGAGGAGAGCAGCACCCCTAGGGCATGGCCAGTCCCTAATCACCAGTGAAACCAAGCTCAGCACAACACGGGGATGCAGCTGATCCTGACCACAAGCAGGGACAAGCCACCTTCATTCCCTGTCCTCTCCTCTTTGCTGCTGTGATCAGCCCCCTCCCTAAATGGCCAAGAGGTGGCTCCTACAGCTACAGTGTCCACCCAAACCTAACAGCTCCAGCAGGGCACTCCAGACACCAGGAACATCCCACACTTACTGCAAAGGGGTGGTATGGGGTGGCAGCAGCAGCCCCTCGGGCCCCTGGGGCAGATGGGAGCATGGAGAGCCCCGTGGAGAAGATGCCCAACGCGCTGAGGTTTAGTCCTGGGATCAGGTTGGCTTGTTGCTGGGAAAAGACAGACAGAGAAAGGTGTGAAAGGTGGAGTTCTGGGCTTCTCAGCACAGCGTGGATGTGATGGGTGTTTTTATACAGTTTCTGTTATAATGAGCAAAACTTTGTATCAACGTTTGAGGCATGAACTATTTCAGTCTCTGACACTGGGCAAGCCCCAACCCTTGTTGTAACCCATTGACTTCCACTCCGGGTTTTGGTCTGGCCACCAGCGGAGGGCTGTGCTTACATTGACAGCCACCACGTCGTTCTCATAGGCCTCGCGCAGCTTCTTCATGATCTCCACCTCGGCGCTGGAGCAGGCGGCCGTGCTGCCCTTCACCGTGATGGTGCGCTCGGGGTTGTAGATGGTCAGATCCTGCAGACTGCCCCACGGGAAAACCCAGAGACATGGTTACACTCCTTCTCCAAGGCAAGAAAAACACCAGGAAAACTCAAATCGCAGCTGAGGGTTCCCTCTGAGACGGTGTGAGAGCCACAGGCTCTCGCCCTGCCCAACACCACCATCCACCTGGGATGGGGAGTGCGCATGAAGGACATAACTGCTATGTTTTCCAGCTCCAGCACTTCCTGGACCATGTTGGGTGGAATGGGGTGGCTTGGTGCTCACCAGGAATCAGGGAATCATGGAATGGTTTGGGTTGGAAGGGACTGTAAAGATCATCCAGTTCCACCCCTGCCATGGCAGGGACACCTTCCACTATCCCAGCTGCTCCAAGCCCTGTCCACCCTGGCCTTGGACACTGCCAGGGATCCAGGGGCAGCCACAGCATCTCTGGGCACCCTGTGCCAGGGCCTCAGCACCCTCACAGGGAACAATTCCTTCCCAGTATCCCATCAAACCCTGCCCTCTGGCAGGGGGAAGCCATTCCCCCTTGTCCTGTCCCAGAAACTTACGGGGAGATGGTGATTTTTGTACCCGTGTCCTGCTCAATCTTCTTGAGGTTGCGTCCCTCCTTGCCAATCAATCTTCCCACCAGGCTGTTGTGTGCCAGGATTTTCAAGGGAATCTCTTCAGCTCTAAAATGGATTAAAAAAATAAAATCTAAAGGTCCAGCCAGTCAGGAAACAAAGAAATTTCCATCCACAGGAACTAAGGATGTGGTGGAAGGAGAAGGACCACCACCACCATTTCCCACCACACTTTTGGCTGAGCCAGGAGCACTCACGATTTAGTTTCGTCAGCCTCCTTCTGCATGATATCCAGGATCATGCGGCACGCTTCCGAGCACCCCTCTGGTGTGGCGTGGATGGTGATCGGCTTCTCGGCAGCGCCGGCGTTCTCCTTCCGATGGATGTCAACCCTGCAGCGAAACAACCGGCAGAGAGGAGCCCCTGAGATGGGTCTGGTGTCACACGGAGGGTTTTGAGAGCTCAGGAGCTGAGACAAATTCATTTCAACACTTGCTCAAGCTGTGGGGTGGGCCTGGGTCTCGGGTGCATCTACCACCACCTGGCTCACGCAAGCCCAGGCAGCATTTGGCTCCAGGTGGTTTGGATCAGATTTGGGCCACGTTCGCCTGCAGGACCTGAGGTCCTGGAAGCTGAGGGGTGTCACAACATCAACCAATGCATCGAGGGGACAGAACAAATCCTCAACTGGACAAAGTCCTGAGCAACCTGGTCTATCATCTCTGCCGCCAGTCCCGCTCGGAGCAGGTGACCGGATTGGAGGTCCCTTCTGACCTCCGCCTCTCTCTGCACCACACCCGAGGCTGTCCAGCGACCACGTCCTTCGGGACAGGAGCACTTACCCGTGGGCAGCGTCTGTCACGACACGGAGGCACCCGGCAACAACAGCGCTGGTACTCACGCCCTTCCAGGGGAGACCAGAAGGCTCCCGTGTGCACCGGCAGGGACCGTGCTCTACTCCTCCGGTCCTCCCTCAGCTCATGGCGGGAGGAGGCACGGCCTCCAGCTCGCTCCTCATGCTCAACCGTACCTGGCAAAGCCCTGAGAGAGAGGGAGAGAGGAAAGCAGGGTAGGAGACTCCCGCACCTCAACCACGCGCCTTGGACAACAGGGGGAAGAACCTTGCCGTCTTCTCCACGCGAGTCCGCGCGCTCTTCCCGCCGGAGGGTGATGCCGCGCGGCCATCCTGCCATCGGCCACCACCTTGGTGTCCCTGTCACTGCTGCTGCCAGGGCCAGATCTTCTCAGCAGGTGCAGTAGTGGCCGCTCAGCCACTCGGGAATGCTGCCCAGCGCTCAGCTCTGACATGGTGGGTGCCCTCCGGCCATGTCTCCGAGGTCCTGTCCCAGCCGGGATCATCCATGGTGCTGCTGTACATGCCAGGCCAAGGGGCAGAGTCACCCCAGAGTGCCACACTGGGCTGCAGGGTCCCGGTGGGTTTGCACAGGTTGACTCTTCCAGGAGCTTAAGACCACGGATGGCTGGAAGGGGAGCAGCTGGCTGAGCCCTCCCTGAGACGGGCAGAGCCAATCCCACCCAGTCTGAGGGGCCTCAGGGTGGTTCCATCCAAGCACTGACGAGAGAGTGAAGACAGAGCATGATCCCCCTTGTAGGCTCCCTCTCTCCAGATCTGCCACGACTTCAGCTGGAGCTGCTCAGGCAGGAGACTGGTGCTGAGTGGGCTGTGCAAAGCGGTGATGGAGGCACTGGCACCCTCCGGCCACGTTGACAGCCTGCCCATGGTGACCCAGCTGTGTGCTGAGTGACAGCCTCTGAGGGGCTCCCAGCTGTGGAGCTGCATCAGGCTGGCCTGGAGGATCCATTCCCAGCAGGCACAGGGACACTTGCTGCCATCCCTTCACCAGGGACAGGGCAAACATGTCACGATGGGCCACATGAGGCCATGACAGACCAGGCTGATGCTCACAGTAGGGGAAATCGATGAGGAATCCCAACAAACCCCATCGACGGGAGCCACACAGCTCCATGAATCCACAAATGGCTGAGGCTGGGGGAGATGAGGACTCAGCTAAATCTTCATGTCAGAGAGGGACCAAGTGCCACAGAGGGGCTGAATGGAGGCACTGGGGTGATGAGGACCTCGGACAAGCCTTGGAAAGGGGCACTAGCCAGGTTCCTGCTGACCAACCAATCCCACATCTGGATGTGTGGGCATGGGCTCACTTGGCAGAGACAGGATGGGATGCCAGGGAATGGCTGCTGGTTTTGGGCACATCCCACTCCAGAGGGCCAGAGAAGGGGGAAGCCTGGACATCCCAGCACATCCCAGTGCCACTGCTGAACTGCTCCATTCCAACAGGAGGATGGAGGAGGGGGCCTTCAGAACCCTCACCCCATCACCAGGTGCTGCAGAGAGGGGTGACCAGGGATGGGGAAACAGGGTTTGCCTGTGGTGCAGCAGAAAAAGCCTCCAAGAAACCTCACAGGGGGCTGGGAATGCTTCAGGGAGCTGTTGCCATGAGGGACAGCCTTCTCCAGGAGGATAACAGTGTGCCTGTAGGGTTATCCTGGTCCCATGGCTGCGGGGTAGCCGTGGTCCTCTCCTCATGGGGTTCCAAAGGCTGTGGGGTGAGCTCCTGGTCTTGGCTTCTTCGTGGAAAAGAAGATGGCTCAGCCTGGGGACAGTTTTGTCCCCTGGGGCTCAGAATCATCTCTGGGATCTCTGTGTGTAACCAGGGGTGAAATCCAATGTGAGCAGAGTAATCCAGAGCCCAGTGTTGCTCTGGGGAGGAGCAGGGGTCAGGCAACAGGGTGTCACCCTCGGATCGTCACAGCGGTGGGTGAGGGTGGCCTGGGCAGCGCCAGGGGCTGGGATGACACCCCAACTGAAGCACAGGGTCTCCTGTGACCGCCTGGGATGGACTCTTGAGGTCCCCTTCGCCCAAGCCGGAGCAGAGGTGGTGGCCCACTGTGGCAGGGCAGGAGACGGGAGAGCACTGAGCACAGCCTCCCTCCATGGCACCAGCTCTTCGGGGCAGGCACAGGGAGCCTCTCCACGCACAGGGACAATTCAGTAGCAGAAACTGCCCCAGGCAACAGCGTTTGGCTTCATGGCTGGGAGAAACCGGCACCTTCCCACCTTCCTTGCCAGGCTCAGGGCTCAGAAAGGGCAAATTCCAGTCTTGGCTGGTGAGGACACAGCTACAGCTGCTGCTCATTCCACCATGACTCACCTGGAGAAGGGCTTGTAGCCAACCAGGACCAGCTCACGGCTACCAGGCCACACCCTGGGGCGAGCTGGGCTCCAAGAGCTCCTCTCCCTACTCCTCTGCCCCCTTTCCGTACAAACCTCTTCCCACCAACCCAGTGCCAGGGTTTGGGTCATCTTTCTACCTCCGGCCACACTACTACCAAAGATTTGCCTCTACAATCTCCTCTGAGAACTAGGTTGCTCTGGGACAGGAGTCCTGTGTCCCATGGGATCACCAGGTTCAGGATGACGAGCACGGGGGAAGACAGCTTTGGGTTAAACACAAACACACCTGGGCAGGGAAAAACCATGCAGGAAAACCATGCAGAGAATCAGCGGTGAGATCAGAACAGCAACAAGAGAAACACGGAAAACTTTGGCAAGACAATCACACTTTTTGGGGTTTTTTTCCTTTTTTTAGCTCAAAAATAAAATTGTTAATTGCTAAAACAGGCTTCACACAGTTACAAAAGCCCATCCTTCTCGTGGCAGTGCTCCCACAATGCCCCCTTCCCCTCAACAGCTCTAGCCCATATGGGATGCTGCAGGATGAGCAAATCCCGAGGGCAAAGACCACTGCACCGAGGATTCCCCTTTAGGATCTCCCTTTAGGATTCTATCCCCAAACTTGCCATTTCTCCCTAAAGCCTCATCCCCAGCTGTTCTCATGAGGCTTTAGGAACTCATTCCTGGCCTTTTCCAGCGTGCATCCCCCTCTTGCCACACCCAGACCACCCTGGCCAGCAGGAATGGTTTAGGACCTGAGCTCTGCCACCACCCCCTGAAGGCTGCACCCCAAGAAATCAGCAGTGGCCAACGCTTCAAAGCCCCCAGCACAGGGAGGACCCGAGCTGAGACCTACAGCACCCTAGGGAAGGAAACAAAACCATTGGAAGTACTTACTTGGACTGGGTTTGCTTAGTAAGGTTCTTTATGGTCAAGCCCTCCTTTCCTATGATCGCACCAACAAACTGCGTGGGCACCAGCATCCGCAGTGGGAAATCGAGCTGTTTGGGCTGCGAGGAGCCCCCCGGGGAGGAGCCCCGCTCCCTGGAAGAGTGGCCCCCGCGGCGGGATCGCTGGGGGGGCGGAGGGGAGCTCACCTCTTCATCCGGGATGTAGGAAATCTTGAAGGAATAGTTCTCAAACTGGTGGTCGCTCAGCTTCTCTATTGCTCTGCAAGGCAGGGAGGTGCAGAGGCCGGTGAGAGGCTCTCCAGGGATGAGTTTTTGTCCAGCACCCGCACCACAGAGAACACAGGCCCTGCATCTTCCTCTCTCCCCAGGCTGGAGAGGAAGGAAGGTCCCAGGAAGCCAGAGCCCCACACTTTTCCCACGAGGAGCAAGCACCATAACCTGGTGGGACATCATCCCGTTCCACGTGGGTGATGCCAGAGCTGGCACGGGACTTCTCCCCCAGCAGAGGTGGGATGGCAGCCCAGGAACCTGTCCCTTCCTTCACCTGGGGATCTGCTCCTTCACCCGGAGGTAGCACCTGGACCCTCCATCCCCCAGCCCCTCCCTGGCAGTGATGCTCAGCCATGGCTCCACCTGGCTCCAGCCATGCTCCTTCCCTGCTCCCACCACATCCCACTTTGGCTACTGAGAACCACATCCCACTTCGGCTACCACAACAAGCAGCTCCTTGCCAGGCCTGAACTCCCACACCCTCTGAGGACTTCTGCAGCTTCACCACCCCTTCCCACAGTCCACAAGAGCCTCTTATCCCAACGCATCAAGCACTGCCATGTTGGGGAAACTCTTTGTCTTCCTTGCCACATATCCCAAGACCATGGTGGGATTTTTAGGGCTGTCCTGTGCAGGACCAGGAGCTGGACTCAATGATCACTGTGGGTCCCTTCCAGCTCAGGGGATTCCATGATTCTAAGACACTCATGTCATGTTTATCTGTGGTCCACAGCACATCCAGCTGAGGCTGGAGGCACAAGGAGGATTCTCCTCTGCCTTCCTGGGACAGCAGATCGCTGTCCCCATCTCTGTCCTCAGTTATCCAATGCCTTGATGGGTCAACTCAGATGGGAATTTGATGGAATGTCCATCAGCAAATGGACTCAAAAAGGCTCTTTGTGGCCTGGGATGTGCTCCTGGTCGTATCAAAAATATCCTGGCCAGTAATTAAGGAATAAGCTCATTATTTTCTCCTAGGGCTGAAGTCTCTACAAGACTGGAACAAAGTGTTTTGTTTGGAACAATCCTTCCACTTAAGAAATAACTCCTGCTCTGTATTTCATTGCAGCTGATGGCCACAAGAAACCCCATCTCCCATGCCAGGGGAGAAGCCAGAAGACACCCCAGAGGTGGGACAGCTTAGAGAAGCCTGGAAGATACCTGGGATTTGTTGGAAAAGCTGGCGTGGTGCAAAATTAGGGGCAAACCAAAAGAAACACCAACTCACACTTTTGCCTCCTCCTTGGTCGCGTAGGTCACGTTGACAACGGCAGTTTCTGTGTCTGTGTTCACTGCGGGGAGCGAGAGAAGGAGAGCTGGAGCAGGCCTGGAGAGGTGTCACTGCCACTCCCAGAATGCTCCGGAGGGGATATGGCTGGGATGGGCGCTTGGAGATGCCTGTCTGGCACACCTGGGCACCGCTGGGTTTTCCCCCAGCACAAGGACAGGGCTGGAACAAGGCCAGGAGGTGCCAAGGCTGGATGCAAGCAGGATGCAAGGCTGGACATTCCCGACCCACCAGGGGATCCCAAGCTACACTCAGCTCATTTCTGCTCGCAGGGAGAATTGTTTTTACAATCTGTCAGGGATCAGGAGCATCCCTGGGGACAGAGCATGGATAGCCCATGTCATCCCACCACTGGACGGGTGGTTTCACCGCCACCAGCAGGGTTTGTGGCCAAAGGGAAACCCATTTCAGATCAGTGCTACTGGGATAACTACGTTTCATCCCAGCGGGTTTCTGGCAGCCTGGGCAGTGCTAGGAGCAGCACTGGGAATTTTGCAGGGATGAGGACCATGCTGGACCATCTTACCTTGCTCTACATTCTCCACCGTGCCGTACTGAGCCAAGAGGCCATCCAGCACCTGGGGACAGATAGCAAACAGGGCAGGTGAGGCAGGGCAAGAGCCCACTCCACCCACAGACACCCTCCAGCACCACCCACCTGCATCCCATCATCCCTAAGCTGTCCCACGCTCTGCTGCCCACAAGCAGGCAGGAGCTGGAGCCCAGTTCACGCTCCCTCCTGGGTTTACTGGGAAGTTAAAGGGTAGTCCAAGTGCAGACCATCTGCTCCAGCAGCACAGCTCGTGCTGATGGAGGAGGAGGTGAAAGGGATGCTTTTGGGATCACCCACTTCTTACCTCCCACTGTAGGTGGGGGGGGATGTTTCGGATCTGGATCTTCCTGCTCCTGCAAAGACAAAGCCCTGGGTTAGGGTCTGCAGGCACCTCGCAGCTGAGGGAAGAGCCTCTCTGGGAATCAGATGGCAGCTGTTGAGAGCTTTCCAAAGCATCCCACTTCCCCACACTGAGCTGGGGCAGCTCATCTCCAGGGAAAGCCATTGCTCCCAGCTTTGCCCTGGTCACCACTGGGGCTGAAGCTCTCTCTGGAATGCTCCCTCCTCATGCTGGCTGTCAGGTTTCCAAGGAAACCTCCTGAAAGGAGCCTCTGCAGAGTCATGACCGTGCAGGGATGCGCGGACAGCCCTGCCCATGCTGCTCCAGGCTGGATGGCTGGGTGGGAACAGGACCCCAACCCCATCGTAGCCAGCCCTGCTATCCCTTGAGAGGGGCTCTCCAAAAGTGCATCCTGCTGATGCCCACCACTGCCCAGAAACGTGGGGCTGCTTTCCTTGGGGAAATGCAAATAAATATCCTTGGAAGCTCGAGCTTGGAGATGGCAAACACACACAACCTTGTCCAGTGGCACTTCCAACACTTCCAACCTCACATAACTGTGATCCCAACCTGGCCGTGGCTTCATCCCCAAACTGGCTGTGGTTGCATTCCCAAACTGGTGTTGCATTCCCAACCTGCCCATGGCTGCACTCCCAATCTTGCACATTCCCAACCTGCCCACGGAGCAGCCTTGGGCTGTGGACGCACAGAAAGCATTGTCAAGGCTTCCCAAGGGCTCACAGCCCCCAAACTCCTCCCCAGCCTGGCTGTGAGATGTGAGAAGTTCTGAGACAGCCCAAACCATGGAGGATACAGCCAAGCCATGAGCTCACCCAGGAGCCACCCAGAGCCATTCCCAATCCTGCCTGGAGTCAGTCAGCTCTGACCACAGCACTGTCCTGTGTTCTCGCCTGGTTCAGGTCTGATGCTCTGAGCAGAGCACAGCTGGACCACACCTGCCTGCACCAGGGATGGCTTTCCTGTCCCAGCCACCCCATGCCCACACACAGAGCCAGGCTTGGGAGCTGATCAGCATCTGGAAGCTCATTTTATCAAGTTTTCCCTTTCCTTGGGATGAGCTCAAGGAGAATGCTTGGAAGGATGGATCCCACCAGCCTAAACCCTCCATGGGGACACAGAAGCAGCCCCAGCCGATGGCCACCAACACCCAGGGGCTTTGGGCAAAATCCTGCAGGACAAGGAGGCAGGAGGAGGTGGAAGAAGATAACAACAATCTGATCCCACCTGGAATCTTCAGCTGCTGGGAAATGAGACCTTCCAACTCTGGTCCCTGCTCTCACAGCTCATCACAGACAATCTCAGAGCCCTCACTAACAATTCTGGCAGATAAAGAGTTCCTTGGGCAGTTTGGGGCCACAGGGGGGAGAGAAAGGGGGAGAAGCGGGAAAAAATAAAGGGAGCAGAAGAAGATGGGAAAAGATGGAGGGGGAAAGAAGGGGAGAAAAGAAGTGGGGGAAAAGAAAGGGGAAGAAGAGGAAGGGGAGAAAGAAGGAGGGAGGAAAAAGGGAAAAGGGAAGGGGAAGAAGAAAGGGGGAGAAATAATGGGGGAAAAGAAGGAAGAAATAAAGAGGAGGGGAAGAGGAGGGGGGAGAATGGGAGGAAAAGAAGAGGGCAAAAGGAGGGAAAAGAAATAGGGGGGGAAAGAAATGGGGGGAAAGAAGAGACAAAAAAAAATGGAAACAAAGACTCAAGTGGACAGGAATCTAAAGAACTGGGGACAGTGAAGAAAAGGCAGGGAAAAGGAGGAGCTGGCCCAAAGGAGACCGTGGAAATTATGATCCTGTTCTGTTCACCCTTCCCCTGCCCTTGTCACTTGTCCATGGCTGACACCGTACAAACATTCCATGAGCACCACTCCAGAAAACGGGATATGTTTCATTTTTAAAACCCACCAGCATTTCCCAGAGGGGCTATTTGAAGGTGCTCAGGTGCAGTTCTGATACTCAGCTCCTGCCTGCTCCAAGAGCCACATCCCACTGCTGAGAGGATGGATGCCACGCTGTGAGGCTGGAGTGCCTGAACAAATCCCAGCGTGTCTCAAACCATCAGAGAGCTGGACACACTGCCTGCTCACTCCCAGCACCTCCCAGACCCAACCCAACGGGGGACACCCTGGCTGACCTCGTCCCAGGGTGCCGCTGCTGAGCTCCAAGCCAAAGCATCACCACAGCCATCCTCCTCCCCCAGCCTGGGAACCACTGGGATGCCCCAGGCTGGAGCACCGAGGAGCTGCTCTCCTTTTGGGGTTCATTTGGCTCAGCCCAAAGCCCAGGAGCCTGGGGGACCCAGGGCATTCAGAAGGAGCACATCCAGGAGAAACCAGCTCAGCAGCTGGACACAACCCCCTTGCCACTCCTGGAGAAGCCCTGCCTTGAATGGAATTGCTCCAGGGCAGTGATTTCACTGCTCCTCCACCAAGGGGGATGCCAGGGGAGATGCCAGAGCAGCCCTGGTCTCCCAAGGCACTGCCTCACCCCTCCTGGCCCAGCTCCCCAAACACCCAAACAGAAGGACCACAGCAAAGTGCCAGGTAACCCCACCTCCCAACAGGACACTCCAGCACATTCCCATTTCCAGCGTCCATCCAAGCTGCTGCACAGCATCTGGAGACACCCAAAGGGTGCTCAGGCTTCACCTCCCCCCGGCAGGATTCCCAGCAGCTCAACATCACCACTCAGCATTTAAAATAAGGTTATTGCTCCTACTGGATGTGTCTTTTACGGCTCCTGTAATTCCACACCTGGCTGAAGCAATGCTGGACCACACAGCCATCACTGATGGAGTCATGGATGTACATCCAGAGCCACGAGGGATGGATGTGCTATTCCCAGGGCCGGGGCATGGGCCATTCTCTTCCAACACCACTCCCAGCAGCACTTGGAGGCAGGAAACCCCTTTATTTTGATTTCAGTTTCATTCTCCCCGCTCTCCCAAAACCCAGGGCAGGCACAGAACGCTGGCACAGGAGCTCGTGATGGCCCAGCAGCCACATTTCACCCACCCTGTTTAGCAGCAGGCTGGTGGGGATTTATAAAATAAAATAAACCGTGAGAACCAGCTGGGGGAAAAACACTCAACCGTGTGATGCAACTGGACCTGCTGTAGCGAGCACCCTCGGATAACCTGGAGAGCTGCATCCCTCTGGCTCTTCCCTACCTCCACACACCCAGCTCACTGCCCCACCACCTTCAGGGGCTCAAGAAACCAGCTTCACCTGCTTTTTTCCCTTCTAAATTGATCCCAAACTGGTCCTGTTCGCCAGCAGCTCGAGGAGGAAGCATCTCCTTCATCCCAGAGCTGGGTTTTGGGTGCTGGGAGCTGCCAGCAGCACGGGGAGAATCAAGCAGTGAGTGAGGAGGTACAGTGGGCTCACAAATAACCCAGGATGGGGCTGTGTGTCATTTCATGCATCCATCAGAGCAGAGTCGTGGGGCTGACATCACAGTCCTGCAGGGAAAGGGGATGGAAAAGCCCCAGCCATCCCCACCCCGCCAAGAGCCTGGTACCTGCACTTGCTGAAACCATGCAGTCAAACAGAGAAGCCCTAAAACTTGGGGTTTATTGCCCAGAATCAGGTGAATTGAGGGGGTTTTGGCACATTTCCCCCCTTTCCAGCTTAGCTTCCCGCCCTCCTGTAGCTTCCAGGGAAAGAGTGGGAAAAGCCAGGGATACAGAAGGAGAAAGAAACAGATGACAGGAAGGTGTGGAAGGCGAAAGAGCCACCAGCTCCCTGCCCAGACTCCATGAGCCTCCCTGGATCTTCCCTGCAGCCCCATGGATCACCCATCCATCCCTTCGAAAAGGTGAAGCTCCAGAGGGGCTTTGTCTCCCACAACAATTTGGGAACCAGAAACAAGATAGCTTAAATATGTCAAATAATACAATAATATAATAAAACCCCGATATAATATTACTAACAAAAATACAGTAATATAATACTATATAGGAATATCCTACAGTAATAGAGAAAAAGAATATTTAGTGGTATATAATTAAACTAAAGGAATACAAGGAATGGCATCACCACTCTCTGCCCTAAAAAACACAGATTTTTTCCTACTCAAGCTTTGTAATACCATACTATAATAAAGCTTAAAGGGATTTTATCACTTTCCACCTCAGATCAGTGCTGAGGGCAGAGAAAGCACGCTCTGCCACCTCCCGTTTCCCATAAAAATCAGTTTTCAACAGAACTGGGGAAAAAAAGCAAAGGGAAAACATGCTGGAAAGCCAGTGGGGGCTCTGCCTGCTTTATGAAGTGTTTGTCCCACACAAAAAACGATCCCCATCATCAGGCAGGGACCAAACTCCTTCCCAGCTGAATTTTCCAGCCCCAGCAGCTCGGAGCCTGAGCCAGCCGTGCTCCCCTGAGCGGGCAGGGGAGGAAGCGGCTGTTGGATTTGCGATTGCTCATGATCATATTTATTTTCGGGTCTGTCCTGGAGGAGCTTTGCCGCTGCCCAAGCCCACCCGTGAGCAGATCCCGCGGAGCTGCAGCTCCGTCAGCGCTGGAGGAGCATTAAAGAGCTGCCCCAGTTTCCAGCAGTTGTCGAGGCTGCGCTGCTCCAGCTCCCCTCCCGGCCCGTGGGCTTTGCTCTTAAGGAATGAAAATCCCTGAAACGAGGGCCGGGAAGCACGGGAGAGGGGATGGATCAACAATAGGGACGGACGGGAACAGCGGCCCATCTGTCACCGCCCGCCAGGATTAAGGGGGAAAACAAAAGAGGGTGGGGAAGAGCGGGGGGGAAAGGAGAAGGTAAAAAAACAAATGAGGGAGGGGGAAAGGAGGGGAAGAAAAGGAAGGGAAAACAGATAAATGGGAAAGAAAGAAACAGTGAGAGAAAGAAGGGGGAAAGGAAAAAGGGGGGAAAGAAGGGGAAAAANAAATGGGGGAAAAGAAAAGACAAAAAACTAATGGAAACAGACCCAAGTGGAAAGGAATTTAAAGAAAACCAAAACTCAAACACCACCAGCTCCCAGCTCACTCACACCTGCAAATAGATTAGAATAAAATAAAATAAAATAAAATAAAATAAAATAAAATAAAATAAAATAAAATAAAATAAAATAAAAAATGAGTGCTGGTGTCACCCCTCACCAGAGGCAGTGCTGGAGTCTGGGAAAGGATTGGCTCCAAGGGGATTCTCCTGGCCAGCTCCACGGGGAACAACATCCCAGACCTATGGGAAACTGGGCACACATCCCAGTGGGCAGCAGGAGGAAGGTTTCCCATCCTGGATGTGACCAGCATCGCCCTGGCAACTGCGTATGTATGTCTACATATAAAAATATGTATATAAAGTCTCTTTCTGTATATAAAGAAGTCTTAGGAAGCTTTACATATTATATAGGAATATTGTGTGTATTCTATGTAATTTAATATGTTTATACAAATGTTTTATATAAATATACATAAATATAGAATCATAGAATAGTTTGGGTTGGAAGGGACCTTTAGAGCTCCTCTAGTCCATAAATCTCATATAAAAATATATATTAGAAGCATATTTGATAGATATAAAATATATCTATGTAAAGTACCTTTTATATAGTGCCTTTACACGTGATATCTTTTATTTATATCTCCATAAAAGATACCAAATACTTTCAACACATTATTAATTTATATCAATATATAAGATATTAAAAGTTTAAAAATGTTTCTACTTTAGGATACAGGAGCAGGACTGAGAGCAGCCCCACTTCTAGCTGAACCCTAAATTCGATTTTCTGCTCCCTGTGAGGAAGTTCCAGCGGTTTTTCCTGCCAAAGCAACCGGTGACATCGGGAATTCCTCTCTCTTAATTGCACATCTCACTAACGACAAGCAATTACTGATAAGGAAAGCAAAGATGAGGTGTCCAGAGGAAGAGTAAAGGGCCTGGATGTTTATTCCCAGTCTTAACATCACCAGCATTTATGGGTTGAAAAACACAAGGAAATAAGTAAATAATCAATAAAGCAAAACCTTGCAGAAATGAGTACTGACTTGATGCTCAAGAAAGAATTATTTAAAGAGAATTCCTTTTGAAACACGAGAAATGCCATAAAATCACCCCCAGCAAAGCCACTCGGACAGTCACCCTCCAGCCACCTTTATCTGAGGCAAAACAACCCGAGTTTTATACATAATTATATATTTCTCTCTATATATTTAATATTGCAATGTTTTCCAGGCTCCCTTCCCCACTGCTCACATCTCCCTCGTACTTTCTTTTCTCATTTCTGACACTTGTGGCAGAAGCAGAAATGAAAAGGCACCTTCACAACCAGATCCCCCAAAATGTCACCCGTTTGGGGACAATAATTGGAGCTCTGCTACTTTTTAAACTCCTCATTTTTATCCAATCCCTGTATAAAAGTCAGCAACGGAGCAGCTGAGTTTTGCTTCCCATTTTGCACAACCAATCTTAATTTTTTTTTAAATGCTCCTTCTTTATATATCTTTGTATATTCTTTCTTTTCTATCCTTCTTTCCCAATAACACGATTTTTAAAGCTTTTAGGGATAAACAACCAATCTTTAAGTGGGAAGACGCTGCTGCTTCCCCCACGGCCACCCTCCAGAAGCAAAATACTCTTGGAGTGGGATTGCTTGATGCAAATAAATGTATTCCCTGCTCCTGCTGAGTTTAAAATCAAATTTAAAAGAATTTAAAAATAGAAAATGTTGATTAAAAAATACAGTGATTTTTTTTCTTTAATTCCCCAAGGCACAATCCAACACAAAAGGGGAAAAAAACAACCAGAGAGGTGTTGGATCCTTCCTGCAGGGGCCCAAATCATTGGCATGGCAGCAGAAAGGTTGGTTTTAAAGCCGTGGGAGGTGAATCGATGGACTGGGCAGGATTCAGGCTCCTTCCCACCACTGTCACATTGAATTCCTGCCTTCGGAGAAACAGAAACAACCCCTCTGCCAGCACCTCCCCTCGAGGAATTCCCTTCCCTACTTCCCGTGGCCAGCTGTCCCAGGGGTTTTCCAGCCTGCTCCTTATCCAAATGTATTTATATGGATAGAACTATATCGATCACCTGGATCTAGATTCGATTTTGGTATAAAAACGAGGCGCTCCAGGTGAAGTCGGGAGGGAAGCGCTGGGCATCGGCACCTCCTCACATCCCCGTGACGCAGGAATGCCGAGGGTTGAGAGCCAGCCCAGCTCGGGCTCCCCAACCCCAGGAACCCCCAAATTCATCTGGATAACCTGGGGATTTTTACCACTTCGCTCCCTGAAATCCCAGCGTCTCTACCGGACTCGACCACGACCATAAAAATTGGATTTTCTACACATTTAAAGGGGTGGGGGGGAAATCAACACGACCACGTGAGGCTCCGGTCCCAGCCAAAAATGACATTACAAAAATAAAATCTATAATCTACCGAGTCAAGGCACATTCTCCCCAAACTGGGGTTGATAATATGAAGGAAGGCAGATTTTTTTGAGCTGGGCATAAAAAGAGATCAACTTAAATTAGATCTCGATAATCGGAAGAAACTCGGGAATAGAAAACTTGGTGGCAGCTGAACACGGGGCGAGGTAAAATAAATCAGTATTTATTTCTGGGCTGGCTCAGTGGCTTTTTTCTAATTTTAAAACTTGGGCGGAAAAGCAGGAGCACCCCAGCCCCGACGGAGAATGTACAGATTAATTCCTTGTTTACATCCCCTGCTACACGGTAAAGGTCGAGCCCTGGCTCCTTACTATCGCCCCAAACTCCCAATTCCTGGCTCCATCCCTCTTCCAAAGCCACCGCCAGCCCAGCCTGAGGCAGCTGCAGAGGTTCAGCTTACAAACGGCACACCTGGGGAGCTCTGGGGGGCTCGTTCGGATGGTTTTTTCGGAAGGCAGGGAGCGTGTGATCCCCGCCGAAGCCGAAATCCCACTCCGGCACACGTGATGCCGGGCACGAGCCATTCCCCCCCCGTAAGCCTCAATTACACAACAGCATTTCCAACCCCCCCGTCATTTCCAAATTAATACCCCAGCAGCAAGCCCGGGCCAAATCCGTAGCCCACCTCCCAGCGCAGGCCGAGCCTCCGCGCCAAGCGGCGCCCCATTACCCGCCCGGGGCAGCCGATGGGGTTTTTGGTTTTTTCCCCTTTTATCCCGACAGATGACGGGGGAATAAACCTCGGGATGAGGCTATGCCACACGGTCCCGGGGTTTGTTTTCCCTCCGGAACGCGTGCGCCCATCAGCCCGGCCTCGGGCACCTGATGGAAATGAGAGGGCGCGCTCGCCGCGACGCGTTAAATACAACATGCTTCGTGTTTGGGGTTCTCCGGCTGGAGAAAGGGGGGATGAGGTGTTTGGAGGGGAAAAAAAATTATTAATTACCGACTAAAAATAACACCCCGAAGGGTGCGGGTGGCTGCGCTGCTGGGAAAACCTCCGTCCACGCCTCGGAAAGTGGGGGGAAAGGGTTTTTCTCGTGTTTTCCTGCTAAATAAGCGGCTGCTTACCCCGGGAGCGGCGGGCAGCGTGGGGTGGGGGGCATCACGGGGGTGCCCACCCGTGGGAACGCGGCCGTGGGCAGGGAGCTCCTTCCCCCCCGCGCTGCGCTCCGGAGCG
>VZRM01009045.1:127293-147727 GCA_013397955.1 Grantiella picta | reverse complement strand
ATCCCTCTGTCCTGGAGCACCCCGATCCCTCTGTGCCGGGGCCCAGCACCCCGATCCCTCTGCACTAGAGCCCAGCACCCCCATCCCTCTGTCCTGGAGCACCCCGATCCCTCTGTGCCGGGGCCCAGCACCCCGATCCCTCTGCACTAGAGCCCAGCACCCCCATCCCTCTGTCCTGGAGCACCCCGATCCCTCTGTGCCGGGGCCCAGCACCCCGATCCCTCTGCACTAGAGCCCAGCACCCCCATCCCTCTGTCCTGGAGCACCCCGATCCCTCTGTGCCGGGGCCCAGCACCCCGATCCCTCTGCACTAGAGCCCAGCACCCCCATCCCTCTGTCCTGGAGCACCCCGATCCCTTCCCTGCCTGGCACTCACGGCACTCAGCACCTCCAGCCGCTCTGCCCTGGAACCCACTGAACCCCATCACCCCCAGCCCCTCCCTCTGGGCTGGAACCTCGCGCCCCCCATCATTCCAGCCTCTTTACCCTGGAAACCACCACAGCCCAGCACTCCCAATCGCTGCTCTGCCCTGGAACCCACTGCACCCATCATCCCGGACTCCATCACTCCTGATCCCATTATCCTGATCCCAACAGCCCCAAATTCTCCTCTGCCCCAGAATCCACTGCACCCCAGCACCTCCAGCCCTTCAGCAGTTCCTTCTGGGAGAGGGAAACTGTTTCGCTCAGGAACCAAAGTAAAGAAAAAAATAAGAAACACATAGTTTTGTATATGTGTATGTAGTTAATTAATACAATTAAAACAAATATTTTAAATAATAATTTTTTACAAGCAGGTAAATGCTCTGTTTTGGAGAACAAGAGTGTGCAAACCCTTCCCAACCCAGATCCAACCACCCATCTCCACGTGTGATCCCATTGCCAAAAAGGCTCCGGGAGATGCCGAGCCAGTGCTGGACACTCCAGCCACGAGCCGTGCACGTTCTCAGCCCCCTGGCAGACATCTCCTGCAGCCTCTGGGGCTCTGCTGAAGGGTGTCCTCGGGAGACCAGGAGTTGGTGTCACACCTGCCTGCAGGTTAAGTGACATTTTTCTCTCTCTTTTTGAGAATAAAAGCCACATCCTTGTGGAATCATATCCAGGACATGATTGGAGACTGAAATAAGGTGTGGAATAATCCTGGCTGGGGGGGTGACAAGTGGCCTTGGGCTCTTGGAACGGAGCGTTGTGTCCCAGGGCCAGGCGTCCCTTGCTGTGCTGGGGGGGTGAAGGGCAGTAATCCGAATTGCCCAGATTTTAAGGCAATTAAGGACACTTAAAGCAGCACTCCTGCTGCCGCTCCATCCCACTGCCAGTCTTCCCTGGCATACGGAGATGGATGGAGTAGGAATAGCGGTGACGGGTGCTCGATGCCATGCCTACAGCAAAAATAGATGTGGTTGGGCTGCGATGATGCAAAGCCAGAAGAATCCTTCTCCTCCGATTTCCCCGGCTTTGCTTTCAGCGCGGCTCATGCCTGGCTGTCATTTGTCACCGGTGCTTGTGGCGACTCCATCCCCAGCACATTTTTGGGGGGATTTTAGGCTGAAAGGGGTTGACAAAGTCCTTTTCAAAGATCTTACCCTCATTCAGGTAATTCCTGCTTTCTCCGGGATGAGCTATCGACAGGAATGGGGTAGGGAGCTGCTGGTTCGTCACGTGAGGTCACTGCCACTGGGAAGCAGAGGGAGAAATATGAGGTTTTGGGATTAATTAGTGCCCACGGGATGCAATACTCATTTACTACTCCTAATTCGAGCCTTCTGCCGGAGCTGGATGTAACAGAGGAGTCTCCTGCAGTTACCTGCATGAGCTCATCCCTCCTGCCCCTGATTTTTGGCTCTGCAGAAAGAGCTCAACAAACTTCTGCAGATGCTCCCCCAACCCTACAGGGTTGATACCATTTCCCAGAGTTTTGGTGGATATGTCTTGGTCCAGATGTGATGCTCAAGGGAAGTCTGTCCTCTGGGGAGGATGATTTCAGAGCACTGGTACAAAACAGCTGGAGAGGCAGCAACCACATGGAAAAAATGGTCCTAAAAGTGGTGCAGCATCCAGCAGGAAAGGGAAGACATCTTTCAAGGGCAGCGCTGCAGGCAAGATCATTCCTCTCTGGAAGGAGATGCCGGCATGGATCGAGTCTGGAATGCAGCGGCAAGGCTGATAAAATGAGCAAAAGGCCATGAGAGGTTGAAGGAGGGTTTGTTTAGTCTGGAAAAGGCCAGGATAACCCGCTGTGTGCGAAGGGCTGCCTTGAAAAAGCAGGACAAACTAAGAAAAAAACGGATTGTTTGGTTGACTGGACACAGGAAGAGAAAGAGATGCTGTTTCTCAGCTGAAGGTTTTGGGAGGAGGTCGGGCAAACATCTGGGACTACCAAATCCATGTTGGGGCTGGCCTGGGGGGTTCCTGGATAAACAGTCTAGCCCAAACTCAGGATAAACAGTCTAGGCCACAACTCCGTTTCACCCCGAGCCTTTGGCAAGCCTGTCTTGGAGCAGGCAGGTTGGGATCCCCGAGGTTTCATCACCTTGTTCTGGTGATGGTCTTGGGAACAGGACACAGAAAGGACAGCGTGGGGAGGGAGGATCCTGCATCGAGCATGCAGGAAGAATGTGGTGGTTCCAGAAGTTACCCCAGGAGGCTGCAGGACTCCAGCAGGAAAAGCCTTCCTCAGGAGGAACCCTGAGCCACCTCTCTGACCTGCAAGTTTTCCCTGAATCCTTAGGATATTTTTCACTATTCATCATGCAGAGTCTCAGCAGAGCTTCATCCCACCCCTGCACAGTCAGGGCTGGGAACAAGGTGGGAATGCAGCTGCTCATTGCTCTGTGGGGAACTCACCTCTGGCTGCAGACCGCACAGGAGAGGCAGTGCCATACACAGCCCCGAGTAAGCTCTGTCCTAAAAATGAGCCCATTTCCTTCACAAAAGGAGTTGGTTTGCTCTCTGTCCTCCCAAGCGTGTGGCAGAGGTGACTCCATGTGTCACAATGGAGCAGAGTGGGATCAGGATGTGCTGCCAGAGTGGCTTCCACCTGCCCCTGACTGCTCTGAGCAAGGCATGAGGCAGCACCAGGCTGAGCAGATCCAAAATGTCCCTCATACGATGGTGATGAACTGTCTGAAATGTGGGTTTTGGCTTTTAAAAAACCTCTCAGCAAGAGAACAGTGCAGCTGTTGCAGAGGTGAAGGAAGAGCATCAAGGACTGGCACAGGAGCTCAGGAAACAACTCACAATTTGGTTGGAAAATCTATCCATGCTTTTCAATCCCTTTGCAGGGACACGAATGAAAATCCACCCACTACTCACTGGATTTCAGAAGCTTCCAAGCCTGCAACAGTTGGGAATGCCGAGGTGGAGGCAATTCCATGGCTGGGTAATTAAACTAATATATGTGTTAATTACACCTGCACTGGGGCTGAGCACGAGGAGACATTAATGACAGGAATGGTGGACAGGCACCAGTAGTCCTTCCCAACAGGCTCCAAGTTTTGCTGACTCCTAAGGTGGTCTCAAAGGTCTGGATCTGTGGGAGCAAGGCTGGAGGGACCAGGTAGCAGAGATGGGCACTAAGCACCCTGTGGAGCTCTACACTTTCTATCCAAGCGGGAAAACAAAAGGATCAGCTTCTCCCAGCTCCAAAGCAGCTCCATTGGGATGGGAGCACCTGCCTTGTGTGCCATCAGTCTGCTGGAGCCAGAACGTGAACCACAAAATCAATCATCTGAACCCCAATTCAGGGCTTGCAAGGAAAAATGGGATTTTTAGGAGCTCACGGAATTCCATGAAGGGCAGAGAGCTGCTGCACTACATGTGCAATCCACAACTGCCACGGGGCTCTGCAGCTCCCTCAAGCTCCACAAATCCTCCAGGGCCCTTCCTTGTGCCCAGGGAATGTCAGCAGATGCCATATTCAGCATCCCTGCGCTCGGAGAGGCTCAAACGGCCCCAGAGGAAATTCCACCTGCATGTGCAGGGAGACACCAGTGGCACAAACAGCTCCTGGTTTCCTTTTTCCCCCCACGTGCTTCCAAAGTTTTTATTTCTCCTCTGCTGATGGGAAAGCGGGTCGGGAAAGGGCAGAGCCTGTCACATCCAGCCAGCAGATGCTGCTCTGGCAGAGGATTCCTCACTGCCCTGGTGGGATCCATGCTGGGGGTCAGGGTATGCTCCCCCTTTCCATGGCTAATTCCTGCCTCACTGCTGGCAAAGCACCAGGCCAGCCAGCTGTGGTTTCCATCCCATCCCATCCCATCCCATCCCATCCCATCCCATCCCATCCCATCCCATCCCATGCAGCCCTTCAGCCCTGCCCCAGGGCAACACTACACCCTGGAAGCGTTGGAGCTGGGGCTCTTCCTGCACTCAGAGTCCTTGGAATGATTCAGCAGCAGGAAGTGAGGCACAACAGGCTCTCCCCACGACAGAGCTCTACAGCAACTGCTTCCACAAACCCCAGAATGGCTTTAAAGTGGATTTTGGGGTGCACGTCAGCATGCTGCCTCTCACAGACACAACGCCCATTTCCTCTGGCACCCTTGGTGGAATTTTCATCTGGAGCTGAGTCTTAACCAGGACCCCTTGTCCTCACCACAATGACATCGAGGGGCTGGAGTGAGTCCAGAGCAGCGAACGAAGCTGGAGCACCAGGAAAGGCTGAGGGAGCTGGAAGCTCAGCCTGGAGGAAAGGAGCCTCAGGGAGAACCTTCTGTCTCTGAACAGCTCCCTGACATGAGGGGACAGCCAAGGGGTTCAGGCTGTGCTCCCAGGGAACAGGGACAGGAGGAAACGGCCACAAGCTGTGACAGGGGAGGTTGAAGTTGAACATCAGGAGGAATTTTTTCATGGAAAGAGTGGTCAGGCACTGGAAAGGGCTGCCCACGAAGGGGTGGAGATCCCCTCCCTGCCTCAGTTTAAAAACCCTGTGGCTGTGGCTCTTGGGGACAGGGGTCAGTGGTGGCCTTGGCAGTGCAGGGAACAGCTGGACTCATTCCTAGAGGGCTTTTCCAATCTCAATTATTCCATGATCCATAATTCATCATGGCCTGCAATGCTCACACCAAAGCCCAGGGATTTGGGACACTCGGCACAGGAGCCACGTGATACATTCCAAGAAATGTGTCACCAGGAGCAAACAACTCAATGGGCTGTTACTGCTCAGACAATTAAAAATAATTACTGCCACGGTCCCACTGTCCACTCTGGACAGTAAAGACAGGGAAGCCTTAATAAATACCTGGATGATTTGTAAATCCCTAAGACACCTGGTGTGCTGCAGCAGGCAGGGCCTGTTCCCTCAGTCCCTCTCTTTGCACAATGGACAATCATTCCTCAAACCTTCCTCCCTACATCCATAGAAAGCATCAGTTTTGAGTCTGGAAATTTCTTTTATTTCCACAAAATCCCACATTCCCACCACAAACCACTGTGGAAGACTCCTCCAACAAGATTAAAAAATAACTGGCTGATAGATCCAAGTGCCCAAATTCACTATGTGGTATGACAGATACACCATGAAGTGTTGGCCCAAAATCTTTGAAATCCAAGAGGTAATAGCTGAACACCCAAATGAGGGTGCTGATTTTGGAACGGAGAAATGGACTTGAGAAACACCCCAAATGCAAGTTTATTTGTGGGACACCAAAGGACTGGTTTCTCCTGAAAGGAATGGACAGCACTTGCCCTGAAATTACCTTTGGGATTTTGTTTCCTTGGCAAAAATAAGTAGGAAAAGAAAAAAAAACAAACTTCTTTTTATTTTATTTTCTCACTTTCGGAAAGCATTTTACACAGGTTTGGATCTTGGGAATAACTTGGAATCAGTAGAAAAAACTAAGTCAACAGTTTTTGTCTTTACAATAGAAACCTTTCAGGAGTCAAAATGGAGACTAAAAAAATACATGCAAAACATACTCCTTTCAAAACACAACTGGAAACAAAGCACCAAACTACACAAATACGCAGAATGAAACAGCATTGAACACCACAGAAGTTGTCTTCATAAAAGGTGTAAAAGTCACCTAATTCACTAGGCACTGTCACTTGGTTAAACAGAAGAGACAATAAAAAAATATTGTCCACAAACTTGCAATTTCAACTCAAAGGCTGTAGCTAGAAATTCCTCTATGTGTCATGCTTTAATAGCGACCTGAAAGACAAAAACCCAACAAAATACAGTCAGACTTTCAAAGATTGGGAGATTTCTGGCTAAACTCACTGCCACCCCTCAAATCTGTACCAAATTTGAGCCTGATGTCCTAGAGGTAACCAACGGGAAGTAAACACACTCCTGTTTTAACAGAGTTCTGGAGGAAGAAACAGGATCTCAGATTCAAAACAAGGGCTGTTATCTCACTTGTTATTTCTGAACTAAATATGTGCTGTCCTCAAGGTCGCCAGTTGCTCAACAAAGTATGAAAGGAACTGTGGCTCAGTAAAATATCCACACCAAAGTCAATCTTAGTGGACACAGAAGCTCAAAAGAAGTTCAAGGAATAGGAAAATTGCTTTTGAGAGGTGAACTCTGTGATTGGGCCAGGCCCAGTTAAGGCCAGGTTGGACAGGGCTTGGAGCAACCAGGTGTACAGAAGGTGTCCCTGCCCATGCAGGGGTGGAATGGGATGAGCTTTAAGGTTCTCCCAACCCAACCCAACCCAACCCATTCCTTGAGTACTTACGAGGTGAATAGGATCGGGATCTGGACCGGGATCTGTAGCCCCCTCGGCTGTAGTACGGGGACGGTGACCTCCTCCTGTGACAGGGGTGACACAAACAAGCCCTTCATTAAAACCTGTACAGGTGAGTGGCAGCAGCTTTATGTGGAGAACTGTAACCCCATCCTGGCCTCAGGAATGCACTTGGGAAAGCTAACAAGCATGGAGGAGCTGATCAACATTTCTACTGGCTAACAAAACGAAGATGTGAATTCTCTTTTTTGTTACCAGGTCCAGTATTATTTTTGACTAACACAGGAAGTACAAGCTCTTGCACTCACAATCTGCTTACATGTGATTTTAGTCTCAAGCCAGGAGCATCCCACACAAGCAGGGTAAGCCAAATCCACCTTCACTTTTAATCTGAATTATTTGTCCAAGGTGAAGATTTCCTTGACTTGCAGTCAGTGCTACAGCCAGGCACTCCCAAACCCCTCCAATCCAGGCACTCCCAAGTTTTATGTTTCCTTGCCTGGTTCCACTAATCCAGTACATACCTGTAAAACTGATCCCTGTCCTGAACAGCTCTCCAGCCTCCTCCGCCGCCACCACCTCCTCCTCTGTGAAAACAAAAGCAGAATGACTTTTAAGAATTTAAAAAATAAACAAGAAGTTCACTGTACTAAAAAACCTCATCATCAGCGTAAGAAAATAGCGTGAACATAAGACCTTAGTCCCTACACCGGATGACGCTGAATTACTTCATTTATGTTAATTTTTAAACACTTACTCACTCAAGGAAAACCCTTTTACTAATTAATTATTTTCAAGCAGCAAGATCAACTCACTATCCTAAGGAAAAATACTGATTCCAAGGTGGAGGAAGGGAAAACCCTGCCACCCTGACATTGTAACACTTCACAGTCACATTTAAACAAGAACTGTGAACTTCTCAGACAAAATCTTTTAACATCTAGTGGTTGGACTGGTACCTCACAGATTCAGATCAGCAAAGCTTTACCAGGAGGAGACTAAATCAAGTTTAAAATCTTCAGTTGTTTTTTGGGGACTGCATTTTTTTAAGGCTATTCTTTAATTTACAGATACTTTTTCAGGCAAAATTAAGCCTCCCACAGCAAAAAGGAGAAACTGAAGTTCTAACAGTACAATTCCCATCCAACACTGCATTTCCCTTCAGGCTTTATTTTCACAGAGGGCAGGGAATGCAAAGGAATTGTTACCAATGGAATTTTTAGGGTGGGGTATGCAACGCTCCACTGCATCCTGAACAATTCCAACTTTCCCTTCCTCAGGGAAGCACTCACAACATCCCAAAACTGCCCTCTCCCTCAACCAACCAATGTCTGCAGGAGGGGAAAGTAGCAGACCATGACATTTTCCAAGCAGCCATACATGAACCATTTGTGGCTCCATATTTATCCAGGATTATCTGGGGTGGAAGGCACCTTAAATACCATCCAGGGACACCCCTGCCACAGGCAGGGACACCTCCCACTAGAGCAGTTCACTCTCACAGGCTGCAACTCCCGACCCAATCACAACTCCTGGTAACTTTCACAAACCCCTGACCACTGGTCACTGTCAGAATCAAAAGACACCACTTAAGCACTACAGACTTGGGCTCATACCGTGACTTTGAAACAGAATTCTACAATTGCAGGAATGTTTGGTAATGCAGACTGAAAAAAATCAACTCTTATCTTTGCATTCAACTAAAGAGTATCCCAGAAATTGTGATGATTTTGCAGGACACAAGACTTGCTGGAAAACGCAGAAGACAAATTTCTCTATTGCCAAACCAACTGCACCCCAACCATATTTACACACATGTCCAACCTAGCAAGGTGTGATAAAGCCTTTTTTTCCAGATAACCAATACAGAACAGGTCATGCTCCAATCCGCAATCCCTTATTTTTTGGCAACATTTGAGGTGCCATAATTACCAACAAGAGATGCCAGGAACCACTGAAACTTCCCACTTTTCATCTACTACACTGTGCTCAAAATGCAAATTGACACTACAACACCAACTCAAATATTAATCTTGGTGAAGATTTCACAGGAAAATTCCAGAATGACAGCAAGAGCAAAAATAGTTAAAAATCCAGAATAGTTATGTGGAATGAACTGCCTAATGCCTGCACAGGCAGATGAGAAAGCCGGGTTTAAAAAGCAGCCAAATATTCCAAATCTGCTCACCTGTATGACCTGCTGTAATAGTCACGGTCATCATAGCCTCTGTCGTAGCCTCTGTCATAGTAATCTCGTCGCCGTGAGCTGCCACTGCAAGGAGGGAACAGAACTGCATTTACCAAAATACAGAACATTAACTTTGTCTGCAGTCACTTCATTCACACTATTTCAACTGGGTTACATTACTACTTTCCATCCTCACAGTTGGAAGACTGAGCACTCCTGTTTTCTCACCAGTACAGGTGGCAACAGAACTACTTAAACAATTGCTTTTTAAATGCTTGAATTTTCAGACAGTTATTTTCCTCAACCTTTATAAACCTCAGCCTTTTGGTATCACAGGCACATGAGGAATTCCATTCTGTGACAATTCTTCAGTCACTTTTAACTCTGAAAAAGCTCCTTTTCAATCAACTTTCTGATTAAAAAAATAACCTGCAGTCTCAACACATCATCATCACTTGTAAACTGAAAGTCTTGGGAATGACTTGGGAAAACAATTTAAACACACAGCAACTGGAAGTGTAGTGTGTGTGAATAGGTCTCTCAAAAGCGAAACAGGACAGTTTTTAAAAAACAATTAATCCTATCCTGTACTAGTTTGGGAAAAAACCCTACCAAAACCATAGATAAAACTTACTAAGTGGGTCTTCCCATATAGATTCCAGGGGTAGGTGTGTGAGGTCTTTTTGTTATGGAGAAGTCTACCCGGATCCTTCTTCCATCCAGCTCCATTCCATTGGCACGTTCCTTTGCCTAAGGAGAGATTGAAGAGCATTAGCTGTAGATATGAACTTTAGCACCAACACAAGTTTCTAACCATTGCTTTAGGTGTTAAAACGTCCTAAAATGGCTCAGTTTGGAGGCAGGTCTGAGTCTCACACCTTACAGTGAACATAATCTGTAAGATACCCTAGGCCAGCTGGACTTAAGTGCCACTCATCACTGAAAATGTGACTTCTGTGGCATCAAAATCCTGCAAGGAACATCAGTGAGCAGTTGTTTCAATGCCTCTGGCATGTTTAAGTGCAACCTTTGAACATGCTGATGTAGGGAGATATAACTACTCCAACACACAGCATAAAGCATTTACAAGTTAAAAGAACACCACTAAGGTATTCAAATACATCCTCCAAACCACCATGACCTTGAATGGAATACTGGAGTCTGAAGTGAATACATCTGAAGTGAAAAACCCAAAATGATTGTATTTTGTGGGGTTTTGTTTGTCTGCCAAGTAGCAGGACCTACATCCCAAGCTCCAACCCAACATGGAAGCCTTCATGCCAGATGTGGAAAGAACTGGAGACTTTCAGGAGTGGAGTTTATGCAGAATATAAGCCTCATTCCAGCCCATACACCCAGCTCTGCAAGGGCTGGCACAAGTGCAGGGCTCTCTACTGGCTGACCACACAATTCCCAATTCATTCTGCAGCACTTGTAAGCCCAAACTCCATGATTATGAGATTCCAAGCATTTTTCAGGCTCCGAGTTTCCCCAGGCTATACCCTATGACAGAACATACACCCCAGGAACTCAGAGCCCAGCCACAGCACACACCATTCACCCCAACTTACTTCCTTGGCATCCTCGACGTTCTCGAAGTAGACGAAGGCAAATCCTCGGGAACGCCGCGACTGCTGATCGTACACGATGGAAACGTCGGCAATGGGTCCATACTTGGAGAAAACCTCTCGCAGGTCTCGTTCTGTGGTGTACAGACTCAGCCCAAACACCCCGAGACAACAGTTTGGGTCAGGATTTGCCTAAAGGGACACACGTAGAAATTAGAATGAAACTGGGTTTATTTGCAGTGTAGGTTATTTGTCAAGTTGTGACTGTCGAGATAAACAACAGAGGTGGGGCTGAGATTTGGGTCACTTACTAAGAGACAGTAATAAATTAAACCTACAGGAACACAAGCCTTTCACAAAACCCCCTTGTGTTTCTCAGGGCACAGAGGAGGATTCCAAGATGCACTGAGGACCATGACTCATCCCTCACCCACATACCCTGTTTCCGATGTGCCGTCTCCGAGTAGACATGGGGGAATGGCTGTGACTGTGCCGTCGCCGGTAGTCCCGACTGTACGACCGACTTCTGGATCTCCTGTGCGAGCGGGAACGGGAGCGGGACCTGGTGTAGTGCCTGCGGGAGCTCCTCCTCGACCTAGACCTGAAGGAAGAAGAGAAAGGTACAGTGCTGGGCTTGCTTGAGTGTTTAACTCTTCAAAAATCCATCATCCTGCCACACCACATGCCTCAGCTAGAATCAATGCAGCCACTACTCTCAAGGACTGTGTGCAAAATCTTTACTATCAGATTACTGCAGATGCTCTCAGGGCATTCCTGCTGCAGATCAGGAATGTGCACTTGATAGCAGTCAGCTCTTCCTTTAACAAAACTATCTTGGTGTGACATGCTAGTGCTTGGAATATTCACAGTGTTTCAGTAAAAATAGGTGGGGTGACTTTCTTTCCACAGTATCAGACAAAGGGAACAGTAAATATGCCTTAACACAAAGCATGCACTACTGAGGGGGGCACTCTGTTAGTGCTGCCCTGAGTGACATTGAAAAGCAAATACACTCTTTAAAGTCTGGCAAACTCTCCCAAAACAGAGCTGAACAAAATCTGAAGACATCAAGCCTGAGCTGGCTCATTTACCTGCTAGTATTTCAGCAGTTATTTAGCACTAGTTGTTCATGAATATTTACATGCTCACATTTGAAGAGCATTTATGCAAAGGTGCAACTGCTCTCTAGTTTTTTCCCCCCCAAAAAATTTTTTTTACAGCACGAGTTCTGTGGACAGGAGGGTCTGAAAGTCTTCAATCCCTTCTCCCAAAGCCTCAGCCCTCCCAACACAGCCAATCCTAGCAGAGAAGCTGGGCACTTACACGGGGCTACTACAGCTGATGTTGGTGCACTGATAACCTGCATTCCACACCACTCCAAAGAAATACCCCTGCAAGGCTAAGAAGTGCAATAAACAGTGCAACGGTCAATGGATCTGAGCCAGAAATTGCTGATTTTCTTGTGCCTTAAATGTCCCTTTCCTGTAATTCCACAGCAGCACCACCACGCTGGCATGAAAGAAGCTCTGAACCTTTTACTCCTGAGCATTTAACAGCTGCTTTCAGGATTTGTCACCAAGTGGCACCAGACAGCCAAACTGTACAATCTATCTCCTCAAAAAACACCTTCAACCTCATCAGGAATGAGCCAGAGAAGCTCAATTTAAAATGCATACTCATGTCCAGAAGAAATTAATTCAGCATGTCTCATTACTGCACTTTTAACTATGTATTTATAAAGAAAACATTATTTTTGGCAACAAAATAAAAATGAAGAGAGAACTTCCATGAAGCTCAGAAAACAGTAAAAATAGACAGAAATTATAATATCAATAACAAAAAAAGAAGCTCCACACATACACACAGCCACATTTCAGCCACTGATATAGGGGAAAAAAAAAAAGGCAAACACAGAACTGATACTACAGGTACCAGAATGGTATCAGCAAAGACAGGAGCTACAAACTTAATTAAAAGTAGATTTTAAAATCAAGTATATCCACACCCCAACTGATAAAAACACCAGGACACAGGTTAGTTCCCAAATCAAAGTTTAATTTATAAAGCTGGTAACTCAAAAATACATTTGCAACAGAAACTACCGAGAAATATAGAAATCATCACAAGGTTATTTCTCTTGGGAGAGCCAGAGTTAAATGATCTGCCTGTGATCACATCTTAAAGTGTGACAGCACTGAACAGAGATTAAAGTATGATGTTTCTAAATATGTGCCTCGACACAATTCTGTCCAAATCTACTAATCACACTAACTCTGGGATGTAATTCCATTATTTCCAGCCATAGGCACCTTCGAGACAGCTGTTAAATGCTCAGGAAGCCGTGGCAGTTATAAACTTCTACATTTTGGTCATCAAAAAAGTATAAAGTCAGTTGCCAGGTTAATAAAGACTGTTTATTGCAAAAGTAAGATTTGCTAGGTTTCTCATAAATTCTCCATCTTGTATTTGCTTCTTCAGAACTGTATACAATCTGTGACTGCATTTTTACTCAATATTATGGTTATTCTGCAAATGGGAAACATGGGGCTTTAAAAAGTATGGAATCCCTGGAGTCATGGATTAAGGGGCAAAAGGATATGCTGGGTGGGGTCCTCACTTTGTTGTTTTAATATTAAAAGGGTCCCCAGTGGTGTTTTGCAGCCTCCTCCCCTGAGGTTTTCAAACCCCAACAGGACAAAGCCCTGGGAGGATGCTCTGAGCCCATAGCTGACTCTGCCCTGAGCAGGATCAGGGACTGGACCCTTCCTGAGCTGCCCCATCATCTCTCACTGCTGGCACTTCCACACTCCAATTCCACACTCTCTATTGGTAGTACTCTAACAAGTATTTATTTATTTGACACATTTCTTCTTACACAACAGGGACTCCCAGATGCATGATATGGCACTTGTGATTGTGCCTGAATTAAACAAAAAAACCTTCCTTTCCACAAAAGCCTTTCACTTCGATCTTGCAAGATTTCACACACTATTTGATAGTGTTTTCCATCGTGGGTGATTGCTGACAGCACAGAATTTTCCTCCAGCCTGCCCCCCAGGCTTTGTCAACTCATCGCTTGTTCACATAAAAAACATGTTTTGAACAGCTCACCTGGAAATCCCACTGCTGAAACCTCATTTTTTTTTAGCTTGAATGCCAACAAATGAGCATAGAAACTACCAACATATTAATTTCTGTAGTCAGCACTCAACTATCTATGCTTTTAAAAGGAATTCTGACCCTGCATGCAGCTTGTTTGGCAGGAGAGCTAATGCAGTGCAAAAGGCACATGGATGTTTGTGCTGTCATACAACAAATACAATAAGCAAGTTCTCCACAACTTTTCTGGAGAGCCTGCAGAGCTGTCTAGTCATCAAAGCTTCCTACCCTGTTAATTTTCAAGTTAAATCAATATATTTCAAACGTCAGAGTGTGAAATTCACATTTATCTCTACTGCTTCTTTTCATTCACTACTCCAGGAACACCACTGTTTCCAGTGACGAAACATAATACAGGAATGTGACCTAAAATGGGAAATCTGCTGATGCACCAAACTCTGTTAATACACAGAAAAACTAAGACCTAGAGTTCCTAGTACTCAGAAACACAAGTCAATATTCCAAGACATAAAAGGCAGGTACCTCTAAAGGGTATCAGTAGAGATACAAACCTACATAGCTGACTTAACTCCTGCAAGAAGCGGCAAAAATATCTACATTCATATAATCTGACTTTCCCAATCCTGAAACCAAACACATCCCTTTGTATTCCATGTCCACAGAACATCCACCAACTCTGGAAACAGAACTGGCTAAGCTGGGCCACCTCTGACATAACCAAGTGACTTGTGAGGAGGAGGAGGAAGAGGTAAAAGAAGCAAACTCACCTGGATTCAGACCTGGATCTAGATTTTGACCTGGAGCGCCTGGAATCTTCCTTAGAGCGAGATCTTGCAGGGGTGTGCCTCCCCGACTTGCCAGACCCATGAGCACTTCCGCTTCTGGAAGCAGAACGGGATTCCTGCACGCAGATATTGAAAGCCTAATTTGTACACAATTCCTTGTTCACCTACGGGCTGTAAACAAGCTCCAGTGAAATAAATGGTAAATATTCATAGCTATGTGTCCGGGCAGTCGGCATTAGCACTGCCTAGATTTTTAAGGAGGTTTTTTCCCTGGAAGACACTTCTTTACCCTGCATGTACTTTTGCTATTAAACAGATAATGCATGCATGTTTAGCAAAATATACAGGGACACATAAACAGACTAGTAATTACTTAGCGTAGTGCTTTCAGATTCCAGATTACTTCTTATCTTAACTTCATTTTTATTCCTTTTCTTCATTCTTCCGTTTCAAATTCTGACTTCTTTCATCTTCCCCACTTCACACAAATTGCTCAATATTCTACAAGTGGGACTTCTGGTCTGATAATTAGCATGCATTCACTTTCTTTTTTTTCAAATTTCAGCTTCACTTATTCCTGAGCTTCAAATAATTCTCATTTATAAAACTTGTCAAATGGCGACTTCCGCATTTTCCTTCTTCAACATTAACCTTAATAGAAAAAGAACAGGATGAAGAATATTTAAGAACTCCAGGATAAAATCTAGTGCCAAAACTGAAACTAGAAAAAAAAAAGTGTTGTGGACTTTTACTATAAATGCAGTTCAAGAATTGAATCTACCAAAGCCCTGCTATTTTATCAACAGGTTCAGTCAACTCAGTTTAACTTAGCCCTAAGTAGCTAAATTTGCTATTTATGCCTGTATTTAATAGAAGTGCAACTGGATCAACTGAGTATCTACTAAGGAATTGCAGCATCAGGAAACTCAACATAATTTGCACCATCAGCCACACACTGAGACAAAATCAACAAGGAGTGACTCCAGTGAGGTCCTGCTGCGGCCACTGACAGATGTGCTTTTGAATGCAGAAAGCACAACGTAGTTGGTCCTTCCAGGAACTACAGTTATCTGAATTTTGGGCCCCTCCTGCAGTTTGGCAGCCCTGGTGTGAAGATTTAGGAGCACACACCCCAGCTGCCTGCACAAGTGGGATTACACGTGCAGGCTTCGTGCTTCTGCAGAAATCTGAATTTCCCACCGACCAAAGCTGCACTTGTGTGCCCCACACTCCAACCTGCTCTGGAGGAACACCCCACCTGCTCTGTTAGTTACTGACAATCTTCTCCAGTAGTGACGTGACCTAATTAGCAGCTTCACCTTATGTGTTTTTATTTTTAAATCAGGGTAATGCTTGGCTTCAGTCATATGCCTTTAACACCTGAACACACTACAAAATATTCTTTATTTCAAGATATTAGAGAAAACTTAAAATTCAGCAGAATTCTAAAAACAACCCTAAATTTAGTGTAAATTCTGATGCAGAATGCTCACTAATGACAATAGGTAACAGATTTTTTTCAAAAATCCCTTGCTTTATATTTGTAACATCTCCTAAACCTGAACACTAACTTAATGGGAATCCTGTACTAAGCTTTCAGAAATTCATTTGCTAACCCATAATTTAATCATGCTTCAACCACTTACACACAACTTAAACCGAATTTTACCTCTTTGCAATTCCATATTACACAGGGGAGGGAACATGACTTACAGGATAAAGGAGGTTCGCAATTAATTCCAAGAGCAACAGAAACAGCACAAAGTTGGTCAAGGCTGTATTCTTCACCCAAATGTTTAAGGTTTTGTTCTAAACTACACTTTCCCCATACACTAACACTAAAAAAGGCAGGGGGAAGAGCAAGTTAAGTTACAATTAACTACTTCAACCTAAATCCACCACAACTCCAAAGAAAACACTCCACAGAGATGAGTTCTATGTTAGTACATTAATTTTGCCATAAGAAGTCTTAGCTCCTTAACAAAGTTAGATAAAGCAAGATTGAAGAAGGACTAAAGCCTAAACTAAGGCTGTTCTTAACTTGAGGAAAAATACTTCAATTCACAAAAGATAATCTGGGCTAGACAGAAGGAGCTGTGTCTAAATACAGGTGGTCTGAGACCGGAAAAGAACAGGAGAAACGTGTGACAGGAGGGAAGCAGTTGGGAGGATCTTGCTCACAAACAGACCCCCAAACCCTTCCCAGAGCTTTTTGAAGTCAAAAAGCTTTGAAGAAATCAATAGAGAACAGGTAAATCTTCATATATTTGGCTTATTTTTTGGGCAATCTTTGCTGGTTTATGTTCAGGTTGATATGGAATATGGACACTGAGCAGCTGAGGAGAAACAAGAAAAAGTGCTTAACTTTTAACTTAACTATCTACCTAAATCAAAACAATTAACAGCTGGCCTGTTTTCATTCAGCTCCTTTGCACTTCACATTTCCCAGCCTTTAAACATCCACCTTTATATCCAGATTAGCCTTCAATTCACCACATTTTACACGATTATGGCACTTTTTTACTCCAGCCTTAAAGGAATTCATTGCACCTCACCTGCTCTGGGTATCACCAGGATTGGTAATAACCCCCAAAATTTCCAAGTTGCCCCTTTTCCACCCCAAGCCCCAGGAAATCCTCCCCATCCAAAGTTCCAAGAACCAGGAGCCTGCAGAACTACATATTTAACTTACACTCTTGAGAGTGCCCATCAGTCAGTCCCACAGCTTGTTTCTCCCATCTGGTTTTGTTGTTCTTAGTATTTTCTTTTCCTACTCTTTGCTCTTTCACTCTTGTGAATTTGAAGTTATTTAAAAATGCCAAAGTGGGCTCTTGGCATGACATGGGGAAGAGGGAAGAAACAACCTTCTTTACCCTGCCTATATTCCAGCACTGCTGGTCAGCAGATCCAGACCGGTGTTCACTAATCAACAGGCATTTTTTCCCCCTAACCTTGTCAAGTGTGAATTTAAAACCTCCCCAGATCCCTTGGTCTTTATCAACAGTTTTCCCCCTTCATCAGGCACCACTGGAACTCAGGTGGAAGCCCTGAAGTCCAAGCTTGTGGATTCCAAATGGCTCTTTCCAGACCTTGAGCACATTCAAAGAAAGTGTAATACTGCAGGGATGATTTGAACAGCTCTAAGCACATTCACAACAGCTGTTACAGCCATGTACTCTGTGAGCAGGGAATGTCACACAGCAGGATTATTTGGGGGGCAGCAGGCAGGTAAGGTTTCCATGGACAGAAGCAGCTGGAAGGTAGGTGATGGCCACAGTTCTCTACACTTCTGAGATTCAGGTTTTCCTCGTAAGAATGGAAGTTACAGATTTCAGTCAGTAATACAAGATACACAGAAATAAAAGTACTATGGTTTTTATAATCCTAAATTACTACAAAGTTGTGTATTTCCCCTTGTTTTCCTAAGGAAAAGTGCAGCCTCACATGACAACTTATCAGATCTGTAGCACATTTATTCAAGGCGTCACTGTGCTGACTCTACATTCCTCTGGAACAGCCTTTGCCTTTTTCCCCTGAAGGACACGAGATCTCTGCTGGGGGAGCTGGGGATTCACTCCAGGGGAAGGCAGAACCATCCCTTTCCACAGGTTTCCAAACTTCACACACACCACAGTGTGATTTGAATGATCAGGCCACAGCTTCCTCCCACCACCTCTGCCACTGACCCTGTGGGCTCCTCCAGCGCCCCAAGCTGGCAGGAAATCAATCCATCAGCAAAACCCAAATTATTTTCTGACAGCTTTGGGCACTGAATCAGCCCCCCAATAGGCTGATGAGGGGGAACACAGAGAATGGTCCATCCCTTTGGTGGCACTGAGTGATCAGCTAATCTCTAACATTCTCAAGCTGCCCCCTCAGACCCTCTTCTCCCACAAGTTAGTAATAAAAATCACCATCTCTGAAAATACATGTATTAAATACCTTATAAGCAATCTGTAAATTGAGCATTGATACAATTCAAGTCACTCTGATTTAAACAAAAAACCACCAAACCAAAACCCCCACCCTTACTCACATATTGAACAGCTTGTGACCATATAGCAAACCACCACTACCATAATTAATTAATTCACAGGGTAGGACTCATTAGTTTACCCTTTATCAACTTGTTTTCCAACCCCTCCATGCCTGAATCCCAAGAACTTCAGTGAGAACAATTTCAATGAAAACACAGTAAGGTGGCAAAACCGTGGCATTGCAGCATAATGACAGTATCTCAAGTATATTCCAGTATTTAAGTGTTGGAAGCATTTCATAATTTATAGTTTCTTCAGTCAAAAAGTTTCCAGAGTTGACCCCACTATGGAGCATAAGCTGAAAAAGAGAATTAAAGTGGGGATTTTTTCCTCTTTTTATCTTTTCTTCCCCTTTTTAGAAGTGCCACAAGCCAGTGTAAGATTGTGCTGCTGCTGAAACGAGCCCAATTCCTGGTGAAAGCACCTGAAATTTCTTCTTCATCCCCAAAGCTGCCATGAGGACTTAATCAGTCAAGCCTGCAGACCAATACAGCTGGAAATGGAGTAAAACAAATCCAGATGATGGAATTCCCAGATCTGACTGACTGTATGAACACTACTACGAGGAAGAGAGCAGAAACACGTTTTCAGGAGCACAATGCCTGCTGGCAGCCTGCACTTGGAAGAGTTTAAGACAGTTGTAAAGTCATATTCCAGATTATTTATCCAAACACTGACTCTACTCTGCAGAGATTTCAGCTTGGAAAAGCAGAAAAGCCATTGACTCAGTAAAATATAAGCCTTAAGTAAGCAAACAGCCCCATAAATAACACTGGTGAGAGCATAAGGAAAACCAATCCCTGCTCCAGCCTGGAACAGCACGTGTGCAGCTCAATGGTTTCAGCTTCACAAACATGTCCACTTCATACAACTTACCTATTTAAAAGTCACGGAAGTTCAGACAAAACTCATTTTAGGCACTGGCAAAACTACCTGCAAATGCCTAATTACATTTTTAAAATTAAAAATATAAAAAAGCACCAGACAACAATTTCTGCCTCAATACCCTGCACGATTGTGTTTCACAAAGACTTCGCTATGAAAGGTTTAACATTTCCACTCTTTCTGACTGAAAACACAATGCAATCCTAGCAAACTTTATGAAGACTAAATTGGTTTCCAGTCTGACTTGCACGACAATTAAATTACCTTAAAAAAATTAACAGACAAATATCCACCTTGAGCAAAAAATACTCCCTCACTAAAAATACTCCAGAGTGACTGAAGATATCAATGAAAAGGTAACACTGGGGCTGGCACGAATCTATTCCTTAATCCCCGTCTTTCACCATTCTTTCCCATTGCTAGCCCCCTGGAGACCAAATTTTTCTAATCTCGACTACCCTGAAGTAGACACACGGAGCTAATACAGCTTGTTATAGTGCATTAATAAGATAAAGCCATATTCTAAGATAAACACTGCTCAGAATTACTGCGTTCTCTAATATTTCTTGCCCCTTCCAGTTTAAAATTTAGGTACTTATCACCTCCACAGCTACCTCCGATGCTGCAACAACGTATTTCAATCACGCTGAAAAAAACCCTCAAAACACACTACTGCCCCTAATTAAAGACTCTCAAGGCAAACAAGATTGATCCACTAAACAAAAAGCAACTACAGACGTGCATCGCAAACACGAAGCTTAGCAAGTCAGCTCTTTCGGCATTAATAAAAAGCCCATCCGGGCCGTGAGCTGTTGCAGAGAATATCTGCTGGAGGTTTCATAAAGCGAAGCGCTTGTCTCCGCCTGTTAGGTTGAAATGAAAGGAGAGCCCGAGCCACCCGGGCGCCAGGCCCGAGGAGCAGTTATTGTCACAGGCGAGAGGCAGCAAACAGCAGTTCAGATTAGAGCATCTCAAGAATGGATTGCAAGGCGGCTCTGGAGAGGAGATAACACAGCATTCCCCCTGCACAGGCTGGGCTGCAGGCCGAGGAGCTCCTGAGGGCTCGGGCCGCCATTTTGTCCCTCCCGGGCGCGCGCGGCCCCGGCCCAAGATGGCGCCGGGCGCCTCACGCGGGGAGCGGCCGTCCGCCATCGCCCCGCCA
>VZRM01009045.1:79897-116050 GCA_013397955.1 Grantiella picta | reverse complement strand
CAGAGATGGGGAGGGGTTCAGATGGGTCTGGGGAGGGGAGACAAGCGTGAGGGAGGGCAGGAAGGGATGGGGCTGGGTGGCAGGCAGGGATGGGGAGGTGGGACAGGGTAAGGGTAGCCAGGAGTGGGGAACGGGCAGGGCTGCGGAAGGAAGGCACAAGAAGACCCATGACAGACTGTGCTGGAGCAGTTCGGTGGGGTCAGGCGGGGGCTGGGGCTGTGACCCTGGGTGTGGGCGAGCAGTGGGTGGCTCAGCCCTGCTGTGCTCCCCCTGACCCCCCTCTCCTCCTGCAGGGGCAGCCACCTGACAGATGTAAGTACCAGAAGAACCAGAGGAGCCTGGGCCTGCAGCCGAAACAGGGATGCCATGGAGGGGATGGGGTTTGCAGGGCACTGGGGAGGGCCTGGCTTTGGGCTGGCCCAGTGCCTGTGAGCTGCAGGGCTTTTCAGGGTTCATTAGCATCTCACACCATTAAAATTGGGATTGTTGCTGTTTCCACATTGGAAAATTTCTCTCCAAGGCCCAGCATGGAGCCCTGGAGAGCGGGACACTGAGTCCTAACTCTGTTGTGATTTTGGATGCGGTTCTTTCGCTAGGGGAGGGCTGGCAGGGGTAGGAGGGGACCTTCCTGTGTGCGGAGGCTGCAGAGTTGCTGGAGCAGAAGAACAGTGTGGCACTGGCTGGTATCTGCACTTCCACTCCTGAGCAGAGGCTGGAGGAGCTGCTGACGCTGCACTCACTGTGTCAGAAAATCTCTGGTGCTGTTAAGCTCGGGTTAGACTGAAGCAAACCCAAATTCCTCAACGTGCTTTTTGTGATTTCAGTTTGGTTTGTTTATATTTTTCACCACAAGTGCCAGCTTGTTGTTTCTGTCTCTTCCTGCCCAGATATCGATATGCCGGGATTTGCCCAACATCGAGGTCATCACGTTCAGGTGAATGCCAGTCTGCCAGCTTTGGAGGGGGCAGGGAAATCACCTTTTCCTGGGGGTGGTTTCTTCCCACGTTGCTGGGGTTGTGTGTATGAGCTGCCTGACTCTTCGTGCCCCATTTATCAAGCAGCAGAGATACAGAAATGATTATCCCTCCCTAGCTCCTCTTCACTGTTCCTGTGCTCCTTGACAAAATATTTCCTGTTTTGACAAGTGGTAAAACCCCTTAGGATTGTTGCTCCTGAAGTTCTATTCCATAGTTTGGACAGGGACCTTGGCCTCTGTATGTGGCCTGTTAGCAGAATGCTTATTGAAATATTTCATGGATCTCTCAGAGCTTTTTCCTTTCCATACACCCAACTTTCACCCATCCTAGGAATCCCATGGAGCCAGTACCGAGGAATTTGAGTCTTTTAGCTTGGGAATCTTGCACGGGTTCTCCTTGGGTGGGTCTGAGGAGTTGCTACAGAAAAGGGGGCAGGTTTGGGGGGAGCAGAAGCTCTTCGTCATGCTCAGCAGAGCAGAACAACAGCTCTTTTGACAAAGATGAAATTCCACAAGCTGAATGTTCCTTGCTGTGCTGCGCTGGGGTGAGGCTGTTGCAGGAAAGGGGACTGGGAAGTGCTGTGCTCCTTCCTGGATGGGGCAGCGAGGGCAGGATGGGCTCTGACCGTGTCTCCACAGCGTCAACGGCATCTCAGACCTCGAGCCGCTGCACCAGTGCCAGAACCTGAGCGAGCTGTACCTGAGGAAGAACAACATCACGAGCCTGGATGAGCTGTTCTACCTGAAGATGCTGCCGCGGCTGCGGGTGCTGTGGCTGGCGGAGAACCCCTGCTGCGGGCCTGACCCGCACCGCTACCGCATGACCGTGCTGCGCAACCTGCCCAGCCTGCAGAAGCTCGACAACCAGGGTGGGCTGTGCTCCCCTGCAAACAGCCCCGGGCCAGGGGCACCTGAAAACCAGGGACCTGTTGGCTCCTCTCAAAGGCGTCCTTTGATTTTTTCCTAGAGTCAGGATGTGTTAGGGGTTGATTTAGATCTAGTGCTTCAGAGCTGTTTTCTCCCTTCCCCTTTCTTTTTCCCCTTCCCATCTGCTTCCTCTTCCTCCTTCCTCCTTCCCCATCCCTATCCCCGTCCCCATCTGCATCTCCTGCACCTTCCCTTCCCTTCCCTTCGCTAGCAGGACTGAGTGCCTCATTATAGCTCAGACAGTACCACTAATTAGTGGTTTTTAGAGCTCTCTCCTTTGCTGTGGCCAAACAAAAGTTCTATAACTGTATCTGCTGCTGTAGAAAAGCTTCTCTGGTGGTTTTTTTTTTCCCATCCAGTAGCAGCAGTTTGGTGGCTTTTGGAGCCTTCTCCAGGGACAAGAAATAGCAAAGATGTTTGCATCTCTCCCTGATACCCTTCTCACTTTGAGACGTTGGTGATTGCTTCCAGCATTCTCCTGCACAGGTTTCACCGCAGGAGAAGGGTGAAAGCAAAATGCCAGACAATTTTTGGCCCAAACCCCTTGGGAACAGCTCTGCAGCAGCAGAACCTGCCCCGTTAGAGATGTCGTTCCCCCGGGCTGATGCAGTTCATAGCAACAGGCTTTTGTTGTGGCCTTTGCAGCTGTGACAGAGGAAGAGCTGTCGCAGGCCCTGGTGGATGGCGTGGAAATCACAGCTCCGCCGGCCAGGAGGAGCGTGGAGAACGGCTGGTCTGAGTCCACCGCATCCAGCGCTGCCGGATCCACCACAGAGCCCGAGAGCGAGCTGCTCAGCTGCAGCCTGGAGGAGACAAAGTGAGGGCTGGGGAGCTGCCAGCATTTCTGGGCTGAACTTGGGTGCAGCAGGAAAGGACCCTGATATTCCAAAGGGCCAGGCCCGCAGCCGGTGCAGGTTCCTGTTGTTCAGTTACCGTGGTGGAGCTGTGCTGGTTCGGTGGCACTGGTGGGGCTGGTTCTGTGTCTGCCAAACAGGCTCTGCTGTGGGGGGTGACTCGAGCTCATCAGCTGCATATGCAGGCAGGGATGGATCCTCTCTGATCTGGGAGCTCCAGTCTATTCCTTGAGTCCTCCACCTGGATACTCCTTGCATGGTTGCCCATGATGAGGAAGGATTGGCCTGGCAGAGGAAGGTTCTCCCAGCTGGTCATAATAACATTTGCTTTTCCTCCCTTTTTTTAGCAAAACTCAGGAGGAGCTTGATACGAAGCCTGTTCCCAGGGATAAATATTCCTCCTTTTTCCCTCAAGAGACAGACTGCAGCCACAAGAAGAGAGTGAGTATCTTTTAAAAACCAAATTTTCCTTGTGTGTGGGGCTGAGCCACAGCATTGGAGAAGGATCTGAAGAGCCTTGGATGTGTCCAGAGGAGGGGAACAGAGCTGATGCCACGGCTGGAAGAAATGTCCAGGAGCAGCTGAGGGCTCTGGGTTTGTCTGATCTGGAGAGAAGGAGGCTGAGGTGTAACGTCATCCCCCTCTGCAGCTTCCTTGGGAGGGAGGTGCTGAGCTCTTGTCCCTGGGATCCAGCAATAGGAGAGATGGGAATGCTTCAAAGCTGTGCCAGGGGAGGTCCAGACTGGACATTAAGAAGTGTTTCTTTAGCAAGAGGAGGGTCAAACCTTGGGAAGGGGATGCTGAACAGAAAGTTTAGGTGGTTCCTCAGCCCCCTCCATCCTTGTAGCCTTGGATGAACCTGGATTTTGGTGATTCAGCTGGGAATTGCTGAGTACTGGACTCGGTGCCGTTGCATCAATCAGCAGAACAAGATCTAACCTGTACTGCCTCACTCTGCATTAGCTGTCTAGAGCAGCACTACAGGTTCTGACCATTAAAGAAGGGGAAATGATCCCCCATTGCAGCTGAAGAGGTTCAGGTTGGATGTGCAAAAGATTCTTCCTAGAAGGACAGTGATTTAGGCTGAGGAATCTCTCCTTGGAGTTTTTCAAGGCATGATTTGACAGAGCCAAGGCCCAGTGTTGGCAGTGGTCCTGTGGTGGTGGCAGGGCTGGGCTGGGGACCTTTAAGGGTCCCTTCTGGTGATTCCACTAGCTCTCATTCCTCAGAGCAGAGGGCTCCTGTCCTTTCCCATCCCACACATGCTGGGGAGCGAGGGCGGCCGCTCCTGAATGTGCCTTTCCTTACAGAAGGCAGGCTGGAGCGTGGCAGGGAGCCAGAGGCTGCGGGCAGCCTGCACAGGACTGGGTGGATGGGTTTGCCCTGCATTCCAGCCCTGTCACGTGCCACATGCAGCCTCGGCCTGTGTTTGCCCCGAGGGCCTGGTTGTTAGTCCTGCTCCTGTGGCTGCAGGTGGCTGTTCCCAGCTGCTGACAGTGGTGGTGGTGGTGGTGGAGGAGTTCCTAAGAGCAGGGAAAATCAAGTGTCCTTGTCCTGCCTGGCTGGTACAAAGCAGTGTCTGCCTTATCCCGACAGAACAATGTCCTGAATGCCATCCTGCTTCTCACGAAGGAACTGGATGCAGAGGGGCTGGAGATCATCCAGCAGACGGTGGCGAGGAGGCTCCAGGCCTTCCAGAAGAAGGAGCTGCAGGAGGAGTGACAACGCCCATCCCCATTCCAGCCTCCCTGGAGCCCCAGCCCTGCGGCACTGTCCTGCCCACACAGCCCTGGCTGAAGCAAAACCCGTGGTGCTCCCTGCTCTGCTTCCCCTGTGAGGGGCTGGGATGAGATGCTCCTTCTCTGGAGTTTTCCTACATGTGCAGGAGGCTCTGTCACTGTTTGTATCCTGCTGGGGCTCTTGGATGGGAGCTGCAGGCAAAGCAGCAAAGCAGAAGGGAGCAGGGCTGCAGCCAGAGGTGCTGTGTGCTCCAAGGGGGAGTAGAGACTGCTGATGGCTGGGAAGGGCTCTGACCCTCAGCCAGCCTGGGGGGTGCACAGCACCTCTGAGGACAGTTTGTACCATAGAGATTTGGTTTGGTGAAGTCTGACAGGGAGACATTGCCTGAGATGGTCACCAAGAACTGTCTGGTGCAGGTTGTGAAGGTCGATGTCCAGTTATTATTTATCTTCCAGCTCCTGGCTGACTTCCTCAGGTTCTTGCTGGCACATGCAGTGCCTGCTGTGGTGGTCAGGCAGTCCAAAGGAAAGCTCAGAGCAGCCCAGAGGAAAGCTGGGAGCAGCCTAGGTGAACCAGAAATTACTCCCACATCCTGAATGCTCAGCTGTCCTCTCACCCCAACATTCCCTGCAGGCATTAGAGCAGCTTAAGGAAACATCCCAGTTAGAAGGCCCTGAGCACTGCTGTCTGCTTTGCACAGGCATCAGGGGGTGGGTGTTGCTCTTTAACTGATAAAACTGCATTTACCAAGTTTCACAGAGCTGTTAAATACAAACTAAACTGTTGTGACACACCAAATAAACCCAATTATCCCTCAAGGCCGTGTAAGTGGTGGCTGGAGTTCAGCAAAGGCCTGGCTGGGGGCACTGCTCCATTACCTCTGGTTCAGGGAGTGCATTGTGAGCCCTGTGGAGCAGGAGGCGGGCTGGGAGCCTTCCCGCTTCACTGCATCTCTGAAACGGTGAGCCTGCTCCCAGCAATGCTCTGCAGGGGCACTGGGCTGACTGGGAACCTTCTTGCAACCACAGCAAGGGCAGGGAGCAAAAGAGGTAGTGAGGAAGGCTCAGTGCAGAGCCACCTGGGCAGGATGATGGCCCTGAGACACGGGACACGAGCCCTCTGTGCCTCCCAGTGCTGCAGTGGCGACGTGGCCTTTTCATGTAGCCCCTCTCCCTCTTTATGCAGTGTCCAGGCCGTGCTGCTGGGAAGGAATGCTCCTCAGGGATGGTGACAGCCCCCTCTCCACAGGCCTGACCTTGGTGGGAAGGGACATAGTTTGACCTTTGTCACTTGGGGGTGATTTGCTGATGCCTTTAACTCCTCGGATGACCTTCGTTCTTGCCTTCTGCGTTAAACCCAGCTGCAGTTGTGTGATTTATGATGTCCCAGACTTCCCTTGACAGCCAGGGCCTGGGAGACTCACCCTGCTGAGGGCAAGTCTTCTCCCATGCTCCTGGCCTGTCCATGTCAGGGAACAGGGGAGCTGTTCTCGGGGTAAGCTGGAGCCCCCAGCTTTTCTGGAATGCAAGTGATCAAAGGAAACATCCATCAGGACTTGTTGGTCATGGGGCTGGTGGAGCAATCACCGTGCCCTTGAGGCCACTCTGACACAGTTTCTGGGGAAGTCGGGCTGCTCGCTGCTTACGTGCTGTGCTCATCATTCTTGGCTGCTGCTGGTGCTGCCCTCGGAGCTCCCAGCTGCTCCTTGCAGCATCCCAGCAAACCCCGGCGGAAGCACAGCCCCTCCTGGCAGCCTGCCTTCCCACCGCATGATGCTCCTGGAGTTCTGCTCTGCCCTCATTTCAGGGTGGGCAGGATGTGCTGAGAGCACAGTCGTGTTCCCTCTTGCTCATCCTGGGGATGCAGTGGTTGTACTTGTCCATTTTCCCGCAAGAATTTGGTCCTCCAGGTGGTTTTTTTGGTGGAAATGAGGTGTGAGGGCTACAATGACTCCTGTCCCTCAATGTGCAGCTGCTCTGAGCCTGGGGACAGCCCTGTCCCCATTCACACCCTAGACCTGGCTGCTGCAGGGCTGTGCTGGCGACAGATTTTCCATGTGACCTGCTCTCACCCTGCCCTGCCTCAGCCGGGAATATCGAGCGGTGAATGCAGATGATTCCCAGCTGTGGAAAATGCCAGCGGCTGTGCAGATCCACTTCCCTTCAAACCATCCTCAGGGACGCTGAGAGGCCTGTGATGGTGAGGCAGGTGTGAGGTCCGTGGCAGAGGGAGGGAGGCAGCGAGTGGATTTGGGCTCCCCCGAAGTGGAGTGGCACATGGGACACTGGAAGAAGCCATGTCCAACCCAGGGAATGCAGCTCCAGGAGAAGCCAGGTCTCTGCCTGGGGTCCCCAGAGCAGTTACTAATTCTTGCTGCCTCCATCAGCAAGCTCTGCTACTTCATGTATCCAGCTCTGGCAGGGAAGGGACAATAGTTCCTATCTTCCTCCAGAGCCTAAAATGTATCCAGTAGGGGGAAAAGCACTGAAATCATGGAATCATGGAATAGTTTTGGGTGGGAAGGGACCTGAAAGGCAATCTCATTCCACCCCCTGCCACGGGCAGGGACACCTTCCACTGTCCCAGGCTGCTCCAANTCCAGGCTGAACAATCCCAGCTCTCCCAGCCTTCCCTCCCAGCAGAGCTGCTCCATCCCTCTGCTCATCCTGGAGCCTCCTCTGGACTCTCTCCAGCAGCTCCAGCTCCTTGCTGTGCTGGGACAGGGCTGGGGCAGCTCTGCAGGTCTCACCTGAGCAGGGCAGAGGGGCAGAATCCCCCCTTTCCTGCTGCCCACGCTGGGATCAGCCCAGCACAGGAGGAGTTTCTGGGATGCGGCATGGCCAGCCCTCAGCACCAGCACCCCCAAGTCCTTCTCCAGGGGCTTCTCCATCTGTTCATCCCCAGCCCAGCTCGATCCCAGGGCTGTCCCAGCCCAGGAGCAGCACCAGCACCTGGTGGTGTTAAATCTCATGAGATTCCCATGGGTCACCGCTGGAGCTTGTCCAGGTCCCTCTGGATGGCCCTGTCCTTCAGGAATGCCACTGCCCCCTCAGCCTGGTGTCACCTGCCAACCTGCTGTGGGTGCCCTCGATCCCTGTCTGTCAGGGATGTGGAGATTCAATGTCACTGGTCCCAGTATGGAGCCCTGGGACACCACTGGTCACTGATGGCCATCGGGACTCTGAGCCACTGACCCTCTGCAAGTGACAATCCAACCAACTCCTTGTCCATCTAACAGTCCAGCCATGGAATCCAGCTCTCTCCAGTGCAGGGGGAAGGATGTTGGGTGGGATTGTGTCCAGGCTTTACAGAAATCCAGATAAATGACATCCACAACCCTTCCCTTGTCCACTGATGGATTCACTCACCCCATCACAGAACGCCAGGGGGCAAGTCAGGGGGAACTTTCACTTGGGGACAGCTCCATGGGGAGGACAACATAACAGCATGTTTGACCCCAAAAGACTGATGCATCCTGGTGCTGGCGCTGTCCCAGAGGCTGGAGCCGTCAGCCAACAGCCCCAGGAGGGAAGTGGCCTGGGAAAGGCTCCCTGTGGCTGTCTGGCACAGCTTGAGTGCGCAAGAGCTCGGCCAGTCCGGCACACTTGGCCGGCACCCTGAGAAACTGCCTCACAAACAAGCACAGCACCACCCTAAAGCCCTTTGGTGCTTCCCTTGAAGGTGGGAACTGAGTGATTTTCCTCTCGAATTGTGAAGATGGGGACGGATGCTGAGCCTGCACTCACCATGACCTGGTCAGGGAGGAGAAGCCGCCTGTGGTCCCACTCTTCCCAGGCTTTGAGGATGCCCAAAACCAGGAAACCCCTTGGCCCAGCATTAACCCGGCTTGGGAAAACCATCAGGCTGTGCTTATCCCCTCATCCCGCCCCGTCCTGCCGTCCTCTCCCCCCACAATGACCACTCCAGGAGGCAGGTTTGGCTCCAGCAGGTTTTATCTCTAGAGGAGAGGAGCAGCGCCGCGGGCGGTGCGGGATCGGGGCACATGGAGCAGCGGTGAGGTGACACGGTGCCTGTGGCCACATGGTGACAGTCACAGCCAAGCGTCATGCAAGGGGAGAGAGGCTCGCCAGGACCCCTGTGCTCAGCCGTCGAGACCCGCACGGGGGATGGAGCTTCACCGGGGCTCAGGAGCAGCCAGAAACCCCCGGGAGCAGCTCCGACCCGCTCCGGGATGGCTCCGCATCCTCCTCACTCCCCTCCCGCACGCGGGGCAGGCGACTACAAGCAGCAGCAGTTGGCTCAGGCGGTCAGGCCGCTAAATAAGGACTCAAAATACCCCATCATTAAATAATAATAAACTATTAAGGGAAGATTAAGGGTCTGGGCTGCACGGCTGGGCTCAAGCAACTCTTCTGCATCCGCACAGGGACCAGAACCCGCAGCAGTGATTCGAGGAATGATTGTGCCATTCTGGGAGCCAGCACCAGGCTCTGCCTGCTGTAAGGGGTCGATGGCAAAGCTACAGGGCTACTGAGAACAGGGGGGACACGGTGCTCCCCCAGCAGCACGTGGGCACGGAGAGGACACGGCAGGGGCTGTGGGTCGGGCTGGTGGGACTAGAAGCCCTTCTCGATGCTGAGGGTGCGGCGGGTGACGTGCTCCATCTGCCCCGAGATGTACTCGGTCAGGCTGATCTGGTAGTTGGCAAGCATCTTCAGCATCAGCCGCAGGTTCAGCCACCACTGCTCCTGGGGCAGCCTGTGCCTGTGCAGGGGGACACAGCTCTAGAGGGGACACGCCAGGAAGATCCCCCCAGGAGCCAGTGACCGCTGGGGCACGAGGACTTACTCAAAATCCGTGACCTTCTTGAGCTCCGTCACGGGGCTGAAGGCCACCACCTTCTTCCGCAGCCCAATCACGCAGGCAGTGTCTCCGGAATTAGCAAACACACGCCCTGGGATGGGGACACTGCTGACCTTGGCCACCTCACTGGGGTCGAGCCTGGAGCAGCAGCCCCCAGCTTCCCCCACCCCCTGTGGGACGCCCAGCCCTCGGCTCACCCTTGCTGTAGACTTGCTGCAGCTTCTCTGACATCCACAGCACTGCCTTCACTCCCAGCTTGGTCCCGTAGTTCCGGTCAAAGGGGGTTGGGGCTCCCCCCTGGGGAAAAGAAATGGGGATGTCAGGCCTGCCCAGCTCTCAGGGCCAGCGTGGCCCATGTCACCCTGTCCCCTGTACCTGCTGGAGGTGGCCCAGGACGTTGATCCTGCAATCGAAGATGCCTTTTCCCTCGGAGGAGTAGAGGTTGTAGAGGAACTCAGTGGTGTAGTGCTCGTGGCACTTCTCATTGCTGGGGGGCAGAGGGAAGGGCTTGGGGGGCTGCTCCTTCCTCTGGCATCCCCAAGGGGTCCCCCTTTGTTTCCCATAACACCTTTTTTGCTCTCCCTGAGACCCAGAGCCCCAGCCTGTGTCCCCAGGAGGATCCTGGGGACGGCAGCAGATGACAGCAGTGTCCCCATGGCTGAGCGCACGCCCACCGTGCCAAACCTCACGGTGCCCAGGGACCCTCTCTGGCCACAGGAATGGCACAGCTCTGGCCTCGCTCCCTGCCACAGGGCTGGGGTTTGCAGCGACTGTCCCCAAGGGCCCCAACTCACCGCAGCACCAGCCCTCTCTGGATATCCGTCTTCATTTTGTCGGTCAAGTGCTCCACGTTGGCCTGCAAGATGAACACCGGGATGCTGGCAGCCATCCTGCAGCCCTCTGCTCCTGACATCAACCCAGCATCTTCACGGGGCGTGGCCACACTCCTCCAGCTCCTGCTCTGCTCTGGAGCCCTCCCTCCCCCAGTTTTCCTTCTGATTTCAGCCAGAGATCTGCTCCTGGCCCGCTCACCTTCAAGTCGTGGATAGTGAAGGGATCTTCGTAGACGTAGGCGGCGTCGGCGCCCACGGCAATGCCGGTGACCGTGGACAGGTAGCCACAGTAGCCACCCATGGTCTCCACGATGAACACGCGGCGCTTGGTGCCCGAGGCCGACTGCTTGATGCGGTCGCAGCTCTGCACCCAAAGAAGAGGGGGTCACACTAGGGAAAGCCACCTTTGCTTCCCAGCACGGGACCTTGGCCATCCCACGCCACGATGGCGGGTGGTGGAGCGGGACAACCCCATGAGCTGTCCCCACGCGTGTCCCGCACCTCCATGGCGGCGTTGACGGCCGTGTCAGAGCCCAGGCTGAAGTCGGTGCCGGGCACGTTGTTGCTGATGGTGGCGGGGATGACGCACATGACGATGCAGAGCTCCTCGTACTGCCCACGCGCCTCCACCAGCTGCAGCACCCCCTCGTATGCCTGTGAGCAGTGGAGGGATCGGGATCGCATTCCAAAAAGATACTTTTGGGATGCCCACAGCCACGCAGCCCCTGCTGAACCGAGGGTTCCACCGCACCTCGAAGCCCCCGATGACCAGCAGCCCCTGGATGTTGAATTTGCGCACGTTCTCCACGATCTTCTCCATGCAGGTCTTGGGCAGCGTCCTGCGGTGGGCAAGGGGGGCAGACGGTGGGGTGAGGGTGGTGGGGACACGCCTCCCCTACACCCCTGTCCCCAGGGCTGCACTCACCGCTTGGTGCCCAGCATGGAGCCGCCACGGCCCAACCATCCTGCCACGTCGTGCCAGCCCACCTCACGGACCTGCGGGCAGCGGCACCAGGTTAGGGGCAGGAAGAGCCCCCCGCCACCCCCTCCAAGCCCATGCCCACACCCCGGGACACCTGTGGCTCCCAATCCCCCTTACCTGCCCCTTGGCCAGGCCCTCGAAGCCATCGTTCACCACGTAGATGGTGTGTCCCTGGCAGATGCCAATGCGCACGGCCGAGCGAACAGCGGCATTCATGCCGGCGGCTGGCGCTCCCACATTCAGGATGGCCATGCTGAAGGGGCTCTGTGGGGACAGGGATGGGGACAGCACATCCCTGCGTGTCCCCAAGGTGGGGATGGCGTCCCCTGCTGCTCCCCATCACCCCTCACCTTCTCCTGAGCTGGCTTCTGGTGCGCCAGCAGCTTGTAAATGTTCCAGTTGTTCTCAAAGCTCCTGTAAGGACATGGTGACGTGTGCCCAAGGCACGTCTGGGACAAGGGGGAGTCTCCCTCGTGCCCCTGGGGTGTGACTGGGGACACCCTTCTGGCTGCAGGAGAAGCTCCCATCCAAGAGGGATGTCTACCCCAATCCTGGTCCCTGCTCCTCACCTGCCACGGAGCTGGATGGCCTCGTCAAACCTCTTCTCATCCATGGCCTTCTGCACATCCTTTGTCTAGGGCCGGGAGAAAGATGCAGCACTGTGACACCCACGCTCGCATGGAGGGAGTGGGACCCCCACCCGAATTCCCTGGTACTCACCACCTGCACACACTCCATGAGCGGCAGCCGCACCGACTGGTTCCCGGAGAGGCTCACCACGCAGGCCGGGGTGTCCGGCGTGGCCTCCAGCAGTGCCATCACTGCCTCCATCCCCATCTTGCTGCTCTGCAAAGGGACAGGGGCACCTGTGACACTGGGGCCACCAGTGCCAGATGGGTGGGATGCTCAGGGATGCTCCCACAGGCTTGGACACCATGTGGCTGCTGATCCACTGCTGGTAAGCTGCTGGTTTATTTAAAAATCCAAGGAATTTGGAGTAAATGAGGAGAAATGTGTGCATCCGAGCCTCATCCCAGCCAGCAAATCCTTTCCACTGGGCAGAGGGGTGGCAGGAGCAGGGCTCCCCCTCTGTGTCCTGCCCTGGACCTACCAGCACACGGTCAAAGGCAGACGGGGTCCCTCCGCGCTGCACGTGGCCAAGGACGGTGACCCGCGTGTCGAAGCCCAGGCGCTGCACCACCAGCTGTGGGGAAGAGGGGACGTCACACCGGGGACCCACTGGTGTCCGTGGGTGCCAGGGTGGTGCCGGGGAGGTCACTCACGTCCTTCACGTAGTTGGAGGAGATGGGTTTGCCGCTGCGATCGATGGCGCCCTCGGCGATGATGATGATGTTGAGCCGCGAGCCCCGGCTGCGCGTCTGGCACGAGGGGAGAACAAACGGCCACCGCAGCTCAGCCCAAACTCACCGTGGGCCACATGTGAGTGCCCTCCCCTCCCCTACCCTCCCCGCCACCCGTGCTGCCCTGGGGCTGGCTCAGGTCACGGGCAGCTGAGCCCCCGAGCCAGCGCTGCCCCTGGCACGCGAGGGCTGGATTTGTGCTCGGCTGAGTGCCCCGGCTCACAGGGACAATGGCGGCCGCTCCCGAAGCTTCGCGGGGCCGTGCGGGGACTCCCCGGGGGAAAACAGGGGATGGGATGGTAGGAACTGCCCCTCACCTCCCCAAGCCTCTCGCACATGAGGTCCTCCCAGCCGTCCTCCGGAGGGGATTCAGGGATGAAGAGCCAGTCGGCGCCCGAGGCCAAGCCGGACACCAGCGCCAGGTACCTGGGGGGACACAGCGGTGGCAGTGCCAGCCCCAAAACGTGGCATCCCGTCCCACTGGTGGGCTTCCCCACCGACGGGGGCTTACCCGCAGTGGCGACCCATCACCTCCAGCACGAAGGTCCGCTGGTGGCTGCAAGGACACGGGCGGGGAGAGAAGGAGGTGGGTGGGTGTGATGCCCGGGGTGGTGCCACCCCCGACCCCCAGCCCCGTCCCGCTCACCTCTGTGCCGTGGTGGTGATGGCGTCGATGACCTCCATGATGCGGTGCAGCGCCGAGTCGGTGCCGATGGTCATGTCGGTGCCGCAGAAGTCGTTGTCGATGGAGCCCACCAGCCCCACGATGTTCAGGCGGCAGTTCTCCCGCGCCACCTCCTCGCTGATCTGCCCTGGGGGGTCACGGCCACCGCACCGATCATTTCAGGGCGCTCACATCCCCCCTGTCCCAGAGCCGGAGCGCAGCCCTCGTTGGGGTCACAGCACGGGGGTGACCCTCTGGACCTCATCACCCTGACCGTCTCCATCTACCCACCCGGGGGTTGGGAGGGGTTCACCCACCATCTCGGACCAGCTCCTCCAGCAGCCCGGCCCACTCGGAGCGGAAGATGTCAGCGCCGGTGAGGCTGCCGTCGCCGCCGATGACGCACAGGTTGGTGATGCCGTGTTCCACCAGGTTGCGGGCGGCCCGGAGCCGTCCTGCACGTGTGGTGAAGGCCTTGCAGCGGGCACTGCCGATCACCGTCCCGCCCTGGGGACAGAACGGGACACACGGCTCGTCACGCGTGTCTGGGGGGCTGGCATCTATCTGGGGTCCCGCGGCCGCACGGTGACCCTCACCAGCTGGATGATGTTGGAGACGCTGAGCCAGTTGGCTTGTTTGATGTTGTCACCCCCCTCCACCAGCCCCTCGTAGCCCTGCGGAGAAGCAGAGGGTGCAGGTGAGGGGTGCTCCGGCACAGAGGGGTGGATCCCCCCGATGTCACGGGGAGCAGGGGGTACCCCAACCTCATAGATGAGGAACACCTTGGCTCCCACGTATATCCCCATGCGGGTGACGGCGCGGACGGCGGCGTTCATGCCTGGAAAAGTGAGATATGAGCGGAAGCACTCCCATGGGATCCTGCACCCTGCAGGGCATGGGATCCTATACGTGACCCCGATGTGTCCCCTCGGCGGGGGGAACCCCGTGGCACCCAGCGCCCCACAGGGAATGGGAGCCTACAGGTGACCCTGAGGTGTCCCCTGGAGTGGGTGGGGAGCCACGTGGGCTGAGACCGGGAAAACTCGGCGCACGGCTGGGCCTGGGGACGAGAAACTGCCCGGGAGCGAGTTCCTTATCCCGCGGGGGGACAACGGCGACGGGGACGGACACACCCCCTCCGTGGGGCTCCCCCCGTGGGGCCCCTGCCCTCCCACGGCCACGGCCCGAGGGTGACNGAGCGCGGACACGCCCCGGGACACGCACGGAGCGGGGACACGCCCCCGGACACGCCCCGGGACACGCACGGAGCGGGGACACGCCCCGGGACACGCACGGAGCGGGGACACGCCCCGCCCCGGGACACGGACCCGCCCCGACCGGGGGGACACGCCCCGGGACACGCCCCGCCCGCCGCCCGCCGCGACAGACGGGGTCAGGCGTCGCGCCCTGTCGCGACATGATGAGCCGTGTCGTGCCGGACAGTGGGCACATGTCCCGCCATCCCGGCCCGCGCCATCCTGCGTGAGGTGCATCCCCGTCCTGAAGGAATCGGCTGATGGAGCTGCCCAGCCGCTCTCCAGGATGTTTCAAAAGGTCCTGGCTGTCAGCTCAAGTCCCAGGTTACTGGAAAAAAGGGAGTCCTTGTCTTTAAATCTTTAAATCTTGTCTTTAAATCTTTAAAAAGTGTGGAAAGGAGGAGCGTGGAAAGCGGGAGCTAGCGGCCCGTCAGCCTCCGCTTTGTGCCTGGGAAGTTCATGGGACAGATCGTCCTGGAAGCTCTGCTGAGGCAGGGGAGGACAGGAGGGGATTCGGGACAGGCAGCACGGCTGCACCGCGGGCACACCCTGCCAGACCAACCCAGTGGCCTTCTGTGATGGGTGAGTCCATCAGTGGACAAGGGAAGGGTTGTGGATGTCATTTATCTGGATTTCTGCAAAGCCTGGACACAATCCCACCCAACATCCTTCCCCCTGCACTGGAGAGAGCTGGATTCCATGGCTGGACTGTTAGATGGACAAGGAGTTGGTTGGATTGTCACTTGCAGAGGGTCAGTGGCTCAGAGTCCCGATGGCCATCAGTGACCAGTGGTGTCCCAGGGCTCCATACTGGGACCAGTGACATTGAATCTCCACATCCCTGACAGACAGGGATCGAGGGCACCCTCAGCAGGTTGGCAGGTGACACCAGGCTGAGGGGGCAGTGGCATTCCTGAAGGACAGGGCCATCCAGAGGGACCTGGACAAGCTCCAGCGGTGACCCATGGGAATCTCATGAGATTTAACATCACCAGGTGCTGGTGCTGCTCCTGGGCTGGGACAGCCCTGGGATCGAGCTGGGCTGGGGATGAACAGATGGAGAAGCCCCTGGAGAAGGACTTGGGGGTGCTGGTGCTGAGGGCTGGCCATGCCGCATCCCAGAAACTCCTCCTGTGCTGGGCTGATCCCAGCGTGGGCAGCAGGAAAGGGGGGATTCTGCCCCTCTGCCCTGCTCAGGTGAGACCTGCAGAGCTGCCCCAGCCCTGTCCCAGCACAGCAAGGAGCTGGAGCTGCTGGAGAGAGTCCAGAGGAGGCTCCAGGATGAGCAGAGGGATGGAGCAGCTCTGCTGGGAGGGAAGGCTGGGAGAGCTGGGATTGCTCAGCCTGGAAAGGAGAGGCTCCAGGTGACCTAATTGTGACCTTGTAGTACCTGAAGGAGCCAACAAGGAAGCTGGAGAGTGACAATTTCTAAGGGACGGGACAATTGGCCAAAGGGTAATGGCTTCAAACTGCCAAAGAGCAGGCTTAGATGGGACACTGGGAAGGAATTGCTCCCTGTGAGGGTGGTCAGGCCCTGGCACAGGGTGCTCAGAGAAGCTGTGGCTGCCCCTGGATCCCTGGCAGTGTCCAAGGCCAGGCTGGACAGGGCTTGGAGCAGCCTGGGATAGTGGAAGGTGTCCCTGCCATGGCAGGGGTGGGATGAGATTGCCTTTCAGGTCCCTTCCCACCCAGAGCATTCCATGACTATTCCACGCCACAGCAGGCTGTGTGATGCCATTATGTGCCACCCCAGGCTGTGCCATGCTCTGCTAAGGAGACGAACTGGAGCTTTTACTAGAAATGTCACATTTTCAAATTTTCAAATTGTAATTGTTTCAGGTGTAATTAAAACACAAACCTGTGGAGGAAGCCCTGCCACGGATTTCTCATGCCCACTGCCCAGCTCAGCTCCCCAGAGTGTCACCCCTTTCCAGGGAGGGGGGTCCTGTTGCTGGATGCCCACAGCTGGAAGGCTGCTCCCTCCAATCCTCCCCCTTCCCTGGGAATGGTCCCCATCCCCTTGTCCCTCTGGTCTCCCACATCCCCCAAGGGAGTGGGACCGGACCGTGCCCAGCCAAGGGATGGGGAAACTGAGTCAGGCGCTGGCTGCTCGCCCAGTTCAATCTGTGCCGGGGAGAGATTGGAGCCTCATCCTGCATCCTCAGGCATATCCGGCAGGGAAGGGGTGCGGGTGGCTCGGGTTAAGGAAATGGGAGAGACCTGGCCGGAGTCCCGCTCTCCTCCTCCCACTGCCCCACCTCCCCGGCCCGCTTAACATCCCATGAGCCAGCCGTGGTGCCAGCAGCGCGTCCCCACCATGCTGCGGCTGCTGCTGCTCTGCGGGGCTCTGGGCTGCGGGGCGGAGCAGGCGGGTAAGGCAGCGACACGGCGGTGCTCGGGGACCTGGGGATGGCGGGGGGTGACGGGGCCACGGGTGATGTCCCACGTCTCCCGCAGCCCCGCTCGCCTTCAGCATGCTGCAGCTGACCCGCGTCTACAGGGGCAATTCCATGTTCTGGGGGAACGCCAGCCTGAACGGGGAGCTCAGCCACCTCCTGGACGAGCTTAACGTCACCCAGGTGCTCCCGCTGGAGCCTCCGGACGCCTGGGCCCGGCGGCAGAACCAGGTGATCGCCTACCTGAGGACCTTCAGGCAGCTGGTTCAGCTCTTCAACAAGGAGAGACCCACCAACTGTGAGTGGTACCCGGGGACAGGGCCCGGTGCCCTGGGGAAGGGGAGCCTCTCCCGCGCTGCCAGGGCACAGGGGCGGCTCTCCAGGGACAGGTGGGCGAAGGGATGGGGACGTGCCATGTGCAAAACCTCTCTGTGGGCAAGGGGAACCCTTCTGTGGAACGGGGAATTTCTTACCCTGGGAACCGACGGGATGATGCTCAACCTGTTGCTGCTCCTCAGGAAAAGGGCTGGAGGCTGCAGCCTGTGGGGGGTGAGGTGTGGGAACCCTTCCTGCTCCTTCCCTGTGCTCTGCCTGCATCCCACCTGCTCCCTGCCTGCATCCCGCAGCTTGTGGGAGCTGTGAGATGCTGCTGGCGATGGTTTCATGCTCCTGCCTGCTCCACTTCACAAGCTTAGTTTCCTTTCCTTTCCTTTCCTTTCCTTTCCTTTCCTTTCCTTTCCTTTCCTTTCCTTTCCTTTCCTTTCCTTTCCTTTCCTTTCCTTTCCTTTCCTTTCCTTTCCTTTCCTTTCCTTTCCTTTCCACTGGTTTTGCCCCCGCCCCACCTTGCTGTACCCTTGGGGAGCCTGGTGTCACCGCAGGGTCTCTGGCATGACCTGCCCTGCCCCTCCTGGTGTCCCTGTGCTCCATCCGTGTGAGCCACGAGCAGCTCTGTGCCCAAACCCTCCCTCTCTGTCAAACCAGAGCTATGCTGTTTGGAGATAAGGGAGGGAAAATAATCCTGGCCTCTGGAAAAGTCACTGCTGTGGCCAAAGCGAGGGGAAGCAGAGCTGGGGGTGGCATGAGGCTGAGGCCAGTTTGCTGCTGGGGAGGGCCACAGGGTGCTGAGGGTGGGAGTGTGGTGACCCTGTCCCCTCCCTCTGTCCCCGCAGTCACCAACTACCTGTCCTGCCACCTCGGCTGCCGCCTCTTCCCCAACGGCACAGCCCAGAGCTTCTACGAGGTGACCCTCAACAGGACGGCGTTCCTGAGCTTCCACGTCCCCAGTGCCACCTGGGAGCGGCGCTGGCCCAGAGAGCTCCCGGTGGCCACCTTCGCCCAGGCCCAGCTGATGAAATACCCCATAACCACCCAGGACCTGCAGTATTTCCTCAACACCACCTGTGTCAGCCTCCTGCAGGCTCAGAGCGCCAGGACGGGTCCGTGGTGGGGCTGGGGCTGGGGACAGGGACACGGTGGGGTGGCCCAGTCATCACCTCTGTCCCTCTCGCCTCTTGCAGGAAAAGTCAGCGGCCGACCGCATGCTCCGCTGGTGCTGGGGCTGATCCTGGGGAGCCTCGCCCTGCTGGGCATGGCCCTGGGCATCTTCCTGTGCACGGGAGGGAGCTGCTACCGTGGGCAGCTGTCCCACGGCACCCCGTGGGCACAGGGGACGGGCCCAGCACCCTCCTGTGCATCCACCAACACCCTGTGGAGGCAGGGGACTGATCCATCATTTTCCCAAGGATCCAGCAAATCTCCGCAGATTCATCATCACACTGGGCAGACAGGCGCTGGATCTGTCATCCCTGCATAGAAACTGAGGGTGGATCCATCACCTCCCCGTGGAGGCAGAGGGACCAAGCCCATCCCTCACGAGGGATGCATGTCCCCAGCGCCACAGGCTTTGCTCCCAAAGGACACTGGTGGCTTCCCAGTGCTGTCCCAGCTGGACTGACCCCCCAGCAGTGTGGATGGTCCCCATGCCAGGCAATGAATGCACTGAGACTCCACACTGGGCACGGTTGGAAAAAGCGGGGAGAGGGGTGTGGGGGGGAAAGTAGCAGGAGAAACAGCTATGGAATGGTTAAAAGGATGGTGTTAAACTCATTTATCCCCGTTCCGGTGGGGATGGAGGGAGGATGTCGCACCTTGTGTAATAAAAGCACCCATCAGCTCCCCCCACACCTTTGGCTGCTCTCATTGCCCCTGGCAGCACCATGCGGATCCATCCTGGACCACAGCTGCCAGTGCTGGGTAGGCTTGTTGGCGTTGCCAGCCCCTGTGCCAGACCTTGAGTTGGGCACTAAGTTTTCCAGACCTCTGGAAAGATGCTGGTGGTGTTTACTGGAGGGTTTTGCACCTCCTGAGCCCATTTCAACCTTCTCCCAGCTTTGGTTTGACTCAGTTAAGTCATTTTCCCAATGTTTTTCATTTCCTCGCTCGGTGTGAGATGCCGAGGTCAAGCACACACAGCTGTGAGGGGACAGTTTTCCTTTTCCACAATCCAAATCTGAGCTAACAACTCCTCTTTGACTATTTAAACTTTGATTGCATTGATAAGAAACTCTTGGCTGTGTTTCCCTTTCACCATAAAGAGGATTTTGAGCTCTCCTGCACATCTCCACAGCTCCAGGCGCAGGAAAGACTGGGGATGAGCCAGGAGCTGGCTGGGGACAGCACAGGAGACAGGCTTTCCTGGATTAACTTCCAGCTCTTTCCTTTCTAAACTCCCTGCAAGCAAGAAAGGGTGGGATGAGGGAAGACGGGAAAAGAGATGTGGGACAGAAGGGATGGGAAGATGACCTTAGGGGCTGTGCTCACGGAGGGATGGAGGAGGAGGTCTCCAAAGGCCACAGCTCATCACCCTGGCCCCCAGCCACCCCCGAGCAACCCCCGCCTCCCCCGGGCTCCTGGGGCAGGGGCTGGGGCGCTCCCCACCCTTGTCGGGCTCCAAGAATCCAAAACAAGGCTGATGAGGCACAGAACGTCATCGGAGCAGCGCCCTTGGCAGGAGCTGTGCTGCGGGCCGAGCGCTCCGTGTCCCTGATCCACAATCCAGAGACACCAGGGCCATCCCGAAGGTCACGTGCAGTGGGTTTGCTCCCCATGAAGGGATAAAATCCCTTCCAGCCAGGAGAAACCGCTGCATTCCCGGCTCTGCTTTGGGTTTTGGACTTGGGGCATCTCTGCTACCCGCAGGTGTTGCACTGTGGTCCCCAAGGCCTGGAGTGATTCTCGTTCCCAGCCCCCCTCCCTGGGCTGCAGCTCCTTGCTCTGGCTGCGATGGCTGAGCGTGGATGCTGCGGGATCGCCAGGGCTGTGATGGAGCAGGGATGGCACCCGGGACAGACCCAGGCTGGAGACACTGGGGAGGCCTGGAACAGCAGAGCTTGTTTTGCTTTTGGCTCCAGAAATATGTCATCTTTTGGACAGATGAGCAAGTCTGAGCTTCTCCACTTCCAGCAGCTCGGGAAAAGCCTTTTTCCTGCCCCTGAGCCTCCTGTGTGTGTCTGGAGAATGCTCCAGAACAGAGCTGACTCTGCTGCTGATCTCTGGTTTCCATGAGGGGTGGGGCAGTGGGGATCCCCCAAAACTGCAGGACCCCAAGGAACAGCCTCATCTCCATCACCCAAACCTGGCACCTCCATTCCAAGGCACCACCCTGGCCCTGAGCAGCACCAGCGTCCCACACGAACACTGTGGCCAGCAGCAGAGGGGTTGTGCTGGCAGCATCCACCTCCAGCACGTTGTAGCCCCAGCGTTTCTCTTCCTCATCCCAAATCCCACTGTTTGTTGCCTCAGTATTTCTCTTCATCACCTCTAAACCCCCAAGTGCCTCATGGCAGGGCCACCAAGGCCTGGCTGAGTGTGACAGCTGGGGACACATGGCCTGGCTGCTCCAGAGCTGGGAGCTTGGGCTCCTGTTCCCCCACTCCAACATGGACCAGCTGCCCAGCAGCCCCATGCGTGGCTCATCCTTTCCTAAGTCTGGCCATTCTTCCCCTCCAGATCACAGCTTGGGGGAGACACCAGTGCGTACCCCATCAGCGAGGGGTGGTTTTCACTTGCTCCTCAGGGGATTTTTGGGTTCTGCAGGAGGGTGAGCAAACCCCCAGCAAACCCCTGGCAGCTTCAAGCATTTCCCAGAGTGACCCATCCAGGTTATCCGCAGGGACTTCAGGCTTTGTTTCCCACGCATGGTTTCCATCAGCCCACTCCGCTATCGCTGCCTTGGATAAGGGCTCAGATAAGATGCCCAAGCCTTGATGCTTGCTCCAGTGAGGCAATGCCCACGTGCCAGGAACCAGCTCTTCCCTTCGCCCCCGTCCCACCCGGGACTTGGATGGGGTGGGCAGGTCACCCCCATTCCCTTTTAGACATCAGCTCCCTCTGCAAGGTCAGCATCTCCATCGGTGTCCTTTGGGAGCCACCGTGCCCCAGGACAAAGGGCTGGATGGCTCCAGGAGCTGCCCAAAACCAGTCATGGGCTCTGGTGCCTGCTGGGGTGGGAGAGGGAAAAAAGTGGGGCTGATGGGATCCATCTGGAAGGAAGCAGGATTATCCCTGTAAACACCTCTTACGCACTCGGAGCCTGCACTGCTGTCATTGTGGCTTTTCAGGACTAAACAAACCCCGTCCTTCCAAATCCCAGGAGGTTTTAATTCCTGGCTTTGGGACACCCTTGTTAACTCCGGGGGCTGCACTGGGTTAATGGGATCCACTTTTTTTTGGGATAGAGGCTGGGATCTGCTTCCTAGCAGCCTCCTGCTCCCCCATTGAAGAGAGCAGCTCCCTGGAAAAGCCTCCCAGCACAGGGAAAGGCCGTGCTGGCCATTCCCTGGTCACAGGACAGACAGTGCCCCGCGCTGCCCTCTTCCCTTCCCACTCAGCTCCCAGGGCAGCCGCAGGAAGCAGGAGAACGCTGGCTGCAGGCCAGGAAGGGATGAGGGCAGCGGGTACCACCCATCCCACACCTCTGCCCTGCCCCACAGGGCTGCCCTTTCCCTGGGGAGCAAGGCAGGCTGCTCCAGCAGCTCCAGGGATGGGGGCTGCTAGCTGGGAATCACAGTGAGGATTCCAGCGAGGAATCATCGCTCCACCTTCCCTACCCAGCTGGAGGCTGCAAACCCACGAGTCCTCAGAGCAACCTTCTCCTGGCACCAGCCCCTTCTCCCTCCTTCCTCTGCTGCTTGGCCCCAGAGCAGAAAGGTTCAGACAGAGATAAAGACTTGAAACAACAAGATTTTTCTTTGGAAAAACACAGCTTGCTTGTACTGCACTTCCAGAGAAGTTTTCCTGGAAAAATGGCTGTTTGGGAACACTTTCACCCCCTTCCCAGAGTAGGAAACAGCCTTTGGTGTGGCTGAAGCCATTGGCAGAAAGCCCCACTCCCAAGCCCCCCATAGTAAAAGCTGAAACTCCTTGGAGCAGCCCCAAAACTTCACCATCCAGTCCGGGATGGGGAATGTGGCTTTAGGTGCAGCCAGCCCCGGCTGTGGAAGGACAGAAGACACGGTCAAGGCTGCAGGGCATGATGGAAACGTGGATCTGACCTCTGTGCTCCCTCTCATCATGAACCTGCTGCGGAATCCTCATCCCATCTGCTCCTCTGCCTGCCCTGGGATGGGAGGGATCCAGCCAGAGAGTGGGAACATGGCACTGATGGAGGTGATGACATCTGAAAGCCAGGCTGTGTGAGGCCCTGAAGGAACCCACACAGCTCCTGGAGGTGCTGAAAACCATTCCCTTCAGGAATAAACCAGGACCCCATTCCAACCAGGCCTTCCCAAAGCAGCACACACTTCTGGAAGTGCATTCCTAGCACAAGTGTTTTCCTAGAAGAACTGAACCCTCACTATCCTCACCTTTCCAAGGATTTAGGTTAAAAGAGGAGCAGGAAATTTGGGTTTATTTGTTCCACTTTGGGAACAGCGTGCTTTTAAAGGGCTGGAAATTCAAGCTGTGCATTCCAGAGTTCCCATCCTGGCAGTTCACAGGTTTGGTCCCAGACCAAGATATGAACACCTAAACCTCCAGGGAAGCATTGAATAGGGACAGAGGAGTCCATGTGTGCCATGACTGGCTCCCACCAGCTCCACGTCACCAGAGTAGGGGACAGAGGATGCCACAGACACCGAGCAGCCTCTGCATCCCCAGTCCTTGGAGGACAAATATTTCTCCATGACCCTAGAAAAAGCACAACATCCCTCAGGTAAATAGGCCAGAGTGGGAATGTTTGAGCAAGCACTGCTATTGCTGCTAGGAAAAAACCTGGAAGGCCTGGAATCCTTGTCTGGAGGTGGGAAAGGCGTTGGACGCCGGCTCTGATCACACCCCACAGCAAGGGGGAAAGGGTGGAAGGAAGCAGGGATGCTTGGGTGGAATTTGGGGCTTTTTTTCCTGTTTTTCTCCTCGCTGCTGTGCAAGCCGGGGCTCTGCAGCCATTGTTGTGTTCTCCGAAGAGTTTGGCCCCACAATGCAATAAAAACAAACCACAGGAAGGAAAGGAATTAGCAGGGAAAGGAAAAGCAGCAGCAGGAACAAGTACTCAGGCCCAAAATAAACCCGCTGGCTGCTGCTGGGGGTGCAGGTAGGAGAGGTCACACCTTCCCCTGGGGGAGGACTTGGGATTTCAGGGTGAAATCACAACTTTTTGGGTTTATTGCTACAGGTGAGCGGGGTTGCAAGGGGCTGGAAAAACAGGAAACAGTCCATGCACAGGGATATGGGAAGGGATTTCTTCGAAATCTGAGGTTTCCTAGAACTTTGAACTCGAGGGAGCAGAGGCAGAGCTGCCTGCAGCACCTGGAGTAGACTGGGCATTGTGGCCTCAGCGGGGATTACCAGTTTATCCTCATGGATTTTGAGGAGCAGCAGAGTCCGAGGGTTTGGCATCCCAGGTTTGTCTCTGCTGCTCCCCGAGCCCCCGCTGTGCTCTGCCAAGGCAAATGTACACAGGATCCAACAGGAAATCTTCCCAGGGCTGCTGCTTCCCCTGCGTCACTCCCACTGGGGCTGCAGGGTTGGGTGGGATCTGCTGGACGAGGGCAGCACAGACACAGGGGCTGCGCCCACCTTGAGCTGCTTCCAGCTCCCCAGGAAGGAAAACAGGCAATGAACCGGAAACAAAATCACCTCGAGGCTCCAGCACCTCTCAAAATCACCTCTGCTGCTCCCCAGTCCCTGTAGGCAAACCAGAGCCCATTTGCTCCCCAAATGCGGAATGGGGGAGGGAGAAGCTGGAAGGATCCCACTTTACAGCCCCTAAGAGCCCTGAAGGAATTAGGATTGTGGAGCCAGGTGGGGTCAGGCTCTTCGCCCAGGGAACAAGTGACAGGACAAGAGGAAATGGCCAAGTTGCTCCAGGGGAGGTTTAGATTGGATATGACAGAAAATTCCTTCCCTAACAGGATGGTCAGGCATTGGCACAGCTGCCCAGGGCAGTGGGGGAGTCCCCATCCCTGCAGGGATGTAACAGAGGTGTGGATGTGGCACTTGGGGACATGGGTTAGTGGTGGCCTTGGCAGTGCTGAGGGAACAGCTGGACTTGACCTCAGAGGGTTTTTCCAGCCTTACTGATTCCATGATTTCTGTTTCTGCCTGGCACAGGGAAGCCCAGGCCCGTCCCAGAAACACATCACCAGGGAGGTTTTGCCATTCCATCTCCAACAAACACTTTATTCCCGTCAGCCTCACCCATCCTCACAGAGGACAGAGCGCAGGAGGGGAGGGAGCTTTTCCACACTGCTTCCATGTGGGGACAACGAGGGACAACCAAGACCATGAGGAGCCATTCCCAAATCCCACCGTGACCAAGGAGTCTTTGCTAAGCTGGTGCAACTTCAAATTTCAAACCAGCAGTTGACTTTTGTGACTTGGTAGTTAAGAGAGCCCACAGAGGCCTTGAGAGACTCTTTTCCCACCCAGTTGTGGGGATTAACACAGCCCAGTCCACTCCCAACAGCACCAGCTTTCCTGCCTCAAAACCAGACTCTGAACCAATACCACACTCTGGACTCAGAGGGGAAGGGGAGGAAGGGCTGGGATTAAAAACACCACCCCAAACCAACAGGAATTTGGAAGAGATTGACACAAAGGACGTAAAAAGCAGGAGCAGCTATGAAAGTATGTTGAGATGGCCAAGAAAAGTCACATCAAAATATATTTAAAAACCAGAAATTCCAATCTGTGTGGAATTTTAAAACTCCTTTCCCCACCTATGTGTTCCTGCTCAAGGAATCTCTGTTGTTCCAGGACGTGGAACATGATAGGCAGCACCAGTTATGTCCTGAAAAAGTATTTCCTCCAGCTCTGAGCACTTCCATCATTTACAAACCAAAAAATGAGCTAAACCTCAACCATCACCCCCCCCTCCCTCTTTCCCCTTCTACAGTGGGCAGGAGAAATAACCGCAAACAAATCTGACTGCATTTCCAGGGAAGTCCAATGTTTCCACACATCAATATCCCTGCAATCCATTGTAGACCTTCTGCACTGATCCTTGCTTCAACAGCTGCTTGAGACCTGCAAGGGAAGGGAGAATGTCACACACAGAGCACAGCAAAGACGTCAGGATGACTTTTCAAACACCTCTTCCTGAAATTCCATGCAATATTCCAAGGAACTCGCAGTTCAAGGTTTTGTCAGTATCACATTCCGACCAAGCAGGCTGAAAGAGTGAGTCAGCCCTTAAATCCATAATAGCTCATCTCCTGGGGTCGCAGGACAGGGAAGGGCTGGCAGGTCTCCACTGCTGCTTAAAGGGCAAGTCCACACGGGGCAGAGGAGGCAGAGTGGCAAGGATGGATGTGTCACTGTTTTTCTAGAGATTACAGAGGGAGTCCCCTCTGATTAACTCAGCCTGGTCACTCACTGCCCTGGGGCCCCTCAGGACACGGCTCAGAGCAGCCTCAAAAACCACTAAGCCCAAAACAGCACCCAGAACAGAGGGAAACTCCCAATACTGTGGGTAACTTTCAAATAATCTTCACCACAAGGTCGTGTAGGTGCTGGAGCATGTCCAGGGAGGATGGATCTGGAGAATAAGGTGCAGCTAGGGGAGCTGGGAAAGGAGCTCAGCTGGAGAAAAGGAGGCTCAGGGCCTGACAGGAAGGGGCAGCCAGGTGGGATTCAGGCTCTGCTAGCAGAGAACATGGGACAGGAGGAGAGGAAATAGCCTCAAGTTGCTTCAGGGGAGGTTTAGATTGCCTATCAGTAATAACAATCAACCAATTTACTTGTACAGAAGAAAATTCCAACCTTTCAGGCATGTAAACCCGTCAGGAAATCCTGCTAAAAGACAGTTTGTCTCCCTGCAACCCTTGTCCTGCTTGTCTACCCTTAAATGTTTTTGGCTACACATTCTATTGTCCTTGAAAACCAGTGATGTGATGTGTAAGGGTCACAGTAGCTCTGGTAAAATACTGGAAATCTATTCTGGAAGTAGTAACTGGAAGCAGGATGTTTCTCTGCCGAGCAAGAACTTCTCATGCTCCTCGCCTGATGGCCAGAGATTCCTGAACTCTCTTCAGGAACAGCAGGAGAAAGTGAACCCCTGTCCAGGAGCTGCTCCTTATTAGGAACAGGTCATTCTCCACAGCAAATTCATTTCCCCTCTGCATCCAGAGTAGGCTCCAAGTCACTTCCCAGCCAGTGGGTAAGAGGATGTGTGGCTCCTGGACAGGGGTTCACTTTCTCCTGCTGTTCCTGAAGAGAGTTCAGGAATCTCTGGCCACTGTGTCTGGTGAAAGGTGTGCTCCAGGAACCCTAACAAAAGTGGGATTAGCACCATCCCACACCTAATTTCCTGGCAGCTCCCACACCTCTGGCCTGAAGAACACCCTCAGTAGCACACGAGATGTTTCATCACATATCCGAGGATTAATCAGGAATTCCAACAGGAATCCTAACAATTGGTGCTACTGCACTTCAGGCACTTTTTACTGGAGCCTGAAGTCAGTTTTTCCTTTGAAATGTTGCTGATACCAACATGAAGTGACAGGTTACAGCACAGAAGGAGAGGCAGCTCTGATCAACGGCAATCAATTCCCACTGCAGGAAAGAAGGGATATTATTTCTGTGACTCCAAAGCTCAGGGTGGTGCTCTCAGAGCCAGAGTATCTTCTGACAGCCCCAGGAGCTGAACATGTGGTCAGGAGATAAGAAATGAGGACCACTGCCAACAATAAGGAAAAAAGGGATGTTTTGAATTCTGAAGCGTACAGTTTTCCATTGAATGAGTACACTGAACTGCTGCCACACACAGGGATAGACCTATTCCCTCACAAAACTCCTGGAATCACAGATGTTTGCAGATACCCAGCACACAAAGGCATCTGACTGCCTACCCAGTCACCTTCCCCCGGGAATTCCTTTAGGAGGGAGAGAAACACCCAATGCCCTGAGCCTGAATACACTCATGCCAGTGCCATCATCTCTCTGGTCCTGGATATCGGTAGAGGTGTGTGAGCAATTCTGTCAATAACAGGGAGGCTTCTGTCACTGGTCCCTGCCCAGTGTCCTCTAAACTGCCAAGAGCAACAGCTGGAATAACCTCACACCTGTTTCAGAGCTGCTGATGCCTGATGAAGCTTCTGGAAGGGCAGCAGAGCCTGGACTGAGACTAGACAGTGATGTGGTCACTGTGCCCTGCACAACACTCTTGGAAAAAGAGGGAAAGCCCAGCGATAAAAGCACAAAGCAGGATCACTCTAAGCCCAGCCCAGAGGCATAATTTCCCAGCCCAAACACCTGCAGGAAGAGCCATGGGACGCCTGGAGCTGCAGCCACCAAGTGGACTGCACACGGCAGCTGGCACAGTGTGGCCAAGGCAGCGGCGAGTGCCAAGGGGGGAATAAAACCCAGCCAGGCCTTGGCTTCCCACTACAAACTTGAGGACTCCAGGAAATCCACTAAAAGAAGTGAATCCACTTCAGAAGGAGCTCTGAAAGAAGTTCTGGGGATGGGGATTTCCTGAAGAGCCGCACTGGTACATGCCAGGAATCTCTTCGTCCCACAGAGAGGATGAGGCCCTTGACTCCTACTCTGACACAGAGCAGCAGAACCACAGAGGCTGCTGGAGCAAAGAATTCCCAATTAGGAGTACAGGATTTACCCTCCGGGCAATTTTAGGATTCCTACATGGTTCATCAGGTTTCCATTTGAGCACTGAAGCTGAGCAGCAGAACTCTCCTGGAGGAAGTAAGGTGGAAGGAGCTGTGGAGAGGAACAACCCTTCTCCTGACACAGCACAACATTCCTTATCCTTGACAGCAGAGGGATTTCCACAAGTCTTGCCTCCAAGAAAGTAGCAGCAGGGGCTGGAAAACCCCTTGTGATCCCATTCCAGCCAAGGCAAAGCAGACAGAGGCTAAGCCCAGCAAGGCTGTGGGGTCAGACAGATGGGCAGCTCCAAAACAAAGCACCTGCAAACTTGCCAAGAGCTACATTCCAGCAGCAGCACATCCCAACCTCAGCTCCAACCACAGCAGCCAAGCTTCCTTGCTTCCAAGGGAAGTGGGAGTTAATCCCAGGCTATCAGCCAAGTGTGTTATGTTGGACAAGGGGCACAGGGACAGCACAGCCCCTCCTGACTGCCCCAGCCCCTGGATGAGCTGGGCCAGCTTCAGGTGGGCTCTGGACACGCACCTTCCCGCTGCTCGGCCGTCAGCTGCTCCTTGGGGAACTCCACGTCGAAGGTGATGATTAGGGAACCTTTGATGTTGTTGTTATCAAAGTTTGGAAGCCCTTCTCCCTTCTTCCACAGTTTGGCGCCGGGCTTTGTGGTTTTATCCCGGGCAATGCGAACCTGGCGAGAAAAGGAGTTTTAGCACATTGTTAGTGTTGTGGATCCAGGATCCCAGAATCAGGGAGGTTGGGAAAGACTTCCACAATCATTGAGTCCAAGCCATGGCTGATCCCCACCTTGTCACCCAGCCCAGAGCACTGAGGGCCACATCCAAGAGTCCCCTGAACACCTCCAGGGATGAGGACTCCACCACCTCCTTAGGCAGTCTGTGTTCTGTGTGCACCCCAATACTCTTTCCAACCCACTGCAAAGCTCCAACTGGCATCGATTCCTTGCCAAAACCAGTGGTATCTGATGGGTCCAGGCAGTTTTACTGGACACATGCCAGAACTAACAGCACCCACTGCTGGGACAGCCTGGAAGGGAGACCCACGCTGTGCATCCCTCGTAGAGAGCCCATTTTGGCTCCTTGGAAATTGGCCTGGAATGCTCCAGCAGAGGGAATACTGTAGATAACCAGATCCTGAGCAAGCCAACCCTCAGCAAAGAGCTGCAGGTGAATTTGGGACACACACAGCACCCTGGGCCTCACCTTGTGCCCATCCAAGTGGGCAATATCCATCTCAAAGCCTGTCAGTGCCTCGACCAGCGAGATTGTCACATTTGTGTACAAGTCATCTCCTCTCCTTTCGAATACTGGGTGCCTGTGGAAATAAGAGCCATTGAACTTTTCTCCTTCCCCAGAGGGGAAACAGGTCCTTGAGCTTCTTTCCTTCTATGTGGGATTCTGGAGAAACCATAAATAGGAAGGGAAGTGAGGAATGAATCAGATTTAGCTTCATTTTCCTGTGTAAGACATGCACTGATAAGTGCATTTGCTATTTCTAGGGCACTGAGTGGTGAGGTGTGGCAAGAAGCTTTGACTCACAGAGCAGTTTTCTTAGTAGTGCATTTCCTTACAATGGAGAGATTGTGGAAAAAGGAGATATTTAATCTGAATCACACACCGTGAATTCAAGCCAAAAATATTAAGATACTTGGATAATTCCACTTTTAACAGCATCAATTCCAGCTCCTCCAGCACCATGAGGGCTGAGCACCCTGCACAGCCCTGAGTGCCAGGACTGCACAAGCTCTGCTGAAGGGCAAGCTCCATCTAGGCAAGCAAGAGCCTAACAAGGCCAGGGACTTACTTAAGAACTTTGATTCGGAAGCGCAAATCTCCTGGCTCGCCATCCACGTGGGGCTCACCTGTGAGGGAGAAAGGAAAGCTCTGTTTAAGGGAAATAGTTAGGAACAAGTGGAGAGACAAGCAGGGTGTTAAACACAGACCCGCAGTTCCCAAGTCAAAGAAAAAAAAGCAACTAATTGATCTTTAGATGACTAAATATCTGCTTGAACATATCCTTAAGAGCTTAGGACTTTCTGAGTGTTGCCTCAGTGAGGTCACAACTCTCTGCTGTTCTGGAAGACCTGCATGCAAATGATGTCCTTCAGTCACTGAAAGGCTTCATCTCCTTGGGCAGAGGGCATCCCTCCATACGCCCAAGCTTGGAACAGGTGTTCCTGCTCAAGTGTTCTGTGAGACATCTGGTTTAGAGCTCTCTCTGTGCATGTCCCACTCCCAGTGAAGGGAGTGGAATTGTGTTTTCCAGACTTAGTAACATGCTCCTGGAGTTCTGCACATGCAGAGGACACAGCACTTGCAAGCTGGGGGGACTTGGGCACTGCCAGTGCCATGGAGAACCATGGGAAAGGAGCAGCTCAAAGCTGAGCACACACTTACCCTCCCCAATGAAGGGATACTCCATGCCATCCCTCACCCCTGGCTCTATCTCCACCTCCAGCGTCCGCTCCTCATTCACCAGCCTGAATATGGAAAGAGCAACCCAGCACTCAGTTTTCATATTTATTTATTTCAACTTCATCTTGACTTTTAATTTGTGTTACTGGGGTAAGGAGAACACCCCCACAATCTCACATGTGCTCTCCTTGCTCACATCTAAAGCTGAGGGGTCAGTGCTGCCTTTTTGGTGAGCTGAGACTCAGGGAGTAGAGAAGGCAAAGTTAAATTTCCTAAATGCACAGGCAGCATCTGGGTGTGTGACTACAGCCTGCCATTCCATATCCAGTTGCTCCCACCTGTGTGCTTCCCATTCAGATTTAGCTGTGGAACTTCTCCTGCAAGGAATAAAACGTTGGAAGAGGAAACTGGGGAGCTCTACATCCAACAGAGGTGGCCTTTTCTGCGGTAAGAATAAAGAGTGGCTCCCTGGAAATCAGAACCCTGTGTTAAGCCTCCCCTAAGTCCTGTCCTCTTCCTGGGAATACAGGCGCTTTCCCCCACCTAGCGGTGGGCTTTGGAATTCATATCCCTACACCACTGCATAAAATCACGGAACATCCGATTCTGTGGAGCAGCAAAGTGCACCAAACTCACTTGACGTTGGGACATTCATCACACACAACTTCCTGAGTCATCTGGAAGCGCCCAGGGCCCAGCTGGGTGGTTCTCATCTCCTGCCTGCAGTTGCATTTCCGTTTGCCAGGTGCCTGTCTTGCCACTGGCTTGTTCCTGACAACCTGCAGGGAAGAGGGAGAGGTTGATGCCAGCATTCCTGGGACTCCACAAGGGTCTGGATTTCTCTGAACAGAGAATGGTTTGGAAAAGACCTTAAAGACCATCTAATTCCAGTCCCGTGCCATATGCAGGGACATATTTTTGTGTGGTGCTGCCAAAAGTTTTCACCTTGTGATCACACATTAAATACCAGAAAAATCTCCCTCTGACACCACTATTTTCTTTCCTTTTGCTGCACACTTTTGCACACAGGAAACTCTAGGATGAACATCTCAAGATCAGCAATGGAAAAGCCGAACATGCAGAACAAGAGGGATTGTCAGCACCAGAGATGGACCTTGCTTAAAACAAACAAACAAAACCCCAAAAACTAAACTAAACAAAACAAAACCAAAAAAACAAGAACAAAAAAATTTTCCACATACTTTTCTCAGTTATATAATCTGGAAACTTGCAGTGACATGTTTGTCCATAGAAGAGAAACTATGAAAAATCTTAAATGTGGTTTTGCAAGAATTGCAAAGTGAATTTGAAGCTTATGAACAACCCCTCAAATATCTCAAAATTCTACAGAGGGACAATTTACACCTCTTCCAACTGGGCTGCTGCATTAACAAACTGAGCTGGTGACGGACAGCCAATAAATTAGTATTCTCTCACTTCATGGAGACACTGCCAGACGGAAAACTGTGTGGTATCTTCACTAAACCACAGGAAACAGCATCACAACATCCTCCAGTGAGAGAAGGAGCATCTATTTCAGCTCTGTTTTTTGGGAGAAGACATTCTGAGCACTGGTCAGGCACCTCAGACCTGGGAACACCTGGAAACACTGACGCATGTAAACTTACTTCTACAAAGTTTCCTGAATACACCTCCTCCAGTGTCACCTCCAGGTCCACAATGATGTCACTTCCTCGGGGAATATTCCTGTCTTGCTGGCGAGGGTTTCCTCCAAACATGAATCCAAAGTCCCCAAAGAAGCTGGAGTTAAGCACATTGATTAGGTCAGGCAGGAATTCTGGGCAAATGCTTCCAGCCTGTTTAAGAACAGCCTCCTCACAGCCCTAAAGCTCCAGAGTAAATCCAGGAGTCTCCTTTTGCTCCTGCAGGACACAAGTTAAAGCTTTCAAACAAAGCAGCCACTTTGGAAGGGTTTTCTGCACTAAAGAAAACAAGGTTTGGAGAAGGCAACTCAAAATCTGAGCTCTCTGTACTGCACTGCTCCACACTTCCTGCTACCACAAGGTGTAAACTCTGAGTAGCACTGCAAGCCACTGCCAGCAGGTTGGTTTTCAGTCGTTGAAGGACAAGAGGGATGAGGAAAACTCCCGACGAATTCTGCATATTGTCTCTCAGAACAGAGCAGAGCAGCAGTGCAAGTCCTCAGCCAGGATTACAGGAGCTGAGCAACTTCAGGAATTATTTTAGGAAATTTATCCAAAAGGGTAGAAAATCAGATTCTGTCCAAGCAATGTGCAAATGCCTTTGGGTTTTAATGCTCCAAATTCTACAGGTGCTGTGCAAGACACCACAGCATTACCTTGCAGAGGGCAAGGTGTCCCCAGAGTGATGTGTGACAACAGGTTAAACCCCAATCACACACAGAGAACCTGAGAAAGTTTCCACGTGTCTGAAGCAGGTGCTGCACCTGAAAAATCACCCACAGTGCCCAGAGGTGCCCGTGTGGGAAGTCTCCCCGCTTCATGCTTGCAGCAAGGACTGGTGCCCACCAAAACTGGAAACTGCATGTGGGATACCCACTGTAAATGGATTTCTTCAAATTCCCAGCGCTCACATCAGCAACCCTGGGCCAGGTAAAAACCACATAAAATCAGAGCAGCAAGTGTAGGACAGTCCAAAGGGGTTAAACCTCCTTACTGGGAGAAGATGTCTCCGTGGGAGCTCTGGTGTCCATCCTTCAGGCCCTCCTCTCCATAGGCATCGTACTGCTTCCTCTTCTCCTCGTCCGACAGCACCTGGAAAGGCAGGGATGTAGGAAAGGCTTTCACCTGGAGCTGAGGGAGGTGTTGGACAAAGCTCTGAAGGCTCCCAGCACTCTTCAGTGAGGGACACAACAGAAGCCCTGCTTGCTGTGCTGGGCTAGAGAAGTTAAGCTCATAAAAAGCACATTTAGTTCATTAAAAAATCAGAAGCAACATGGAAAACATAAACACTGAGTTTACATTAAACATTAAAAAAGCACCAGAAAGAGTAACTCAATTCCTACAAAGCAGGACACGCTAAAACAAATAATCACATACCCACCCTGCTCTGTCTCAGTCATGACTTTTAAGACTATAAAGCACCAATTTGAATTCCTGAGTTTTGATCTTTGCTCTTTCCCTCCTCAGACATCCAGGAGTCTCTGGTCATATTTTGTCTTCCTTCCCCTTCCTCCCCCATTGATCAAATCTGGGAAGGCCAAAGTTGTCAGGTTGGCTTTCAGAAGGCTGGACAGGAGTGGGAACAGGTGGAGAAGCAACTCAACAGATGGAGAAGCAGCTAAAAGATGAAAACCTGAATTTGGGGTATCCAGAGAAGCTGTGCTGCCCCTGGATCCCTGGAAGTGTCCAAGGCCAGGCTGCACAGGGCTTGGAGCAACTTGGGATAGTGTAAGAGAAACAACAGGGAAAAAATCAGGCATGACTTCACTTCCTTCATCCAGCAGATAAGGGTTCACTCCTCCTTTTGACACTTGAGATTCCCATGGAAACTCCTCTCAAATCCATCCTGAGACTCCTGACTTTCTGTAGAAGAGTCTCAGCTTCCTCTCCTGGGATCAGTCTCCTTCCTAACTGAAACAGCTGAATCCAGACCACGCTGCTCCAGGGTGGAACCACTGAGCCCCTGAAAATGAAGAGACTGAGCAGGTTCATTAACCTACTTTCCCTCAATTTTTTGGGAAAGCTTTGCCATAATCAGAACCTGAGCATCAGTGCTGTTAAAAGAGGCTTTATGGCAAGGAAAATCCTGGTTTAGGTTATAAGGGACACCCAATTCTGGCCACATTTTGCCCAAAACAGTAAAATCAACCCCCTGCATCCCACAGCTAATTCAGTGGAAGGATTTCCAAGCTGTCCTGGCTAAACACAGACAGAGACCTTGCAGGGCAGCAAAACCTTCCTCCAAATCCCACTCTCATCAATACTGGACTTCTGATTTGATTTTACAACCATTTTTTCACCCAGATTTTAAACAGAAAGAATAACCTCAACTGCTGGCAAAGACTTTAATGAACTGTGACTCAGAGAGGAGGCAGAGAAATCCTTTCCCTGCACAAGGTGCCAACAAGATCCCAGCTCACAGAAGCAGCACCAAGCTCACAGCTCCACATACATCAATCCTCAGGTGCTGCAAGTGACAGGGAATTACTTTTATCCACAAAAAAATTCTTTATATTCCCCCTTTTCCCTGTGATAGTTAAGCCAGTTTATTTAAGTCTGAACTAAAAGGCATCCCAGCTCTGAGACAAAACGAAAGTGAACGGTTTTCTTTCTGAACACAGAGAAATAAATTTCAGCTGGTTCTCTCACTTCCTCATTTGGGAAATATTTGCATATCTGAAGAGCACCAGGGATGGAAGCAGCAGCCAGGCTACAAACCCTTTCCTCTGCAGCTGCATTCTTCCCAAAGGATGCCAGCCTCCCACCCAAACAGCAAGTCACTGCTAGGAATCTTTGCTAATGGAATTTTTCAGCACCATCTTCCCCAGGGTCTCTCTGCTGCACAGGGGAGAGCAGGAGCAGCTGGAGCCCAGCAGTGACAGAAGGAGGACAAAAAGGACAGAAAGGGAAGAAACCACATGCCAACGCTATTTATGTACAGCCAAGGAAAGAAGGCTTTGACTTTGAACCTTTGGGCAATGAAATAATCTATATTTGACTGGTTTAATGCACAGTGCTATTAGTGTGAGGGATCATTTGCATGCCACAACATTATCATGGCAACAACAGGAATCCTCCTGCACGTATACCCACAATTACTTTTGCCACTATATATCCTCTAAAAGGCAAGGCCAGCACCTTTCACTTGCCATCAGCTCAGACCAATCCCAGCCAGGCCCTACACACACTTGGAGCTGCTGCACCTCCCCTTCTCCCTCGAGGAACTGCTAATAAATTCCAGAGAACTTTTAAGCTGGTGCCTTGGCTTTCTCCTAGCTGAGGTGTTGGATTGTCCTCTGGCAGGAGGAGCTCTCCAAACAACCTGGTATCCTCTGTACCTTTGGTTTTCATTTGGGAGAGTGTCTGGAATTCGTTGTAGTAACAGGGGCAGGATGGAAATTGATGAGAAGGAGAAGGAAGGAGGGGAATTTGGTGTGGAAGGTGTCCCTGTCCACGGCAAGAGGATGGTGTGACATCATCTGTAGGTCCCTTCCAACCCAAACCATCCTGGAATTCTGTGATAATAAAAGGTGTAAGATAGAATTCAATATATTAACTGGGGGAGGATGGCATTCGACATGGTAACAGGAGAAGGATGGACTCCACCTGCCCCTTATGGAAGAGCCTTTTCATTCCCACAAACCTCCTTTTCCATTCCCCCGAATGTTACAGGACGAATCCTCACGAGTCTCACCGGCCAAGCTCCAACCTGTTTTCCTACGAGCCCCATCCACCCCTCCCAGCCCGGGGAGCACATTCCCGGTCCCGGCCTCACCTCGTAGGCAGCGCCCAGGTCCTGGAACTTCTCCTGCGCCCGGGGGTCATCGGGGTTCCTGTCGGGATGGAGCTGCAGCGCCAGTTTGCGGTAGGCCTTCTTGATGTCCTTGATGGAGGCGCTGCGGGACACCCCCAGGATCTTGTAGAAGTCTCTCCTGCCGGGAGGGGAGAAAGAAGGTGAGGGAGGGGAGAGGGCAACGGGGAGAGGGTGAAGGAGAGCGGGGAGGGAGGGAGGCAGGGAGAGGGGAATGGGAGAGAGAAGGGAATAGGAGAGAGAGGGGATGGAAGGCAGACGGGGAAGGAAAGCGGCGAGGGGAAAGGCGTGAGGGGAAGGGAGCGGGGTCCCGTC
>VZRM01009045.1:30391-79553 GCA_013397955.1 Grantiella picta | reverse complement strand
GGCGGGGCCGGTGCGGCTGTGGGTGCGCACGGAGCCGTTCCTGGTGGGAGCGCTGCCCGCCCCGCCGCCCGCCCGCCTCACCCCGCACTACCTGCGCAAGGCGGCCGCCTACGCCCGCGCGCGGGCCGACCAGGGCTTCTTCCCGCGGCTGAGCTGGCCCTGCTGGCGGCACATCGCCTGCGGGAAGCTGCAGCTCAGCCGTGACATCGCCTGGCTCTACTTCGAGCTCTTCCGCCGCCTGCTCGGGCTCGCCCCGTCCATCCGCCTGCGCTGGGCCGCGGTTGAGGCGGCCTGTGCCAGCGCCGAGGAGCTGGAGCGGGAGCGGAGCAAGGCAAGAGCCCCGAGCCGGCCCAAGGCGGAGGAAGCCCGGCCCGCCTGGAGGGGAACCCGCCCAACCTGACTCTTTGTCTCTCTCGTGCTCTCCAGCTCTCCGTGGACACTCTGCAGTTCCTGCTCTTCCTGTACGTCCAGCAGCTGCACAAGGTTTCCCTGCGGAGGTCTCTGCTCGGGGACGAGTGGCCCAGCCCCAGGACCAAGTCTTCCAGCCTGACTGGGAAATCGGACGGCGGGAATAAGGTACTCGTGCCTGTGGGATTCTCCGTTAGCAGCAGCTTCTTCCCTCGGGGAGCTGCCTGATGAGGGGGGTTGGAAAGGGGCTGGGTTGTTCCTGGGAGGGTTCCACTTGTGGCAAAGTGTGAGCAAGGTCCAGTTGCAGAACTCCTGTTCCATAGTAAACGAAGTGAAGTTGGCGTGTTCTCTGTAGTTTATAAAAAGGTTTTAAAAACTTTTCCATGAGACTTTCCTGGACTCCAAAGCTAACTGAAAATTCCCTAGGAGTCTTGGTAAGTCTCCTTTTAAGAAGCAACAAGCCTCTTTGCTTTTTTATTGGTCAAGCAGGAAGCTTTCCTCACGTTCATAGTGCCTTTCCCATGATCCAGTGTACAGGATTGGATCCCAGGGTGTTCCCTGGCATCACATTCTGTTCCTGAGAGGGCAGTTGTTTGTTCAGCTGTAGATCAACCACGTGGAAGTGCTGTTTCCTTTGAAAATACTGCCAAGTATTTAGGAAGGAGTGGGTTGGATGTGTCCCGTGTGCAGCTCTGTGTGGGAGAATGAATTACCGTTGGTAACTTCATGCAAGGCCATGCAAACCTCTGGAATTCTGGCAGGGACCTGCTGCTTTGAGCAGAATGAGCTGGTGAAATGCTGCTTGGGGCAAGCTGAAATCACTAAAAATAGGAGCTGGGTAACTTTATCCTGGGATGCTGAACAAAGGTGGTGAGGACAGGGTGTAATCACAGCTGTGTGCTCCTTCAGCAAAGCTTGGCTTTACTAAGCTCTGCCAGAATTCCAGTCTCCTGCTTTCTTGGGCTGGAGCCCTTTGGAATTTAAGCTAAGGATTTTTTCAGAGTTGTATTGGTTATTGGTGCACTCACCGTGGAGAAATGATCCTCTGCTTTTAACCCTGGCAGGCAGCACTGAGCCCTGGCTGCAGGTCTGGCGCAGCTGCAGGGATTTTCCAGTGGAGCAGCTCCAAGACCTTGAGTGGCAGTTATCGATTTGTTTCCTCCCTTCCAATGCCAGCAGCGGCAGCCTGGATTTGTGTAGGATTGTAGGAAAGCCTGGTGCTGCTCTCTAGAAGGAAATACTTGGTAATACTTGAGCAGGAATGAAACGTTTCATTTTGAATTTTTGCGGGGAAGTGACTTTCCAGCTATGGAAGAGTGAAGCAGCAGGAATGAGCACCATGCCTGACTGGTTTCCCTTCTTTTAGAAGCATTCCAAGCAAGGATTTGTATGTCTGATATCCGTGGAGCTTCTCAGCACGGAGAACTCACCCTCTTGTGTGTTTTCCTGCCCCCCCAGAACTGGAACGACCAGGAGCACCTCGCCTTTGTGCAGAGTCACCTCTTGGCTATCTTGGAGCTGCTGCTGGAGCCGGAGCAGCTCTTGGCCTCTTCCCATTCCAGCTGCAGCAGCCTGGTGTCCTGCGAAGCTGTGTGTGCCCTGAGCTTCCTGCTCGAGGGCACTGTGGGCAGTTCCAGGGCAGTGTGGCCCCTCCATGAATTAGCCCTCAGGCAGCCCTGCCATGGCCACAATGGATATTCCAGGGTGTCCAGAGCCTTCTCCCTGCCCAAGCTGGAGAGCTGGCTGCGCTCGTCGCTCACCGCTAATCCCCTGGGAATGGCTGTGTGCCTCAAGGCTGGGAAGAAGCTGGCGTGGGCACAGCAAGGTGGGAAAAAGTGCTGGGAAGTTGTTCTTAGAAATACAGAAGTAGGTGGGGGAAGGTGGGAATATGGAGGGGAAAATGGGAATGTGGGGGAAAAGGAATACGTGGGCGAAAATAGGAATATATGAGAAAAGGAATATGTGGGGGAAAAGGAGTATGTAGGGGAAATGGGAATATGTGGGGGTAAGGGAATATATGGGAGAAAAGAAGGGAATATATAGGGGAAATGGGAATATGGGGGAAAAGGAATGTGTGGGAAAAAATGGGAATGTGGGGGGAAAGGAATGTGTGGGGAAAAATGGGAATATGGGGGAAAAGGAATACATGGGGAAAATAGGAATCTAGAAATCTATAGAAATAGACAGAAATATAGAAAAAGAAGTATACAGAAATGTTGAAATATATGGAAATACAAAAAACAGAAAAATACAGAGAAATGAGAAAATAGAAATGTAGAAAATTCGAAATATGGAAATAAATTTAGAAATACAGAAAAATAAATATAGATAAATAGATTAAATAAAATGTAGGGGGAAAAAAAGAGAAATGGGAACTTGGCTCATGTTGCTGACCAGGGATGGGACAGTGTGGCAGTGGGGTGGGACCTGGTCTAGGTTTCCTTGTCTCCAGTCCTGCAGGGACATGGCAGTGGAGCCAAGGCAGTTTTCACCTTAGGATAAGGAATTTCACTCAATGTTTTGTTTCCCTGACTGCAGTCTCAAGAGGGGCAGTGGGTTAGGGAGGAGAGGGAAGAGCCGAAGGATTGTGTCCTAGAGGGAGAATTTCCCTTTTTAAAACACATAACTCCTGATTAAAACTTGCTCTCAGGATCTTCCTGCTAAGCTGCCTAGTGTCTGGGAACAGTGTGGTGGGAATGGAGATTCCTCACCCAGGGCTCCTAAAGAATCTTGAGGTGGTTTTGATCCTTCACTGTCTCCCAGTTTCTGGAATTTCTGGCGCCTCATGCTGCCCTCCTGCCCAGGAGACATCAGGAGTGATGTGACTGGTGTGGGAAGTACCATCCCTAAACTTTGGGGCTGATTATTTTCCTGAGGGATTGCTGGATCCCAAACTTCTGTGGACTTTGTTTTGCAGTGGAAGGAACAACCAGGAGAGCCAAGATTGCCTGCAGTGCCCGGCTGGTGCCCGAGGTGCCCCCCATGGTGATCATGAGCCAGGTGTACAGGCAGACCCTGGCCAAGAGCTCGGACACTCTGGTGGGAGCTCACATCAGAATCCATCGCTGCAACGAGTCCTTCATTTACCTCCTGTCCCCTCTGCGGTGAGTTTGGGTTCTCCTGGGGCACAGCTGGGCTCCTGGCTGACCTGAGCCAGCAGAGTGTCTGGGGGGACACTGGGAAGAGCATTGGCAGCAGGGCAGCGAGTGATCCTGTCCCTCTGCCCAGCCCTGGGAGGCACAGCTGGCATGCTGTGTCCAGCTCTGGGCTCCTCAGGACAGGAGACACATGGAGCTGCTGGGACAGGTCCAGTGGAGGTACAGAGGTGATGAAGGGACTGGAGCATGTCTCTGACAAGGAGAAGCTGAGGGAGCTGGGCCTGGTTAGTCTGGAGAAGACAAGACTGAGATGTGATCCCATCAATCCATACAAAGATCTCCAGAGGGTGGTGCCAGGCTTTGTTCAGAGGTGCCAGTGACAGGATAAAGAGCAATGGCCATGAAGTAAAACACAAGAAGTTTCACCTCAATATGAGGAATAGCTTCCTTCCTCCCTTCCTCCCTGCCTCCCTCCCTCCCGAGCTCTGGAACAGCTGCCCAGGGAGGGTGTAGAGTTCCCTGTCTGGAGACATCTCAAACCCACCTGGACATGTTCCTGTGTCACCTGCTGCAGGTGACCCTGCCTTGGACTAGATGGAGATTCCTTCCAAGCCTAACCATGCCGCGGTTCTTTGGCAGGTCCGTGACCATCGAGAAGTGCCGAAACAGCACCTTTGTCCTGGGCCCTGTGGAGATGTCAGTCCACGTCCAGAGCTGTGACAACATCAAGGTCATCGCGGTTTGCCATCGCTTGTCCCTCTCGTCCACCACCGGCTGTACTTTCCACATTCTCACCCCCACGCAGCCCCTGATCCTCTCGGGGAACCAGGCGGTCAGCTTTGCCCCTTTCCACACCCATTACCCCATGCTGGAAGACCACATGGCTCAGGTGGGCTTGGCCACTCTGCCAAACTACTGGGACAGCCCCATGCTGGTGTGCAGGGACAGCGGTGACACGAGCGTCTTCCGGCTCCTGCCCCCCTCGGAGTTCTACACCTTCGTGATTCCCTTTGAGATGGAAGGAGACACCGTGGAGACACCAGGGGGGCTTCCTCAGGAGTACCAGGAGGTGCTGAGCCAGCGGGAGCAGAAGGTGCAGGTGTGGCAGCGCATGGTGAAGGAGGCAGGGCTGACCAAGTGAGTGAAGCTCAGCCACATGGGCGGAGGGTTGTCCGATGGGGTTCCTCAGAAATCCCTAGAGGATGGGTTGGGTTGTGGGAGCAGTGTCTTACAGGCTGGTTCTAGAATGTTGGGAATTAGCAGTCCTGGGATTCTGGTTGGGAAAGTGGGAGGAGTAATGCTCACAGGCATAGCTCAAAGTCATGGAATCCCCAGATGCTTTGGGTTGGAAGGGACCTTAAAACTCATTCAGTGCCACCCTCTGCCAAGGGACACCTTCCACTATCTCAGTTGCTCCAAGCCCTGTCCAGCCTGGCCTTGGGCACCTCCAGGGATCCAGGGGCAGCCACAGCTTCTCTGGGCACTCTGTGCCAGGGCTTCCCCTCACTCCCAGGGAACAATTCCTTCCCAATATCCCATCTCTCCCTGCCCTCTGGCAGTGGGAAGCCATTCCCTGTGTCCTGTCCCTCCATCCCTTGTCCCAAGTCCCTCTCCAGCTCTCCTGGAGCCCCTTTAGGCACTGCAAGGGGCTCTGAGGTCTCCCCAGAGCCTTCTCCTCTCCAGGTGAACATTCCCAGCTCTCCCAGCCTGGCTCCAGAGCAGAGGTGCATCCAGAATCACAGTGGCCTCCTCTGGGCTCATTCCATCAGCGACAGATCCTTGTTATGTTGGGGATCCCAGGGCTGGAGGCAGCTCTGCAGGTGGGGCCTCAGCAGGTGGAGTGAACGGGGAGAATCCCCTCCCTCGCCCACGCTGCTCCAAAGGAGGTGCTTTCTCGTGGTTGCATTTTCCCAGCTAGTGAGACTCAAGGAAAAGCATTCCCAGATACTGCTGAGGTGAAGGATCCACCCTGGCAGGGGTTGGGAGAGGGCTGGGTGTGCACTCTGAGCTGCCTGAGGTCCCTCGTGGCCCAACCGTTACCTTGGGGTTGACGCTCTAAACACCTGTGCCAACCCTTTCTGAGGTGAGCTGGGAATGTGCGTGTGGATCATTGCAGCAGATACCTTGCGGGCAGCAGCTTTGAAATTCCTCTGGAGCAGATCACATGAAATTCTCTGCCCAGCTTCCTTGGCAAGCACAGACTGCGTATAAAACCCCATTCCAAACATCCATCTGTAAAGACTTGGTGAGACCAAGTTTTGTCCCCTAAACTGTGCTAAGCTGGGGAGATTTTCTTTCTGTTCTGTGTCAGCTGATGGCTGCTAAGGGGTGTGTAACTGCGTGGTGATAGCAATGATCTTGGAGGGGTTTATCCTGTGGGAAACATGGAATAGGAAAGTGTTCCTTTGAGGCAAACTGGCAGCACCTCCTGTCGTACCAGGCTGAGGAGTTCCAGCTCATATGATGGTTCCTTGTTTTGGAGGAGCTCCCTGTGCTTCCCACATTCTTTCTGAAATCCAGGTGCCTCTGTGCTGAGCAGAGAAAGTGCAGTTTGAAAAAGCTCTGGACTGGGAGAGGGTAGGAATTTCAGGGTGGGGTTTTGCTACAGGAGGAGGGTGGCAGAGTTGGGGGTGACCTAGAAGTGGGGACAAAAAACCTTCACAGCTCCCAGCCCTGAGTCTTCAGGGGCAGCAGAGAGGCCAACAGACTTTGGCCCTCAATTTGGAGCCATCCATTGTGTCTGTCAACCTTATCCAGGGTGCTTCCCACTCCAGCTGTTGTTGTTTCAGGGCTGCTGCTTCCCACCACAGTTTTGGGAAGGTGTTTGGCCTGTCAGAACCTTCCTGTGAAAGAAGTGTGAGGAAATAGGGATGATGTGCTTACAGTTGCCATCGTCTGCTGCAGTCATGGGAGGCAAGAGCTCACTGCTTATTCCATGAAGGGGGGAAAACTCTTGCAAGTTTAGAAGCTTGTTGAAAAGAAACTGGGCAGCTGACAGTGGAAAATGTCTGTTGTCTCTTGCAGGCAGGGAAACAAGAAGTGAGACAAGTAGGAAGCTTAGAGCAAACAGGATATCAGGCTTGTAGAAAGAAAAAAGCTGTTGCGCTCGAGCGGGGAGGTGAAAGAGAGTGTTAGAAATAAGAAGACATCTTTTCAAGAAGTTGAAGTTGTCTGATTGAGGAAAGTGGGGCAGAAAAAGAATGTAAATCCTGCCAGGCTGAAAGTAAAACCCCCGTAAGACAGGACCAAGAAGACAGCTTGAGGAACAACTTGCAAAAGCATAAAATCCTGTTTATTCATTTTCTGAGCGTATCAGACAGAAAGTCTTTCAGGGTCAGTAGCAGATCAAGGTAGAGAAAAAGCTCTTGGAGAAGATAAATCCACAAGGGAAGAAAGAAGTGGCTGCCTTTGTGTTCAGTGGGGAGGAATTTGGGTTAGTTTGTGTCCCAGAGCCCTGCTTTTTGGGGAATGGCTCAAATGGAAGAGATCAGACAAAGAGCAGCCTTTACCTTGAAAAAAGGGTTTGGAGCCTCTCTGAGGCTGAGTGGGACAAAACTAAATAGAATGGCCTGGATTGGAAGGGACCTTAAAAATCCAACCAGATTCCACCCCCTGCCATGGGCAGGGACACCTTCCACTATCCCAGGCTGCTCCAAGCCCTGTCCAGCCTGGCCTTGGACACTGCCAGGGATCCAGGGGCAGCACAGCTTCTCTGGGCACCCTGTGCCAGGGCCTGCCCACCCTCACAGGGAACAATTCCTTCCCAATATCCCATCCAACCCTGCCCTCTGGCACTGGGAAGCCATTGCTCCTTGTCCTGGCACTCCAGTCTCTTGTAAATAGTCTCTCTCCATCTTGTAGCTCCTTCAGGCACTGGAAGACCACAATTAGGTCATCCTGAAGCTTCTCTTCTCCAGGCTGAATAATTCCAAATTGCCCAGCCTTTCCTCATAGGAGGGATGCTCCATTCCTCTTACCACCTTTGTGGCCTCCTCTGGAGCTGGTTTCCTGCTTTTCCCTGTACGAAATGGGGTTAGCACATCAGATTAAGAATGGATTCAAAGCAAACCCACATAAAATCTCCAGAATATCGAAAAATGTTCCTCTTTTATTGGTGCACAGAAAGGAATTGTGTAAACTCCTTGAAAAAGTCCATCAAGAGGTATACAACACCTGTGCCACCTTTGGCTTAAGAAATTCCAGAGGTGAGGTGATCCCAGAGGGATGGGATGCTGTTTTGGAGATGCTTTTGGGCATTTGGCCATTGCCAGGGAGCCTGAGCTGAGTAGGCTACTTTGTTACTTCTGGGCTTGCCATAAACACCCCAGAAGTTAATTATGAGCAATGGGAATGAGGTGAGGAGTGCTTATAGGTGCATCTTTTCCCCGATCTCCATCCTCTCGGGTGCTGTCAGAACAGAATTTCATGTCCTTAGTGCTTGAGCACTGGTTGCTAATCTTTGTTTTTTCCCTTTTCAGATAGTTTTTCAGCTGTGCTCTGAGGGGAAAGTAGAGGCAGCCCTGGAGCAGGGTGATTGGGCTGGTGGGATGGGGAATTTTTAATAGCTTCTCCACCTCTGCCAGGTTCTGCCTTTGGGGTTCATTATCATCACATTCACTTGGTACAAACCTCTGGTTGTCTGTGCAAGGTTCAGGAACCAAGCCTGGCTCTTCCTGATATATCTGGAGGCTTTTTTGGGTAGTGAAGGTGAGGTAGAAACATAATACCGTAAAAAAATGTGATTTTTTTTCCTACTTCTGCTGATGTTTCTCTTTCAGGGATCAGAGGAAACAGTTCCAGACATTGGTAGAAAAGAAATTCTATGAGTGGCTGGTTCAGACGGGGAACCGGCAGCAGCTGGACAGCCTGGTCCCTCCTGCCGTGGGCTCCAAACAGGCAACAGGATAACAGTCCTGGGCAGGAAAACGTTCCTGGGCAGCAAAAGGAAAGGGAGGTGAGTAAAAGGCCTCCTTCTCTCGCTTCTTCTCCAGCCCTAAGAATTGTCTCTGTGTGCCCAGCCAAGGCACAGGTAGGAAAAGAGGTAGGAGTTGTTGAGTGAATGTTCTCCCAAGGGCCTGGCATTTGGGTTTAGTTATTATTTGGCTGTCAAAACCCCTTTTCAGCTGAAATGTGTCCTCAGCACTGCCTTGTTCAGTGTGATTTGTTGGAGGCATCTGTAAAGGCAGATGGGCACATTGCACATAATGTGATATAAAACTGATTGGAGTTGCTGCTCTTTTGAAGAAACTCTGGGTGTTGATGTCTACCCATCTCACTTTTTACTAAAGAGAGTTGAGTGAGGCTTTGGGTCATTCTTTCAGTGAGACTTTGGGTAATTCTTACAATGAAACACTGGATAATTCTCACTTACTCTTCCCAAGCAGAAGTGGTTTAGGAGCTGGAGAGCCCTTCTGCCATGGCATGTTTGAAACCATTAGAAAGTAATTTTATTTTTGATTCAGTCTTTGAATTCCGTTTTCTTTGCTGGTGTTGGGAGTAAAATTGGCTCATTTTATTTTGTTCCACAGCTCTGGGCAGTGATCCACTCAGCCCAGTTCTCATTAAGACTTTGGCCACGCCTCCTGCACCCACTGGACACAACTGCCAGCCTTGGTGTGGATTGGACTGCCTGGCTACCTCAGGATTCCTGAGCACTGCTGCCTTCCCAGGAATGTGCTGGTGGTGACTGAGAGGTGCCTGGCACTGGAGGAAAATGAAGAGTGCCTTGTTGCAGAGCTGTCACCACAGTTAGTGTCCAAGCTGAGCAGGTATCCAGCACACCAGGTTTCCTGGGACATCACCTGCATCCTCATGGTACAAACCAGCAGCGTTGTTTTTATACATGTGAAAAGGAAATGTTTCAATTTTTTATGAAGGAAATCCAACAGGTCTTTTAATAGGAAGATGGCACTCTTGTGAAGATGAATTTTTGTATATGGTTGCATTGTTTTGACAAATGTCAATAAACCAGTTGTTGGATAAACCTGGCACATGTCCTGGCACATGGGAAGGGGTTTTACCTGTACAGTGGGTATTAGAGGGACACAGCATCTTTAATCTTCATGAAATGGAAACCTGGCAGAGAGAGAAAGTGCTAATTTATGAGGAAAGCATGGCAAAAAAAGAAGGTAAATCCTGCCAGGCTGAAAGTAAAACTCCTGTAAACTTCAGCCATGGAGCTGAAGGTTTTGAAGGCTGCCCTGGCACAAGGTTTTGATCCAAGCCCAATTCCTATCTCTCATAATGTTCATAAAGATTATCAGCTTGAATAAGCACCATTCTCCTGTGCTGGTGGGATGTGTTTTGGGGATATGTGCTCATAGCTGAGCACCTAAATAAGCTTGGAAAATAGGCGAAGGCATTGCATGGATGAGTGGAGGCAGCAGCTGGTGGTGCCTTGGGAAGAGCTATCCAAGCTGAGAGCGAGGGGAAGGCACAGTGCTCTGCAGTGCGCAGCCTCAGAATTCCTCTGAAGTTCTGCCCAGTTGGCTCCTGGGCAGGCAGGTGAGGTGAGTTTATTATATTAGTTCTATGTATGTAAGATGAGTTTATTAAACCAACTTTTAAAGGAGGGATGTGCAAAGTGACCACAGCTTTGAGCTGTGAACCTGCTGATAGAACCCAGCTTGTGCTTGAGCTCCGATCTCCAGCCGTGAAAAGCGGAATCAATCCAGGTGGCCTCAGCCAGAGCAACAGCTCTGGGTGATTCAAGGCTCCTAAAATGGGAAGAGGAGCAGCTGCTGAGCGTGTGTGCCCCAGGCTCTCCCATCGGCCTGCATTTACAGAGCTGCTGTTGCGAGAGTGCTTGTCCTGACAGATTTGAAAGAGGGGCTGCGTGTTTCGGGTGCTGCTGTGCCAAATTCGTGTCCCTTTGTCTCGCTAAGCCTTTGGGCTGGGGCACTGAATAGCTGCAGAGGTGGTTTTTCATAATGCACTGGCGGGGGGGTGGCTGTGGAAGCCAGCGATCCGAGGGCCGGAGGGAAAACTCTGCTCCGATCTCAGGTGCTGAACTGAGAGTTTGGAGTTGAATTTGGGACACTTGCAGAGAGAATCAGAAATCTGGGCATCATTTGATGGGTGAAATCACTTGCTTTGGGGAGATGTGGCCACACATCCTTCTTTCCCTCTATGTCAGGAGGTGTCTGGAGCTGTGTGGCTCCAGCTGAGGGTGTCCCAGGAAAAACCTGCATCCTTTTAGCTGCACAGATGTTCCCATGGAGAGCTTTCAATGCAGAGCTGGTCTTTGCAAGCCTTTGGTGTCTGCCCTGAGCACTCGTTTGTCATTCCTTAACTGCATCCTTCAGAGCATTCCCTGATAAATACCGTGTGCCCTCCTTACAAATGGGGTGGGTCTCTAAGAGCCAACGAGAATTCCTTCTCGTTTAACAAGCTTGGAAGGGAGGGAGCAGCCAAATTACCCCCCTGTCCTCCCGGACTTGGCAGGGGGCTGCGTGTTTTGAGTGCATTTGGCAGAGTTTTGGTGTTCTGACTCAGCAAATGGTAACAAAGGGAGGATGGCGAAGCCTTCCTTTATTCCATAATCCTGTTTGCTTTTCTGGAAATCGGCTATAGCCTCAGAATCACTGACTCAATTTTTGGATCCTATTCTCATGACAAAGCGGCTGTCTGGTTTAAAACAAGCCCGTTATAAAAAGGGCACCTCGGATCCTGGCTGTTTGTAACAGCTGCTGACATTCCTCCGGCACAGGGGAGCTTGGCTGGAACGGAAAATGTCCAGAGCTGGAACCAAGGTAAGTTTGTTTGCAGTGTATTCATGATTTTGGCTAAAATTGCAAAATTTAGGGATGAGTTGCGGAGAAACTTTGTTTTCTTTGTTCTGCTGACAGCTTCCCCCTCTGTCAGCATGTGGGCAGGGGGAGATGCTTGAAATCCCTCCTCACGTGGAGGGAAGCTGGAGCTGAGCCCTCCCACATCTTTTCCCAGATTTTGGCTGGTTCCTCTAGGTGTGGCTCTGCCAGAGGATGGAGTGGAGCGCAGTGACTGGTGAGGGGGTATTTTGAAATGATTCTAAATCAGCAGGTTCTGATGCCTTGTAAGATAAGGGGTGCCAGCTGGGAATGACTGTGGAGCAGAGCCTCATGGAAGGCTCCCTTGGAGCCTTGGGAGAACCTGACTGCCAGCACCAGCAGAGCACCACCATCCCTCTTCCATGGGGGAGCAGAGGGTGTGCTGTGACAGGACTCCTGGGCGATGGAGGAGTAGCACCAAAGGGAATAGTGTTCCCTGAGGATACCAACCAGCCTTGGGATTCGGTGCAATCGGCAGGGATGAACTGAAATTGGAGGAGGAGGTAGGTTGGGATGCTCAGCTTCAGCTGGAGTGACATCTCAGGTGGGGATCCAGGCTTGGGTTTAGCAGAGCTGAGCTAGCTGGTCCCACAGAACTTGTACCAAGGCTGGGACTGGGCAGGGAGAATCAGCTGGGAAAGGAAAGGAGGGTGAGGATTTGGGCCAGTGTTCCCTGCAGAATGTCAAACACCGGCTAGGAGTCTGTGGGAAGAGATTCACCTCAGTTTTGCTCTTTTAGCCTGTGGAGGCTGTGAGATCCAAGGGGGTTTGGAAGCACAGTGGGTTTGGAGGCACTGGGTGATGCCATGGAAAATCTGGATTCATTCTTGGCTTTTCTGCGTCCTTCAGCTCTGCTCTTGGCTCATGCTCTTGGTTGGGCTGTTGGTCTGGGAAGCCGAGGAGGGTGTGCTGGTGGCTCCCAAATCTCAGGGGTGCAAGCTTTCTGTACCCACGCCTAAAAAAGGTACTGGAGAATTGCAGCTGCTCCATCCTTGAGTCTCCTCTCAGCTTGGAAAGCCTTGAGCACATCCTGCCTTTCCCCTGCAGAAAGCAGTGTCCCCTCGGAGTGAATCCCGGGGAATTCATGGAGTATGTGCTGCTGAGGGGCAGCAAGGTGGCCAGGAGGAGTTATCTCTTATTTCCCTGCGCCATGCTCTTTTTTAGCACATTCTGGGGAGAAGAAAAGGGCAAAGTAGGGAATTAAACACCACTTCTCATAACCCCAGTGAGTGATCTGCCCTGGGAAGGGGTCTCTGCTGACAGAGGAGGCACAAATGGATATTTTTAATGGGTTTCCTTCTAGCTGAGCTGCTGTTGAAAAGAAATATGTGATAACCGAGGTGAAGTGACGAAAGTGGGAGTTTTACATTCCCATGAGGAAGATCTGCTCTGGCAAATGTGGTATGTGCTTGGAAGCACCCAAAAGGCAAGGTTTGGGCAGGGGGAGGTTAACAGGTGAGTGCTGGGAGCACAGCTCCTGGACGGTTTGGCTGAAGGAAGGCAGTTTCCCTGAGAGTGAAGGGACAGAAACAAAGCTGCAAATCTGGAACTGGAATATGGAATTCTCCTGTAGTTATTCTATAGGTGAAAACATCAGCCTGCTCTGTCAGTGCCTGAATCCATGCAGGAAAGCTGGGAAGCAAAGGTCTGAAATGAGCTGAAGGTCTCTGAAGGGGTGTGCTGGGGAATGGGTGGGCAGAATCCTTTGAATTCTGAGATTAAGCCAAGGAGCAGCACTTTGGTTGGACATAATTGTACAGAAACAGAATGAGCTCCTGGATTTCTTTGGCTTTGCCAAGGTCAGGTTTGGTTGTTTTAGGCTGGGTGGGGAAGGAACATCACTGAATCTGGGAATGTTTGAGTTGGAAGGGACCTTAAAATTCATCCTATTCCACCCCCTGCCGTGGCAGGGACACCTTCCACTAGCCCAGGCTACTCCTAGCCCCATCCAGCCTGACCTTGGACACTTCCAGGGATCCCTCTGCCTGGAGGACAGATCCACATTGGACAGGGTTCATGATGTTGGATACTCACTGCATGTACAGGAGCAGGACAGGATCAGAGCTTGGGGATGGAGAGGGGGATCAGCCATCCCAACAGAGGGTGATGCAGAGCTGGGAAGAGACAAATCCCTGTGGAGGATTTTCCAGGGATGTTGTAGCTTCCTTGACCACTGGCTTCAAGAAGAGGGTGACTGGTGGTGCATGACTGCCAAACCTCAGCGAGCAGAGCTTTCGATGTTGCCTCTGGGTTAGGCTGGCAGATCTTTCAGGTGATATCTTTGAGGACAGTGATCCAGAAGCAGGATCTGGAAAAAGCAGCAGGTTGTGGCCGGGAAAACCTGGCCAGTGTGGTTAACTGCCCAAGAGTGGGAAAAGAGGGACTGGGAATTTCAGTGCTCACCTTTCACAGCTTTTATTCACTACTGGAAAGGTCAGAGTGATTCCCAGCCCTCCATTGCGTGACGGTGGGAAGAGCTTGCCCAGGATGTTGGGGGGGCAGGTTGTTTTGTGTGCACCAACTGCTTTGTGATGGGAGATCAGTCCTTGAAATTAAGAGGAAAATAGCATTATCCCAACAAATGTCCAGTAACAGGCCACAAATCCAAGAATATGAATCCTCTGGCATGATCAGCCTGACTCCCCAGATCCCTGGGCAGGCTGGTGGGACACACTAACCAACCAGCTCCAGGAAAAGTCTGGCTAATTTAATTTTCAGCACAAAACAAATGATTAAAAGAAAAGGTGAGTGAGTTTCCTGGATTTGGGTTGAAACAGCGACAGTGAATGATATTTTTAACAGCAGGGAGGTTGCATTGATACCAGTAGCCAAAGCACTGTAAGTGAAGTACAGCAGGTGTGGTGTATCTTAAGCTATGGAAAAACCTTGGGAACAATGGATTGTGGAACACTGAATGTTGGGTGTGGCCAGAAAGATTCTCTCCAGAGCATCTGGTGTCCTGAGCAAGCAAGGGATGTAGTCAGGATAGATGTGATGGTTTGGGAATCCTCTTGGAGAAGAGCAGCTCTTGATGAGTAATTGTCATCTGGGAAGGTCTAAATTGGGGCTGGAGAAAGCACTGGTCTAGTCTAGGGCTTGGCAATATTTCCATGCAGGGATTTTGGAAGAAAACTGGGTGTCCTCTCCAGGGTTGGCTGGGTGGGTGATGCCTCAGGTGGGAGGAATGGGATTTGCTCACCGGATCATTTCAAGCCAGGTTGTGATCCAGCAGGGACAAAGTGCTTTGGGGTCAGCAGGCTGGCTATAGAGCAGCTCTTGGGAAAGAAATGTGGGGATGGATCGGGAACTTGTCAGATGTTTTGTGCACTTGCCACAACCAAAGCAGAACAGGCCAACTGCAAATACAGTCCTTGGATATCCATAAAACTGTTACATGGAATGCTCCTTTAGTTTCTCCTGGCATGGGCAAAGCTTTGTGATGTCTGGCTTCAGGTAGTGAGTTTTGAGAAAGGAAATTTTGGGTTGTTCAAGCATGAACAGGGATGGGCTGGAAGACATGACCCGGGAGGAAAGAGACCTCTCCACCCCCTTATCAGTAAAGATCTTGCTGCAAACATCTGGTAAGTCAGTATAAAGGAAATCATGGAATCATTAGGGCTGGAAAAGCCCTCTAAAGGCATCGAGTCCAACTGTGCTGCCAAACCCACCCTTGTCCCCAGAAATCTGCTTTGTGCATTCCATTGACTTCTCATGGCTCCCTGGCCATAATTTAGTAACTCCTGATCTAGAGAAGGTGGGAGGGAATTGTTTTGATAGTGTTTTGCTGGAAAAAAGGACAGGCACCTTACCAAGGGAGTATTGGCTTGGACTGGGACAGACAGAGGGCTGGGAAGGGCAGGACACTGGTGGCATCTGGAGGTGTGGCAGCAAAACTAGTGAACTGACTGCAGCTGGTCCCATCCCATGGCTGGACTTGATGATTTCTGACATCTCAGAAATCTGTTCTGTTTTCAGCTATTTCCTGCCACGATGTGGCTGTTATACGGAGATGTGCTGGCATGATGAACCTCCCCATTCTCCCCCATCTGCTCCTTTCAGGTCACCTTCTATGAAGACAAGAACTTCCTGGGCCGTTACTACGAGTGCGACAGCGACTGCCCCGATTTCCACACCTACCTGAGCCGCTGCAACTCCATCCGTGTGGATGGAGGCACCTGGGTGGCCTACGAGAGGCCCAACTACGCAGGGAACATGTACGTGCTGACCCACGGGGAGTACCCCGACTACCACCACTGGATGGGCCTCAACGACCGCCTGGGCTCCTGCAAGTACATCCAGATCGTAGGTGTCCCCTCTTCCCGGGGATGCTTTGAGGGTTTCGCGTGGGGAAGCGCAGAGCTCATCTTCCAGGCTGTGGGGGGGTTTCGCCCTGCTCTGGGAATAACACAGTGTGAGGAGAAGGTCAATCTCTCTCGCTCTGGACTGCTGTGGGAAAAAGCAGATCCCTTTGGGTGTGGGTGAGTTTCCATAGGAATGGCAATGTAGTTTCGTCTGTGTTCCTTTAGGGATTTCAGTGTCCAGGCATGTTGCTGGAATCATTGCCTCTTGTCTTTTCCCTGGTGTTTAACCAACTGACCCAGCATGCTCAAGGCCTGTAACTGTGGGATGCAGATTTTGCAGGAACATTTGGAATGAGGGGCAGTTTCCTCTCTAGCAAGCCAGGACTCTGTTCTGATACAGGGAACTGAATCCATGTCACCAAATCCCTGTGGGGATAGAGAGACCAGCCCCAGGAGCAGCCCTGGAATGCCCAGGAGCGGCTCTGGAATGCTCAGGAGTGGGGGGGATGCCTGGAGCCCTCCTTGGGCATGCTTGGAGCAGCCTGGTGCCTCCTGGTAATAGGAGAGCACAGGACCCTTGCTCATCCCCTCCGAACTGATGATGGGGAGAAAGGAACAGAGGGAATGATCCTTTTGGGAAGCCTGTGGGGAGAAGCATCCTTTCAGTCTGGGATTGTGGATGAAGTGTGTGGATTGGTGCTGCTGCTGAGGGTTTGCTAGCAGTGGGGCAGACACTGGTGATCTGTGGGTTGCCGGCTTGGAGCACAGCCGTGAATTCCCACTGCATGGAGCACATCTCACAGCTGAGAAGGGGTTTTGCTTTTCTGCCTGGGAGTCTAACGTCCCTCTGAGCCTGTTCTGGGTTTGAGCTGGGTCTAAATCCCTTTGCACAGGGCAGGGAGAGTTTCCAGCCTGTTCAGAGCACTGATCCGGCCTAAGGCATGGAGCCAAAACATGCGGGAGATGTAAGAGCAGCACAGCTCACATCCAGCTGCTCTTCCTCCACCAGGTTGAAATGTGGGAGCCTTATCCTGCATATCCACCTGGCAGCTGGCTTTCCCTCCTGGCCTGGGGAGACCTCGAGACCCCGCAGAGCTCGGCTGGGGCTGGCGAGGAGGGAGGGGAAGGAAGAGGTGTCCAGGCAGCCCAGATTAAACGCTGCCGCGGTGCCTTCGGGCGAGGAGCGCTGCCGATCCCGGTGGGAAGCAGCGCTGCCTCCGCAGCAGCACGGCCCCGCCGGGCTCAGCAGCTCATTAAACTCCTCTCTGCCCGGGGCAGCGGGGAATGGAGGCGGTTTGGCTCTCCGGATGCTCAGTGGAGCAGCTGAAGGGTTCTAGCCCGTCCGGGATAGCGAGCCCGGCGCTGCTGACTCGGCCTTATCCCTCCCTTCCTCCCTTCCTCCCTCCCCTGCTCCGGCTCGGGGCTTCTCTACCCTCTTTGCATGTGAGGCTCTGTTAAAAGTTAGCCCAGCTGCTTCCCCCTTTGCTTTTGGGTGCTGACAAGAGATTTCAGCCCTGTCCTGGTGTCCTGGGGGTGGTTGGCACCTGATTTCAGTCTGGCTGTGCCCAAACTCTGCTCCCTTGTCAGGGTCGGGACAGGTCAGTGCCTCCATCCGATGCTCTGGTTGCCACTGAAGTCACCCAGAGAAGCTGTGGTGCCCCTGGATCCCTGGCAGTGTCCAAGGCCAGGTTGGACAGGGCTTGGAGCATCCTGGGATAGTGGAAGGTGTCCCTGCCCACGGCAGGGAGGTAGAACTGGATGCTCTTTAAATCCCTTCCAACCCAAACGGTATTATTTTCTCTCCCTTTCCTTTCCTAGCCAAGCGGAGGCCGAGGCCACATCCAGGTGTTTGAGAAGGGGGATTTTGGCGGGCAGATGTTCGAAGCCACCGAAGACTGCCCCTCCATCATGGAGGAGTGGCACATGCGTGAGGTGCACGCCGCCAGGGTGCTGGAGGGCGTCTGGGTGTTCTACGAGCACCCCAACTACCGGGGCCGGCAGTACGTGCTGCCCAAGGGCGAGTACCGCAAGCCCGTGGAGTGGGGCGCGGCCAGCCCCGCCGTCCAGTCCTTCCGCAGCATCTCCGAGTGAGCCAGCCTCGTGACCGGGCTGTCGCACCCCCCCAAATAAAGCAACTGAGTCGCTCAGCTCCGCTTCGTCCTGCTTATTCCCGGGATTCGCCTGTGTGTTGCGCCTCGGGGGAGCTGGGGTGGAGCGCAGCCTTCTCGGAGCAAAGCAACCCCGCCAGCCCCGACTGCCGCATTGTCACCCCTTGCCCATCCCCTGCCCTCTGGCCCGCTGCTCCTTTAGGAAAAAGCCATCCCGAAGGTGGAGCCTGTGCCCCAGAGTCTGGCCGTTCCCGTGGAGCAGCGAGACCGCACATCCCTGGATTCCAGTTTTTGGGGGTGGCTGTGGGTGGCTGGGTCTGTCATGTCCCTGACGAGTCCCTGCCTGCTCTGTTGCTGCATCCTGAGGGCTTGGGAGAAGGGATGAGGTTTCCATCGGTGCCATGTGTTCCCTTGAAGATCCCGAGCAGGCAGCACGTGTCCTGGGACTGGAGGACTTTGTCCTTCTCGTGATGCACGGGGCGACAGGACTGGGAAAAGTGGAGATGAGGGGCAGCAATCCCAGCCGGAGCAGGAGGGGACAGTCATCCTCTCCATGGGGAATGCTGGGGACCCTGGCAGCCCAGCGTGTCAGGTGCAGGATGTCCCCTGTGAGCCAAAGGGTCCAGCTGCTCAAACGGGCTGGGCACCGCGTGGAGCCGAGCAGCTGGAAGCAGGAGAGCAGGCTGGATGTGAGATAGAGGCATTGAGAGCCCCTGGGAGCTGCCCTGGGATGGGAGGTAGCGGCTGAGTGATCCTGAAGGGCAGGAAGAGCTCCCTGGACACCTGAGACGTGCAGTGAGCACAGGAGGTTCCCAGTCAGCCCAGTTTGCCACCAGGAACATCCCAGTTTGCCCAGCGCTGCCAGATGTGGGGCAGGTCCCTGCCAGATGTGAGGCAGGTCCCGGGCACAGCCTCCCGGGCAGGAATAACTGATGGCTGGGCACTCTCCTCTGGGAACCCCCGGGACCTGCAGCCTGTTTGCACACGGAGCCGAGGGGCTTTGGGATAATGACGCTGGATGTGGAACAGAGCCCTCCCAGTCTTCCCGCTGATGTATGAGGTTATTACGGAGCGGGGAGGCAGGGGAAGTGATGCTCGCCAAGCCACGCGGCTGCCACCTCCCGGGAAAGCTGCTGCCGGTGGGGAATGGGAAGAGGCTGCCAAGAGGGGCAGCCCCAGCCCCCTGGACTTCCCCGAGGACAAAGCTGGGTTGAATAGTTGCCTTCCTTCTATTCCTCTTCCTTCTCCTCCTTTCCCTCTTCCTTCTCCTCCTGCTGTCACCCCTCTCCCTCAGCCCCTTGCCCCATTCCAGCCTTTCCCTCCAGATTTCCCTTCAGATTTTTCCCTCCAGCTTTCCCTCCAAGTTTTTCCTCCAGATTTTCAAGATTTCCCTCCAGATTCCCCTCCAGATTTTTCCTCCAGATTTTCCTCCAAACGGTGATGCATCTTCACCAACTTCCATCCCACCTCAGTCTCCTCTCCATCATGGAGCAGCAGGATGCAGATGATGCAGCATGGTTGGGTTTCCCTGTATTTTTCCCCATAATGTTTCTCCAGGACCAAGCAGCCCCCAGCTCCGGCCCCTCCTTTCCCCCTGGCTTCTGACAAAGCTCTCCAAGGGCAGCAGGCTGAGCACAGTCTGGCTCCTGTTTTTTTTGACAGTGAACCTGTTGCTGTCTCTGCTGTTGATGGGAAATCTCCCGTAGGTAGGTGTGCTCTGCCCAGCGTGTTTCCAGCCATCTCCCACTCTGATTTTGGGGAATGTCCACCTGTCCCCATCCCATGTGGCCTGCACCGGGTGGGTTTGGGATGCTCCAGCACTGTGGCTGCTGGTGTGCATCCACCCCAGAGCACTGGAGGAGCCAAACCTGGATCTGGTTTGCCCTTAAGGTATCGTTTTTTCATGTCCTTCCCTTTCACCGCTGATCTCCCCACCTTAAAACCCAATTATCCCAACTCTTCCCCCTTCTCCTCGTCCTCCAGGCCCTTGCCCTTGGGTGAACATTGTGTCCTCAACATTGGCAACCGACACGAATAACGATAAACTGCTACTTGGGTGGTTTTTTTATCGCCACTTTTTATTTTATTGTTGTTCCAGATGACTTTTTCCATCGGGGGCTCCCTTGCCACGGCGGCACACGGAGCAGGGTGCCCATGGAGATGAGTGGGGAGCGCAGCAATCCAAGCCCAGCCGTGCTGATGCCGGTTTTTCCTTGACAGCTAATTTCCATTTCCCAGTATCAGGGGGTCTGCTCTGGTAATTGGCATGCAGATTGTGTCTGGTGGGCCTGTTAGACACGAGCAGAGGCTCTGCTGCTTGGAATAAGGCAACCCCAGGCTGATGGATGGGGTGTAAGGGGGTCATGGGGAGAGAGAATATCCAGATGCTCGCGTGCACACCTACGAAATTTCCCATTCCGTGCCCTCCCCCCATCCCTACCTTCCTTATCCGGCAAACTCTAATCTATCATATTTCATGGAGACAAATCCTGCTCCATTTCTCTCTCTTTCCCTTTTTCCCTCTAAGGGAAATGTGATGGAACCTGCTCCTGGATTTAATGAGAAGATGGCGCGGCGTGGCAGGAATTAAAGCGGTGCCATGCTTCATTAGCAGTTGGGGATCACACCGAGCAGGCCCAGATGTTAATTACACTTTGGGAATTAATCGATATGAAGCATTCCTCTCCTGCATCACCTGTAATCCGGTGGCTGTGTGAGGACTTCTGGAAGCAGAGACCTTCAGGCAGGCGTCTGTCTCCCCTCCTCAGCCCACCTGGCTCTGTCTGTGACCGAGGGACATTGGCTGCTTTGGAAATCTTGAAGTCACCTTCATTTCCATCCCCTTGCTGCCCAAGGACCTGCTGCAATTTTTCTCTCTTTTCCTTCCTGTGCCACTCTCCTCCGAATTTTTTCTCCAGCTGCTGGGGAAAGCAGGTCTGGATGGGAAGGGGAGATGGTGGAAGGTGGCACCGTGTTGAAGGAGGAAAGAACATCTCCCTCAGAGATGTCATCCCCAGGACATCCTGCTCCTTTCTCCTGCTCCTTGACCCATCCCTGCTGGTCCATCCCTTCCCTCCAGCTCTGGGGGCAGAAGGGGGAGACTCAATCTGCACTTGAAGCACCTCTGCTGCTGAAATCCCCCCAGTTCTCCAAGGGACATGGTCTCTGGTTTCGTCCCTTTTCCACTTTGGTTTCAGCCTGATGAAAAGCAAAAGCTGCTAAAAAGCTGAGGGGGGGTTATTTTGCCAGAGGACAGAAATTATATGGTTGGAAATGAAGAACATTCCTCTGAATGCTGCCAATTTGTTCCTTTCCTGGGCTGGCTGGCAGTGGCCCAGCGTGGGGCATGGATGTCACTGCAAAGGAGGGGCAAGTCTTTGGGATCCAGCCTGGAATTGCTGCACAGCCCCAGTGGGACACAAACTCAGCTCTGCAACCCCCAAATTGCTCCTGGGCCCTAATGGTGGGACAGAGCCACCACACTGGTGTGACACAGCCAGCCTAGGCTCCTGTTTTCCCTCCTCTTCCTGAGGTCCTCAGAGTTTTTTGGGTCTTCCTTTGGTGTTGCTGATGCTCTTTGGTCTCGAGGTGTCAGCAGCTTTTTCTGCCAGCAAAGTCACTCCTGAGGGAGAGCCACTGTCCCTTCCCTCCCATCCCTGCGAGATGTGTGGATGTGGCACTTAGGGATGGACATGTGGCAAACCAGAGCAATTGAAGGCTGCTTTGGTAGGAGTTAAAGCAAAATAATGTTTTCAAAACTCCAAAATTAATGGTTTTGGGGTTGGATGGAGAAGGAAGAGGAGATGTTTAATCCTTTTGCTTAGACTTTCTTGATTTTAGGTCTTGAGTTTCGGTTTAGGGCTGGGCTTGGCAGTGCTGGGGGAATACCTGGTGATCTTAGAAGACTTGTCCAACTTCAACAATTCTGTGAGTCTGTGATTTCACAGCTTCATGATTCTATGATTCTGTGTTTCTATGACTCCATGATTCTGTGATTTCATGATTCCATGATTCGACAATGCCATGATTCTATGACTCAGGGCAGCATTTCACTGCCATCTGGTTCCCCTGGAGCCCTGCCACTTGAGATCCTCCATTTCCCACCATCTCCTCAATGAATCCCAAGTGCTCGGATCAGGAATTCAGCCCCCACCTCACCTCCCACCTGGGCAGTCTGAATATCCTCCCCAGTGACTGCAGCTACTACTTTGGTTTTGGCAAAACCACCTTCCAGGTGTCCTTTTCCCCTCTGTGCATTCCTGTGCATTCCCTGCTGGCCCTGGCTGAGCTGTGAAGGTTTCACGATGCGCCATCCATTCTGCTTGGAGCTTGTGGGGAAAGCCTGGCCCAACTCTGGGCGGGGAGCTCTGGAGGTGGTTTGGATCTCACTCACAGAGATGTCCTGGAGACTCTGTCGGTGTCTGGCCGCTGTCACACAGGTCCTGTCACCCAGATGTGCAGGGATGGCTGTCGTGAGTGTGTGAGGGTGCTGTGAGAGGGAGCTGCCTCTCCAGGATGCATGTCGGGGCCTGAGGGATGCTGGCACCCCAAATGAAGCTCTGAGATCCCCTAAAATTGCAGAGGGAAAGGGGAGGAGAGGGCAGGAGAGGAGAGGGAGAGTGCACTTCCCAGGGCACCATCCTTCCCTCTGCCAGAGCCCAGCAGAGGGCAATAGAAGCAAATGGAAGAGACGAGAGCTTGCGAGGGATGTGCGACAGGAGCAGCTTGAAGGCACAGCGACCTGGAAGCGGAGGGATGAGACAGAGGATGTGGAGGCAGAGGGATGTGTGAGAGCAGGGAATGTGTGCCCGGAGCTCTGTGCAGGGAGCGGGGCTGGGGCATGATGGAGAAGGTCGGGGCAAAACAGAGCAATTCAAGGTTATTTTGGTAGCAGTTAAAGCAAAGCGATGCTTTCCTAACTCCTGAATTAACCGCTTTGGAGTTGGATGCAGAAGGAAGGGGAAATATTTAACCCTTTTGTTTAAACTTCCTTGATTTTAGGTCAGATTTTACGAAAAGTGTTGCATGGCTGAGCACTTCCAGTGGATGGTGCTGGGAGGAAAGGCTCTGAGAATTCCCAGCCCTGATTAGATTTTACCTGCTTAATTGTACGACTGAGCCCAGCTCCGTTTGTGAGTCTCCTGGAAATCAAATTCCCCACGTGCCTGGAGCCTTCTTTGGGTGCTGCCTGAGCCCTGGCAGGATGTGCTGGGCTGGGACTGGCACTGCCCACGGGCTCCCTTCCTCCCTACAGTGGGAAAGCCACGGCAGGCTGCGGGGGAAGCAGCAGGGAAGAGCTGGGAACAGCATCCCCTTCCCTCTTGCTGCTGCTGGAGCAGCTGGGACAGAGCTGGGGCAGGAGCCTCCTCTCCTGCTCTCAGTTTCTGCACGCTCCTCCCTGGCCAGGCAGGTATTCCCAACAGATTTCCTACATATCCAGGTCTCCTCCAAATCGTGTTTGAGCTTTTTTTTTTTTAGGTCCAAACCACTTAGGAGTCACACAGGGATGTTTAACAAGGAAAGCTTTCCACGGCAGGAGGGTGATCCTACATCTGCCCTCGCAGCCGGGACAGGACATCTGCGGGGAAGTCTCTCCGGGCAGATTCCTGCTGGAGACCTCGTCTTTTTTTGGGGGGGAAACAACAATTATTTGAAAAGGGCAGGTGAAATCCCTGTGGCGGGGAGCTGCAGGTGGCAGGGAACAGGCAGAACCCTGGATGCAGGATGTCCAGGAGGGCCAGACACCCCAGGAAGCAGCTGGGGGGTTATTTGGGCAGAGCCCCACCACGGTGCTGCTGCGGGCTGCGACCTTCGGAAAAAAGGATGTTTTTTTGGGAGTCTGGCGTAGGCTTTTTGCTGAGCTGCTTGGAGAGGGCACAACCGGGCTCTGGTCTTAGAGGAGAAGAAGGAAGGGTCGCCCCACCTTTCCGCGGAGCCCCCACCACCTCATTAAGCCGTCCTTGGCGAGACAAGCGCGGCAGGCGCGATCTCCCCATCTCGGCGTTATCTCCCCATCTGCCTCCTCTCCCGCACGCTTCCAGATGCTCCTTATCTCCTCTCACCTTCCCGGCGAGCCAGCGCGCTGGGGGCAGGGCCGGCTGCCCAGACCCCCACCTGTGATGTCCCCGGCTCTTATCAGGCTCCGTGAGTCCCGACCGAGGCCCTGTCTCAAAGTCAAACGGATTTGCTGGCGGGGCGAGCGCGCCCAAGGTCGGGCGGTGGCGGGGAGGCTGCGGGCACCTCGCTGTCCCCTCGCTGTCCCCTCGCTGTCCCCTCGCTGTCCCCTCGCTGTCCCCCCGCGCTCATTCCCCAGGTAGCGCCTCTCCCCATTTACTCTCCAACATTATCAATTACATTTGGATTATTATTCCTCATTGAAGCCCAAGTGAGCCGCAGACAGCTATTTCCTAATGGGGAAACGTTACAGGCAACTTATTAACGAACAATGCGTCATTAAGGGGGGAGAGCTTCAAAGGCTCCTAAATGCATTTCAAAGGACACAATGCGGAGCGGATCCTGCCGCCGCATATCTGGGGGACATGGGCGAAATTTGTGACAAGGAATAGACCGGGCCCGATGTAATTAACTAATTCTCGATCAAAGGGGTTTTAGAACTGAATGGTCAGGGAATTCAATTATGGGTTTCCTAATGAACCACTCTGTGCCAAGGCAGGGGGATGTTTTCTAATGGAAAAGGAGGGCTGTGGATCAGGGCTAGGATTTCCAGGGAGGTTTGGGAGAGAAGCACCAGAGAGCTCCTCCAGGGTGGATTTGGCATGGGGGGAGACAGAGATCATCAAATCATGGAAACACAGAATGGTTTGGGTTGGAAGAGACCTCAAAGCTTATCTCTTTCCATGGGCAGGGAGACCTTGCACTAGGCCGGGTTGCTCCGAGCTCCATCTGCCACCATCCAGGCTCTCTGCGATTCAGGCTGTCTGTCCTGGACACGTCCCTGTGGTGGGACACGTTCCCCCTCCCTGAGTTTGGGCAGATCCACAGCTATTTGGAGCTGCTGTGAGGGGCTGTGGGATGCAGCAGGATAGCTGTCCCATCTCCTGATCGCCTCCCTGGAAAGGCTGGGCAAGGGAGATTTCCTCCTCTGCTGCCTGAATCCAGCCTCTGGCAAAAATAGCATGGTTTTCTGCTTATGAAAGGAGCATCTTCTAGTCCTCCACTAGTTTTCTCTTATTATAGAAAGTTGATTTGCTCACTTTACAAAGGGAAATGTATTATGAATTTTCCCTTCATTCTCCTCCTTTTTTTTGCCCCGTTTAACAACCGATTTGTGTGTTGCATGAAAGTTACACAGTTCTTTAGATGCGTTTGCTATTTTATTTTCTTTCATTCAAAAATATGTCAGTAATCTTTTTGTTAACATGAAAGATAAAGGATTAGTAATGCAAGATGCAGTTTTCTTGTAACCTTCTTGAAAGCAGACTATAGTTTCTTATCTGGGTCTAACATTCATTTTCCTGAAATGAAAAAAAAAAAAGAAAGAAAAAAAAGAAAAAGGACTTCTTAAAATGAAATAAACTATATTCGATTCAGACGAGCAGCGCCAGCAAAGGAATTTATTGCAGCTGGCAGAATGGAGCAGCTGCACAGAAGTCATTGTGCCGCAGCACTGGGGACCTTCTCAGGGAACAGAGCATACGGATCTTTGGGCAGGTGGGAAATACTGCAGTGAGAGAAACTGCTGTAGAATCATGGAACCATGGAAGGGTTGAGCTTGGAAAAGGCTGCTAAGATGACTGAGTTCAACTCTCCCTCAGCACGGCTCAGGCCACATTTAACCCGTGTCCCCAAGTGCCATATCCACATGGCTGTTCAATCCCGCCAGGATGAGGACTCCACCACTGCCCTGGGCAGCTGTGCCAAGGCTGGACAGCCCTTTCCATGCAGAACCTTTCCCAATATCCAACCCGGACCTCCCCTGGTGCAACTTGAAACTATTTCTTCTCATCCTGTCAACAGCAAACCTTGTGCTGACATCATGACATCTCCCAAGATGTGCCTGTCCAGTTGACTTTGGCAACTCTGACGTTTGCCTTGGGGGCATCCAGGATGTGCCAAGCTGGAGATGAGCCACAATTTTCTGGGCTTGGTGCTCACTGCAGATGCACAGAGAAGCTGCCAGAGAAGCTGTGGCTGCCCCTGGATCCCTGGAAGTGTCCAAGGCCAGGCTGGACAGGGCTTGGAGCAGCCTGGGATAGTGGAAATTGTCCCTGTCCATGGCAGGGGTGGGACGGGATGAAGTTTAAATCCCTCCCAGCCCAACCCAACCCAAACCATTCCATGACTGTGATTCCACAATTTTCTACTCATGGCTGACGAGCAAACAGGGATTTGCAGCACTTCCAGCTCCTGGGGATTTATTTGAGCAGCGTTGGGTCTCCAGGGGGTTCCACCTTGCGTCACTTCGCCCCTTGGCTCCTCTCCTCCCTGCCAGCAGGGACATTGCTCTGCTTTGGGCTGTGCAGGCTGGTGGTGGCAGCCAGGGAGAAAAGGACATGGAAAAACACCAAGGAGGGGAAAAGGAGAGATGGGGACAGTGCGAGGGGTTACCAGGGACCAGCAAGTGTTCAAGAAGAAAACAGCTTAATTTTCATGGAATAGTTTGGGTTAGAAGGGACTTTAAAGATCATATCACTCCGAATTTGATGGAGTTGATCTCTTTGTAGATGCAGAGGATGAAAGGAAACCCAGGGTGTGCAAAGCTGGTTTCCACAGCACCAACATCCTCCAGGCAGTAAAAGCAGGATAGCAGACAGGGAACGCTGGAAGCCAGGAGGAGAGGTGATCCATGTGGGCACTGGGGTGTCCCCCTGCTCTGCCCACCCTGCTGCTGTGCCAGCCAGCCTCTCCCACCAGCCTGGCAGCTCCTCAGGGGTTAAATCCTTGTGTAAACTGCTGGATTTCTGTGGCAATTAACTAATGGGTGCTCAGCATCTAAAACAAAGTATTCCCCCCCGTCAGGTGGATTTGGTTATTATTGAGTTGGCCTGACAAGGAGCCAGCATTTACAACTTTGTTTATAACTGGGTTTGCAGGGAATACTTTGTTTTGCTCCAGAGAAACTTGATATTTTCTATTGCAAAGGGGAACGATGATTTCTGTCCCACACACCATGGATTGCAGGGCTTAATAATTAAATACACTAAAGAAGAGCATCATCCTCTGGGCTGAAATCTTCGCCTCCAGAGTTTAATGGGGTTCTTGTCCTGCACTTGCAGATCCGTGGTTTCATTTGAGGGAAAAGTGTGTTTTCATATCAAAGGAGCCCCCCCTGCACTGACCCAGCCTTCCCTTCCCCCTCTCTGCCCCGGCACACATGCTATTTTAATATTTCATATATTTCATAAGCTTTTATGCTTCTAAAAGAGAAGTGAATTTGTGGAGAGTTGAGCTCTCCAGAGCTGTACTTCAGAGCTGGGAAGTAATTCAGGGTGAAGCCTGTATTAATCTCAGGTGAGAGAGATATTTAAATTCAGGCTACCAGTGTGAATATAAAATGGGGATCTCTTTACAAAAATTTCAAATTGTAATATGCAAAGCTTAAAGAAAAGAAACCCCAAGGGAACAGCTTTCTTCTAGAACATTTTGTTCCAACCATCATCTCTTTACCTTTATTTTTTTTTTAAACCCTCCCTTTGCCATTTTGTATTTTTAAATTAAATCTTTCAGTTTTTAAAATGAAATTCTTTATTGCTGGGAGATGGTGATGGGGAAGGGGGAGCAGCATGTAAGTGCCTGGCTGTGAAAAATGGTGCATGGACCCAAATTTTAGCCAGAGCAGAAGGAATAGCAAAGAGTGGGGAAATAAATCCCTGTTTGGTTGGTCCAAGGAATGGGGGGTCACCTCCCCACTTGGGGGATGCTGTCTGAACCCTGTTCTTGGGGAGAAATCTCAGCTTGGAGGGAAGAGAGAGGCAGCACAACCATGTCCTTGCATCCTCCTCCAGGAGCACTGGGGAGCACTGGGGTGAGCTGGTCCATCCCATCGACCTTCTCCTTCTCCACAGACAAAATTCAGCATGGATTTATGATCCTGGGCAGTGGCCACATTCTCTGAGTGCATTTTGGCAGGATGGGGATCACCTGCAGGTGTCTGTGCTGGGTGGATTGAGCCACAATATCCCAAATCCCAACATACCATTCCTGGGAGAGCCCTGTATTTGCATCCATGGCAAACACCTCGGGCTGCAACCAACTCCCAGGTCAGGAGAACTGGTGACAGATGACATGCTATTATCAGCTCTGTCAATTAATTAAATTATACATTATGCTTATGAGGGTGATCTACTGAGCCACTCTAGATTAAGTGTCGCAATTAAGTCTTTAATTTCTATTTAATAAGTAAGTTATTCTATGTTAATAAAAGATCAATTAGTTGCTAACAGAGCATTGATCCAGGTACAATGAGTGTGTCAGGGAGACATCAGGGCTGACATGGAAGGGGCTGGGGGATTGTGTGCACAACATGTGTACAATTAGGATTTTAATAAAGACAAGCTGCAGTGGGCAGGGGCAGCCGGGTGGGCTTGGGATGTTGCTCCCTGGACAAACCTGGCTCTTCCCAGGCTGGCAGGGCTGGGACAGCAGGACAGACCCAGTCAGAGAATCCCAGAATGGTTTGGAATCTTAGAGCTAATTCCATTCCATGTCCTGCCATGGCAGGGACACCTTCCACTATCCCAGGCTGCTCCAAGCCCTGTCCAACCTGGCCTTGGACACTTCCAGGGATCCAGGGGCAGCAACAGCTTCTCTGGGCACCCTGTGCCAGGGCCTCAGCACCCTCACAGGGAAGGATTCCTTCCCAATATCCCATCTATCCCTGCCCTCTGGCAGTGGGAAGCCATTCCTCCTCCATCCCTTGTCCCCAGTCCCTCTCCAGCTCTCCTGGAGCCCTTTAGGCACTGCAAGGAGCTCTAAGGTCTCCCTGGAGCCTTCTCCTCTCCAGGTGAACACCCCCAGCTCTCTGCTGCGGTGTCAGTGACAGGCAGTGCTTCTCCTGAGCGGGATGACCCCAAGGAAGGATTTTCCACCAGAACTCTCCCCAGACCAGGTGGTTTTACTGCTTTCTGCTCCATAATCCGCTCCTCACGGCATCTTCCCCCGTGCCCAGCGCACCTCCCGCCGGGACCCCCTTCCTCCCCGACCCCCATCCGAGCCCGCCGGCTCCCACTGGGAAATTTGGGAGCGGTGGGGAGCCTGCGGCTGGGCTTGCAGCGGGAGAGGAGGGAAGCGCTGGGCTCCAGCAGAGCCAAGATTCCAGCTGAATATGGATGACATCATTATACGGGTGATCCTTTCAGCAACAGCGAGCCGGGTTTTAAAGTAGCGACCTACAGCATACAAATGATGGGTTTAAAGGAAATAAAAAAAGAGATGATTTGAATAGCAGACATTTAGAGAAGAAAAGCTTCCTCCCCCCCCTTTCCCAATTCTAATATCTTCCGACGGGGCAGGCGCTGCGCATTCGAAAAGAAATTAAAACACTCCTCCTAAATACACTCCAGGCAGTAACAATGGCAAAGTTAAGAAGGTTACGAGACTTAGTTGTCCCAGCAACATGTCATCAAGTTGGAATGAGCAGGAAACACAGATAACGGGGAGAAGGAGGAGGGGGGGAGGAGAGGAATAAAACCACAGGAGGAAAAAGGCCAAGAGATTGAGGAAGAAAAGGGAAACCCCTTTTTATTTGCTGTTTCGTTAGGATGAATCTGATTTTATAGTCTCTAAAAGAGGCTGAAATATAATCTCCTTTTGTGTAATGCGTGTGTTAGGAAAATGTGTCATCAGCAATTCTTCTGTACACTCCAGCAATAGTCAGAAAATTAGCAGGGATATTCAGGGCGGGCTACATAGAAAAACAAACAGAAGACTCACATTTCCAGCCCGAGCTGTCATTTAAGAGCATTTCCAACTTTTTATTCACCGTTTTGATTGTCCCTTATGGTTTGTCCCTGCTGCAGCAGCAGAGCTTGGGGTTTCCAGAGGAAGACAAAGCAGAGCAGGAGGTTTGGGATGCAGCTCTGACTGGCTGGAGAGCCTGAGGTTTCTCCTGGTTCTCGCAGCGTGGAGGGTTTTTGCGCTGTATGTGGGTCCAGGAAGAAAGCACACGTGGTGCAATGCCTGGCAGAGGACAGAGAAACGGAGGAGAAAGAGAAATGAGAGGCTGTCTGAGCCAGAACCCACATCTGGCCACACACGGGCCAGTTAAACCTCATTCCAGGTGCCAACCTAGTGCAGAGGCTGTGGGGCACACCCACCCCAGTTTGCTTCCAGCCAGGTGCGATCCCAAGTGTCACAGGAGCCCCCAGATTTTGGTGGATGTGTCTCCAAACCTCGTGGTGCTCAGCAGTGCTCACCACTGCCAGGTGTGCTGGTTTTGGGCTCTCCAGAAGGACGGGCACTCACTTCATGTTGGCATCTCCCCCTGGAAGTGTCCAAAGCCAGGCTGGACGGGGTTGGAGCAACCTGGGATGGTGGAAAGTGTTGCTGGGGGTGGATTGAGTTGGGCTTTAATGTCCCTTCCAACCCAAACCCTTCCATGATTCTCTGATTCCATGATTTGGGTGTTTGATCACCGACTAGAGTCACCCATCTTTTTTATGTGTGTGCTCCCAAACTCATGACACTCTCAAATCCCTCAGTTACATCTGAACCCTCACACTGTGCCTTGCCTTGCTCCATGCTGAGGTATTTTTGGTGCTTCTACGTGACATATAACCCCCCAAAATTATACTGATCTCTGACAAAAATCTCTCCTCTCTCCTTTCCACCCGTTTCTTCCACAAATATTTATTTGTTGTGCCTTTAAAAAAAATTTTAATTGTCTCTTGCTGTGGCTTCTTGTAGTGGATTATATTTTACAGCAAGTCTTGGTTTAGTTAATTGATGGGGAGCTTTGCCTGTGAGGATTCTGTAATCCTTGGCATTTTATCTTTGCAATAATTGCTATGTTTGTGATTATTTCAAAGGACTCAGGAAAAGCAAACAACAAGAAAAGAACTCATCCACTCCTCTTTTGCAGCTTCTCCAGGCACCTGGGTGGGCTCCTCCTCCGGAAGATGTTCCCTGTGCAGCAGAGAAGGAAAACCAGGGTGAGGACTGGGGGACCTGGAGCAGGCACAGCAATGTCATGAGATCACTGAAGGCCTTGGTGACATGGTGGCACTGAGGACTGGGAGTCATCTTTCACCATGGGAAGCTGCCTTTTTGGCAAAAAGGGTTTCACCGGAATGTTGGGCTCTTCTCCCAGATAAAAGTGACAGAACAAGAGGAGAAAGCCTCAGGCTGCACCAGGGGAGGTTTGGATCGGAGAGTTGGGAAAAATTATTCACCAGAAGTGTTGTCCAGCCCAGGGCAGTGGTGGAGTCCCCATTCCCAGAGGGATTGAACAGCCATGTGGATGTGGCACTTGGGGACATGGGACAGTGGTGGGTTAGTAGTGCTGAGGGAACATTTGGACTCGATGATCCTGGAGGGCTTTTCCAGCCTTACTGATTCCCTGATTCAGTGACTGACACCCTCCTGGCTTTGGGCCAGCTGCGGATCAGAAGGAGGGGATGGTGGGACATTGGACACGAGGCCACCGTGCTGTGGGCCATGGGGGATGAAACCACACTGGCCATGGCTGTGTGGGACACTGGCCACGCTGGCAGCCGGTGCCATTTGCCAGCTGGCCACTGGAGGCTGCTGCTGTCTTTGCAGTCACCGCAGCTGCCTGAGGTCCTGCAGCACCCGCCGAGCTCTGCCCGGCCAGCCCGGCTGGACACCAGCCCGAGCTCCTGGTGCTCCAACAGCAGCCCGGGGCTGAGCTGGGAAATATCCTCCTCCCTTGTCTTCCTGACATTCACAGGAACAGGGGCAAGAAGCTGGGCAGGGATCTTGGGATCCTGGGATCCTGGGAAGGGAGAGGCGTTTCTGTGCCACACTTTGAAGCAGGATGATCTTCCAACTTATCAGTGCCCAGGTGTGTTTTTGTAAGAAATACAGACATGTCAATGCTCTCGGTGCATTTTCCTAGATTTAGAAGCTGTTTAGAAGGGTGCCGGCTCTGGCATTGCGGGCAGCCCTGGCACAGAGCCAGAGCCCCGAGTGTGCTGATGCCTCTGGACTGCCCTGTCACCCTGTCACTGTCACCCTGCCCCACACACCCAGCTGCCCATGGGCTCAGGAGCTCCATTTCAGCCCAGAGCTGGCTGTTTGCTGCTGGCAGACCCTGCTGCAGGTGTTCTTGTTTCCAGTCTTGCCTCTCTCCTGGGCAGGTCTGTAAGACGTGTTGTGTTTGGCTTGGTTTTGCCCCATTTTCTGAGGGGTCTCTTCGGATGCGCCTCGGACTGCTCCAGCCTCTTGCTGTGTCAGGTGGAGCTTGTTGCCAGCTCTGTGGTGCTGAGGGCACTGCCTGAGCTGGGATTGTCCTTGGCTCCCAGCTCATCCACCTCGGCCAGCAGTGCAGCTTCCTGCCGGGTGGTATTGATCCAACCTCGTTGGAATGACCCTGCTGTGTGGGATCACTGGTGTTCAGCATAAGGAGTTCCTACTGCTTTGAAATTCATGGATGGAAAAGATAATCCAGATGGGGCACACTAGGAGAGCAGCTAGATTTAAAGCTGGGGTGTGAAGCAAATTCCAAGTTGGACATCCAACCATAAAACCATGGAAGGATTTGGTTGGAAAAGGACCTTAAAGCTCATCCAGTTCCACCTCTGCCATGAGCAGGGACACCTTCCACTGTCCCAGGTTGCTCCAAGCCCTGTCCAGCCTGGCCTTGGGCACTTCCAGGGATCCAGGGGCAGCCACAGCTTCTCTGGGCACCCTGTGCCAGGGCCTGCCCACCTTCACAGGGAAGAATTCCTTCCTAATATCCAATCCAAATATCCCTTATTTAGTTTGAAACATGGAGCGACCTGACTTGTCCCATGGATGTGGCTTCTCTCATGCTTTCAGGTTCCAGCTGCTTTTTGTGAATGTGTTATGAGAAACTTGATGCTTCTGGTGACATCCCATGAGGAACTGAGGCCATTTGGGTTCCATGGTATCGTCTGGAGAAGGATGAAGGGAATGATGTGCTGCTTCTTAAGAGGTTCCATGGATTTGGTGAGTGCAGAGCAGCCAAATAATAAAAATCACAGAATAGCTTTCAGACATAGAGGACAAAATGTCCTGAAAAGACTCCGTGGTTTGTCAGGGTGCTGGGATTGTGCGTTTACCTCCTTAGTTCTTGGGAGAGTGTTTTCCTTGTGGGCTGGGAAGGATAATTGCCCTGAAAGAAGACAGCATATGCTACATTTAAGGAAAAAAACTTGTATAATTCTCCCTGCTATAAGTGGAGCTTTGGTGACTCCATTTGAATCAGTTCTCTGGGCTTTTTTTTTTGTCTGTTGTAATTTGTTCAAGCCCATGGAATACACAGGAAAACTCCTTAAATTACAGAGGTTTCATGACTCACACTAAAATGCTTTCAGTGTCTGGGGTGTGCCAAGCTCCAGCAATCCCAGGGGATGTTCCTCACCTCCTCTGGGTGTCCTGACAGTCCTCTCGAGCTCAGCCTCTGCCCCAGCTTGGTGTGATGTTCACCAGCTCCTCCATGCCCCTGTCTGGCTGTGGGGGTGGCTGTGAGCCCCGTGCTGGCAGCAGGAGGGACAGTGGCATTTGGGGTCTCTCCAAACCCTCTGTGAGGCAGAACCGTGCAGGATTGAGAGCTCAGGGCTCAGGAGGGAGCCTTCAGCAGCCTGAGGAGGCTGGATTAGCTCCTGGAGATGCTTAGGGGGTCATCCCTCTCCTGCTGCTGCTTCATAAACAGGTTCCTGGTGCTAAAGCCAGGGAAGTGTCCTGATTGCAGGAGTGGAGCTCCTCTTGATGAGCTCCTAAGCCTGCTTGCTGAATTCCAATGTTTTCCTGAACCTGGAAGGGCTGGAATTGTTCAAGACACACCTGAGTTTAAGACCTTCCCAACACCTGGGCAGCTGTGCATTAAAATCAGCTTTAGTCCCTGGAAGAAAGGAATATCAGGGTTATCTTTGGGGCCTAATCCCCTGTAATGTTGGTGTCAGGGAAAGAGGTTGAGCCAATTTTTGGGAACAGATCCTACAGTTCTGCATGAGTTGGGACCAACAGACACAGAACCATAAAGACTGGAAACTTCTTCTAAGATCATTGCATTCAGCCCCTGGCTCTGGCCAAGAAAACTGGGTTTTGCTTGAAGGATGCCTCATCCAGAGTCTTGTCAATGAACTCTGGGACTCAACCTCTAAAACTCAGGCATTTGGGTGCTGCAGGGTGGAAATGAATGCTGAAACACAGGGATAAAATTTGGGAGAAAAAGAGTTTTTTTTTTTCTAATGCAGAAGGACTGTATTTGAAGGGGGAGGAGCACCTTGGAAAGGAAATCCACAGGGCAAGTGGGAGAGCAACTGATAAAGAACTGCAGGGTCTGAGGTCGTGCTTTTGGCACACAGCAAGGGGAAAAAAGTTGGGATTTTTCTGATGGAATATTCCTGAAATTCCCCACCCTGGGAGAGGAGTGGGAGCTCAGGTTTATCCCAAATCCCATTGGGATTGGAATGGGAAAGTTTGGAATGCTCAGGATGGGATTTGGGATGTTCCAGACCCTAAGGAATGAGGGATTTTCCTCCTTTTTAGCCAATTCCAGGAATTCTGGCAAAAAAATTTACCCCCAATCCCATTTGGGATGTTCCAGACCCTTTAGAATGAGGGATTTTCCTCCTTTTTAGCCAATTCTGGGAATTTTGGGAAGGAATTTAGTTGGGAATGTGTGGCTGCACATTCCTTCTCCAGCTCCTCAGCTTGTAGAGAGGAGTGGTGAGCAGAGGTCTCCGAGGTTGTTGATTCCAGTCCCTCCTGCTCAGCTGCAGATGGATCCCAGGGGCCACCGTGGCCTCTCTCACATCCTCAGACTTTATCCAATACCTATAGCCAACCTGGGATGCCCTGAGGTCTCTGCGCACTGATGGTGACATCCTGAGAGTCTGCTTTTGCTCCCAGAGCTGATCCCGACTTGCAGGTGACCAGGGAGGGATTTTAGGAGTAAAAATAAAAGAGGCTGCTGCAATCAGTGCTGGGAAAGACTCATTGTGACCCAGAGGTGGTGGAGGCTTGTGGGGCAGCTCTGCCAAGGTCATGAGACTCACCCCTTCCAGGACCTCCCTGCCAAAACCACCATCATTATCTTTCTCCCAGTAAGAAAAGCCTGGCAGTTGAGGCAGCGTCTTTTCTGGCGGAGCAGAGGTGTTTTTTATTCCACAGGGGGAGAAATTTGTATGCAAAATGATGGATAGAATTGACTCCCTGCCTTCAGGCATGTAGGGGAAGAGCTAAAAGAGGTGGGGAATGCAGAGGGAGGAAGGAGTGGAGAGCTGTGGCCGAAGTGGGACAGCACTGCAGGAGCAGGTTTATAACACCTTTGTATCCCAAAGGCAGGGGAATTTGGGATCTCTGCTGATGCAAGGAGACTCAGGGAAGGGAGCAGGTTGGCAGTGGAGAGCAGGACATGCTCCTTTGTGTGTATTTGAGCTGCTAGCTCTGACGGCCCTGGAAGATCATCCCAGGGCTGTGCTGGGCCTTCTGGATAAATTCCTGGGCTACCTTTGTGAGCTACTGTCCTGCTAAGCCAGGCACGAGGGGGTGGCCTCTGCTAGTTCCCAGCAGTGTTCTGAGTGTCCCTCAAATCCCTTTCGCCTCGGTCCATAAAGGGGAAAACGCAGTGCATTCCCTGGAAAAGCCTTGCTGTGCCAGCCCTGTCCCTGACCCCACTCTGTGTATGCGGAACTTGCTGCTGGGAGTCCTTCATGTTTGTTCTGCTTCATCTTCCCGGGGTTTGGATGTGGCACGAGGGGTGTGAGCCATTTCCTGAGAGCCTCAAGCACTTGGGCAGCATTTCCACCCGCCGGCTGCCAAGGTTTTCCTCCTGCCTGGGGAAGCAGCTCTAGAAATGACGGAGAAGGGAGCACTGAGTTGGGAAGCAGCAGCACTGAGGGAAGAACCTGTCCTTCCCTTCATCCATGCAGTCAGTCCTTGATCACCTCCTGTTTTTTCATATGCTGGGGAAGGCAGGGAGCAGGGAGGGAAATCTCATTAAAGACCTTGCTGTTGGGAATGGCTGGGTAGCTCATTAGAGTGGGCAAAATGACTCGTTTCCTCTCTGCAGGTTTTTTTTTTCCCAGGAACTCCGTGGAGGGAAGGAGTTCATTTAAAAACAAATATTCACAGCGACGTGCCTGCAGGACACACTGCTCCAGCACGGGATTCAATCCCAGCACCCTCGGAAGAGCTCAGCGAAAGGAAAACCTCATTAGGGCGTATTTGGTTTTTTTTCGGGTGCTGCTTGATTTGCCATGTCTCAAATCACGGGGATGTGCCTCCCGTGCTGGGAATCGTGGCAAGGGAGAGGAGGGAGAGGTGGAGGGGGGTGACCTTCCTTTCCCAGCACCTCACCCCACGCTCGGCCGCTGCCGTAGCTCCGTGCTCCTGCCAAGAGAAACTTGGGAAGGGGGGAGAGCCAGGCAGAGACAGCAAGCACACTTATCAAGTGGCTTGGACCGTAGCCGATTTGAAATATTACTAACCTTGCATTTTCAAATTTGATGCACAACAACCAAGATGCTAATACTTTCCTTAGTTTAGAAAAAAAAATCCTTTCACCCATCTCTTCTAGCCGAAGATTAGGAGAGAAGCTTTAAGAAGATTTAAAAAAAAAAAAAATCAACTTCTGAGCAGCGGAAAAAATGGTTTGTGATTCAGGGGCTCCGGGCAATTCATCATGGAAATTGGGTTTCTTAGCCGACATCATGTGAATCCTTTCGGCCCTGTCAACTTTTTAATACATTACATTGAGAATGTAAATCGTGTTGGTGAGGGGGGAAAGAAGAGGGGAAAAAAAAAAAGAGAGAGAGAAAAAAGAGAGCTGCTTCATTTTGGGTTTAGAGGGGAGGCAGCTTGAGGCCTGTAATTCATATTAACTAAATAATAATACTAAAACCCCCCCCCTCTAAATCTACAGATATGGATATACACCTAGGGAGGGAGGGGGGAGGGAAGTGAACGAGACAGCCCAAAATTGAAACCATTTTATCCTTTTGAAGGGTGAGTATTTGAGAGGGGTTTGTTATGGATTTATTTTTATTTTCTTTTTTTTTTTTTTTTTTTTCTGGTTTTTTTTATCCCTTTCTCAGCTTGAGCTCGTTCTTCCATCAAAGAGAAGAGCAAAATGAATGTTTTGGAGGTGGAGGAAGATGGAGGAAACAGAAAAGGGAAAAGCTGCAGTAATGTCTGGGATCTTTTTGGAGTTTGGTGGATTTTTTTGCTCACATCCTGGTGATTTGGATTAACTCTTTCATGGGTGATGGAAGCTCATGCTAATTTTTTGACACATTAGAGGGTGTGAAAATAAAGCTCTGGATGGGGACTAGCAGGTAGTGCTGTGAGATCCCTGAGACTGGAATTGCAAACACGAACCTCTCGGTGCATTTACTCCCTGGAAACATCCTTTGGGAGGTTCACTGTGAGCTAAATGGAGCACAAAGGCTCCACATAAACCCCTGCAAAGGGCTTAGCCACTGCCTGGGAGGTGGGGAAGCTTCACCAGGCGTGTTCTCGTTATAGCTGGTGGCTTCTCCTGTGCCTTGAAATGCTCCCAGCATTAGGAAAGTGGGATTGATCACCGAGGAGAGGCAGGGAAAACACCAGGGCTCTGGCCTTGCGGGGAAAATGCCTTTATTTTTTCTTATTGGGTGGTGCTACGTGGAGACGGAGATGTATTTTATACCAATCATAAAATATTTCAGGGTTCAAGGGACTTCTGTGGGTCTCAACATGGATGTCCTGCTCAGAGCTGGGCAGGTTTCTGCATCTCAAACCTCTCTGAGGGCAGCTCGGGAAGAGGACAAGGAAAAAGCTGAAAGGATGTGTCAGGAGGGATTATAACAAACAGGACAAATAATTGATTGGTTTCAATATGAATTATGAGCATCAACCTAATCATATGAGAATCGAGTTATGAAGAAGGTTCCTTCAGCACCCTCAGAGAGGGATGAATTGCTGGATGTGGGAATTGTAGCTGGGGCACATGTAGAAAAATCAGGGAGTCAAGCTTGTTTGGGCTGCTAAAGACTTCTTGGGAAGCATCTGAACAGAGGAGGCAGATGGATGCTCCCCCTCTGCAATGCTGCTGCCAGTTTTGGGTGCCTGGCACAGGCAGAGGGTGGTGGGGAATGGAAAGGGCTGGAGCACGAGGGCCAAAATCCTGGCTGGGGGATCTGAGAGTGCCTTGGAGCTGCTCACACATGGGCTTTGGCCAGCAGTGTCTGCTCTGCAAGGTGACACCCAAGCCGAGTGTTCCAGATGTCACCAGTGTGTCCCATGGGGTTGGGTAGATCCAGCACCCAAAAAATCCATCACCAAACTGCTGTCTGGGGAGGCAGCTCCTTAAAAAGAGTTGTTAATGGCTATTTGGGGAGGTTAATCAGAGTCCACATCCAAAACTTCACCCCAAACTTCATCCCTCTCCCTTGTGTTCCAGCATAACAGGAAGGACTTGGCACTTCCCACCTCTCCCATGGGACAACTGGTTTATCACTGGTGTCTTACTCACTTGACATCTGTGAAAGTCCTGAAAAAATGCTGCAAAGCTGAAGGTGTTCCCTTTTCTTGTGGCTTAACTTCAGTTTAACTATTTAGATAGCATTGTAGAAACAAATATAAACCCTGAATGCTTCTCTCAGGGTTAATAGTCCTCAGTTTTATTCCTGTTTTACTGCTACTCGTCACCCCAGACGGACAGCAAACATCGATTCTGCCATTTTCCTGAAGACATTTGCAGGTGAATTTGTGGATGCACACATGTGGACTATGCAGTTATGTAAATCGGGGGGGTTGATATTAATAATGCACAAGGAAGAGGTTGGGTGTTATTTTTATGCATAGGAGTATTCCTGTGTGTGACTTTGAATTCCACAGTCAAGCAGTTGATGTCATCGATGTATTATTTAGTCTGAGGCTGGGTACAGCATTTCCAGAGGGCTTTTTGGGCCTGGTGTCCTTCAGAAATAATTAATTTCCCTTTTTTTTGCTTCCAGGCCTGTGCTTCTGCACAGCTGCAGTTCTGCTCTTGGAAAACAGCTTTTCTCCTGCCTTGTTTCCATTTAGGCATTGCACCCATGGCCAGAACCTCATCCTGGATGTCTCCAACTCCTGCTCTGCTCCAACATTAAAAGGTTCTGGAAGGGTAAAACCAACACTCTGGGGAAGTAAACTCCATAATATTGGAGTTCATTCATATGATAATGTCAAAGGACTTTTGAACCCATTTTCCTGTGAGGGTGGGCAGGCCCTGGCACAGGGTGCCCAGAGAAGCTGTGGCTGCCCCTGGATCCCTGGAAGTGTCCAAGGTTGGACAGGGCTTGGAGCAGCCTGGGATAGGGGAAGGTGTCCCTGAATATGGCAGGGGGTGGGATGAGATGGGCTGTAAGGTCCCTTCCCATCCAAACCCTTCTGGGATGGAAATTTCATTGATGGGGTCACCTCTGAGGGTCTGACAAAAGGATTTTTCACCTCCCTCTGTGGGTCAGGAGGGACAAATCCCAGGCAATGAGAGACTCTTTGGCAGGTGATGAACGTCGTGTGGGCAATTCCCTGCTCAAGCTCATCTTCCCCTCATTCTCCTGGGTTCCTCTATCCCTAACACCTGCAATCCTACAGAAATCTCCCTCAGAAGGAGCTTCCAGAGCCTGTTTTATCCTCACAGATGAACGCACACATTCCCAAGCCCTTCTAGGAAAGCTTCAGGCAGGTTACTTGGTTGGTTTTTTTTCCCTCTGGTGCTTCAATCCTCAATTGCCACTTGCTGGGATGGTGGGAATGAGTTGTTGAGGCTGTCAGGGCCGTGCAGCACATAATGAAGTGCACACACGTACATCTATACATTCGTCCGTGGGCAGGCTTATGTTGCAGTGCTGTAATACAGCTTAATTAGGACATCACTCAGGCATCTGGGACTATGCCTAAGCTGGAGATTTTTTTATTTTGGTTTTCTCATTTAGGTTTTAGTCAGATTCCCAAGTGAAATAAACAAAAGGCTAATTGCTTTTGGATTTTAATTACCACTGCAATACCTGGGCTTATTGTATGAATTGTGTTTTATAGGTGGTGAAAGGACACCGCCAGCCAGTGACAGATTCTCAGCTGACAATGGCGCTGTTCAAACCAGAGGAATTCTTTGCAGTGGGATCCAAAGGACAGCACACATTCATTTGCTAAACTCCTAATTTTTTTTGTTGTTGTGGAATGTAACTTCAAGACTTGGCTGACTTTTAAACATGATATAATTAAGCATGCCTGAAAATGCATTTATAAAAAAAAAGAGAGACAAAAGTAGAAGTATACAATAAGTATATAATAAGTTTATAATCCACAGTGTTAAGTCTCTTCATAATTCCTTGGATGGTTACAGTGCTGCTGTAGTTGGGGTGACACAGCACAGTGCTAATACCTAATCCCAAGTGACTCTTCCCACAGTGTCTCACTCTGTGACCAGAGCTCTTCGGTTCCTATCTGGTTATCTTTAATACCTTGATCCTTGCATATCATGGATGCTTTGCCAGGTTGGTTATTCCACTGCTTTTCGAGACTACAAAATAAGCAAATCCTCATTCTACATCTGTTTATTAATCCTAGAAGTATTTGACATCTTTTTTTCTGCCCAGCTGTATTGCCTTGTCCGTGACGTCCTGATTGAAAAACCGGAGAAGAAAAAAAACCCTCCTAGAACTGCTCCTATTTTTTTTTTTCTGACAAGTTGGAAATTCCAGATTTCCATTTCCATTGGTGGTCAAAGGAAATTGGAGCAGTCAGATAATATATTCCAAGTGTATTTATTACAAATATCTCTATTTGGGAGTAATGTTGAGTCTTACATAAATTTTTATATAACAAGCCATCTGCATCTGTAAAAACAAGAAAACTCACCTGAACAACTTTGTGCTTTATCCTTCAGACTGAGAAGATATAAGAGGTGAAGAAGTGAATTCATAGTTGAATGAACCATCAAACATTGAGAGACCTTAGGCAGAAGCAGAGTGTGGATTCGATAGGAATTCTGATTTTTTTGAACCTGTGGGTTGGAGGTTTGTGGAAGGACGAAGCATCTTCTGGGTTGAGACCACCTTGGTGTTTCCCCTCCCTAGGTAAGTTATTTATAATTTTGGAAGGATTTAAATTCCATCTGTAGGGAATTCAGTAAAAGGGCTGTGCAGATTTGAAGCATGGTGGTAGCTTTCAGCAGAAGTCTGAAAGGAAGTAAGTCTTGCAAACCAAAATTTTTTAGAAATCACGGGATCTAATCAAAATTAAACAGTTTCCTTGGAGGTCTTCTGCTGAAAGTCCAATGAGTCACAGAATTACTGGTTTGGGTTGGAAAGGTGATTAAGCTCATCTCATTCCACCCCCTGCCATGGCAGGGACACCTTCTACTATCCCAGGTTGCTCCAAGCCCTGTCCAACCTGGCCTTGGACACTTCCAGGGATCCAGGGGCAGCCACAGCTTCTCTGGGCACTCTGTGCCAGGGCCTCAGCACCCTCACAGGGAACAATTCCTTCCCAATATCTTATCTAACCCTGCCCTCTGGCAGTGGGAAGGCATTCCTCCTTGTCCTGCCACTCCAGACCCTTGTAAATTGTCTCTCTCCATGTTTCTTGTTGGCTCATTCAGGCACTGGAAGGCCACAGTTAGGTCACCCTGAATCTTTTTTTTCCCAAGCTGAACAATCCCAACTCTCCCAGCCTTTCACCTGGTTTTATCTCAAGCCTGGAGATGAGAGCACACTCAGGCCTGTTCGAAGAAGGGTTTGCTCACACCATTGTGCAGTTCCACAAGCTCCACCTGATGCTTTTCTCCTCCAGCTCAGGATTTTAACTCCTTGAGAGAGGCTGTAGAATTCTCCTCATCTTTGTTGCCTCGACTGTCCCAGAAAAGTCTTCTGGCTTAGGGCACCACATCAGAAGGAATTTCTTCATGGAAAAGCTTGTCAGGCATTGGCAGGGGCTGCCCAAGGAGGTTTGGAGTCCCCATCCCTGCAGGTGTCCAAGGAACACCTGGTTGTGGCACTCAGGGCTCTGGGCTGGTGACAAGGTGGGCATCATGCACAGGCTGAACTCATTAATCTCAGAGGGCTTTTCCAGCCTCAGGGATTCTGTGGTTTGGTAGTGGGAAAGCAGAGATTTGCATTTTGCTGGGATGGTTAAAAGTGAGTGGACTTTACAATTATTGCTCAATTTTTGTACTGGGGACATGACCCAAAGCCTTGGTTGGTCTTGGCTCTGCTGTGTCAGGACTGGGATGTTTCTCTCCATCTCCTCTCCCTCATCTCTCCCAGTGCTCCCAGCAATGCTGGTGTGTCCCATCAATTACGCTGGAATTCACTAATTCCTAAATGATGCTGTAATTAAAACAAGATGGGGTTTAGGTTTATTCCTTTGGGAAAATGGCTCTTTCATGACATCAGATTCTGGATTCTCTCTGACCGAGGGAAATGTGAGCATTGGCACAGTTTGGGTCAAGTGGATGAATTCTGAGACTAAAACATGGGATGACTCCTGAGATGAAGAGTCTTGGATAAGCAGGAATGATGGCGTGGAATGTTCTGGAGCTACATGTTAAATCAAGAGGGAGAACCAGCAACTGTGTTAGTGCAATTCAATTAAATCACAAGGAAACAGAGAGCGGAATTTCAGGGGTTAAGGACAAAATGAAACACCAATTATTTTGAATATATTAGGGAAAACATTGATAAGTTGTTTTTTTGCTGAGGATTTACCTCAACAAGGATGGTGCTTGTTCTGAGGCAGAATTAGAACAAATTTTGAACTGTTGAAAACTTCACTAAACCAGGTTTTCCAGCTTTCAGCAGAGCTTCAGTGAAGACTAAAAGACTGTAAGTTTTATTTGACAAGACAGAGATTGTTGTTATCAATAAGGATGCAATGCATTTACAGTGTTCTTATACTTGCAATGTATGGGCGGCTAGGGGCCAGTGAGATTAATCCAAATTATATCTCAAAGCATTTCTTATTCCTATAGGGAATTTTTGACAAAAAGGAAACATTGCTGTGGGGAAAAAAAGGTCTCTCCTAAAAACTCTTTCGTGGAATCATCTTGTAATTTAGAGAAGGAGAAAATATTTGAACGGGAAGGCTGGGACCTGGTGGGTTACTGCTGTGGGCCTTTCCAGTTGGAGAGAATAAATGGATTTATAGAATTCATCTAGGCCATAGGAATTGTTAAAATATATTAATTGATCCAAAATGGCCCAAATCAAACAACACACTTTTCAATGGCATCAAATGCCAGATCAGATAGCAAGAAACAAAAGATTCGGAAGCACTGATGGGCTCCAGGAGGTTATAATTTAGATGTATCTAAATGAATTAGTGAGTTTAAATGGGATTTGTGATATTGAAGGGGTTTTTTGTGCCCATCCTTTTGCTGTCCTGAGGCAGGGAAGGTTTTGTGACACCTGGCAGTGTTTTGGAGCAAATGAGGGATATTATCTCCCCTGATGGAGCTGGGCAGATCCTCGTTGGGAGGCAGGACTCAGCTGTGCTCCTCACACACTATGAAGGGGCACAAGGGCATGAGAAGCTGGGCGTTCAGCAAACACCTGTAGAGAGAATCAGGCGGCCAGAAGGAAGCTCTAGAGGGTAATTTGGCTGTGGTATCGCAATGCCAACACCTGCAGCAGGAACTAGAGGGATCTCTGCTCTAATAGACCCATCACTTCCCACTGAACCCTCAGAACAGAGTGCTCCTAACAGCAGCTCTTGGTTGGGCTGCAGTGTGATCAATTCCCAAGGGAAATAAGATGCTGCCAGTGAGAGCAACTAACTGCTGGAGCAGCCTCTCCTGAATCCCTCAGGACTGTTTGCCTCTTAATTCACGACAGAAAGGCTCTTTGGAAGTTCCCTCCTGTTCAGCCACCGCCGTGGAACAGACTGAGTGTCTGAAGGAAGTGGAAATCCTCCTACTGCTCTAGGTGGGAGGTGAAATTCCCTGATCCTCGGGACCAGCACAGCCTTCTTGGCTCCCACTCACTCCAGGTAGTGCATTCAGGCACAAACCCATGCTTCTCCTCACAAAGAGGAGCCTTGGGCACAGCTGCCTCCCTGGAACCAGGATGGAAAATCTCATCAAGCCACTGGGATTTCATGCAAAAGGATTTCCCAGATCCTAGACCCACCAGAATTCCCGGCTACAAGATGCCCCTGTTGCATTTTCAAAGAGGTGTGACATGACTGGGCTGCAATCCCTGACTGACCCTGAGAGTGTGAGCAGCCAGGGTTCCTTATCAGGACTGGAAACTTCTCCCCAGCCAGGAGAAGACACATGCAGCCACGGCGAGTCATATTCTTCCAACTCCACTTTTACACTCACTGTGTCTTAGCCTGGCTTCGAGACAAGTATTTTAACTTCCTTTTCAAAAACTGGAGGGGTTTCCTGCCTTTGGGATGAATCCTGCTGAAGATAATAAAAGCAGATTTCACTTTCTGACCTGAATCCATCGGTCTCTCCCTGGCAGCTGGAGCCGGCTGTGTCCCAGAGCTGGCAGAAGGAACCCTTGGCTGAGACAAAACAGGCACAAGGTGTGAAAGGTGCTAAAAACGAAGCATCTAGATACAATAACAACTTGTTAGTACTTTCTTTACAATTATTTCATTCCCATTTCCCCCTCACTCGTCTCCTCTTTTACATTTATTTTGCTTTTTCTCTTCCTGCTTCTCTCTCCCGGTCTTGTTTTCCCTTCTCTCTATTCTGTCTTGCATGTATCAGCCTTTCCTGCCACAAATCAACCCTATTAGGAGCTCCAAAGGGATTCTTTCCAATGGCCTCCCTTTGTGAACTCTCTGCCTTTTTTTTCTTTTTAATCTGCAGTGTTCCACATTACATTGCCATTGATTTAATAGACCACCATGAATTTTACTGCCTGTCAAACAACAGCACAATTATTTTGAATTCTATTGTGGCAGAGCTTGACACCCAGCTCTGGATCACCTTACACTTTTCACCCTTGCTGGAGCACACTTGAAAATCCAGGATAATGTTATGTGTGATTCCAGGATGGCATTTTGTGGCATTGTTTTTATTCAGCATTTTGGGGATGGAGTGCTTTGGCAGTTGATGGATAAACACTCCTGCTTACTTGAATCTGGAAATGACACGTGGAATGTGGAAGTTATTACAGGGTGTTAAAACCCCAAACCAATTCCCTTCTTCCCTCTCACTGCTCCTAGCCCTGAATAAATCAGATGGGAAGAACACTCATGGTTTCTGTTGGATCATTGTTCATGGGATGATCCCAAAAGCTTCCCAGGCAGGATGCTGACTCCTCTCTTTCTGGCCATTTATGGGTTGCTCTGTGTGGAAAAAATGCTGGATCCATGTGCCTGAAGGCACATTCTCCATGAAGAGGCAAAACTGTGGAGTACTTTGAGAGCTGATGTTGGCACTCAGCAGTGTGCAGCAGATTTTTTACATGGAACAACAAGTGGATTACAGCTGTATCCAAATAAAAAAAAGGATTGGTTCATTCAGGATGAATCAAACCTTTGTATCCCTGTTTAAAGAGCTCTTTCTATCATCTTGTGTGCCCAGGATAAATTGTTTTTCTGATGACAGGGATAACAGGTTGGGTCCATGTTGTTCCGGGGGCTGCACACATGGAGAAAAACTCCAACTCTGACATACCCCGGGAATATATTTAGGAATGGGAACAGGTTCGTTGGTGGAAAGTGTGGACTCAGAAGAATTGAGTGAATTGCCAAGGACCCAAAGTGAGTCTAAATTGCGTCTGGAACATTTTTCCAGTGTCTTAAAGTTTTATTCCATGCATTTTCCTTAGGAGGTTTTTCTTTCCCTGCTGAACATGGTCCTTCCCACAAAGAAATGTTCTCCTTGAAGTCTGAGGCAGATGGATTTGGATTGTGAGTGATCACAGAAAGCTGTTTTGATAATGCACACTGGTTATGGTCTTTTCCTTTAACAGAACTTCCCTGTTCCCAAGAGAGCTCCTGGTTGTGTTAAGGGTGCAGTGTTGGGATGCTCATCCTTGTCCATTCCTGAGTTAGGGCTTTGGGAGAGGTTTGCTCCACATGTTCTCCACAGTGGAGAAAGTTTATTGCTCCCTTTCAGGAAGCTGGTGGATGGTGCACACATCTTGCTGTTCTCCATCACACACAGGGCTCGAATTTGTCCTGGTATGGACAAAATTTGTCCTGTTTTTGGCTCAGGGTGGGAAATTCATGAGCTGCACAAATCTCCCAGGGAACTCAGGTGCAGGATGTGGTGGCTCTGCAGTGCACATGCTGAGAGCCTGGCAGAGCAGGCAGATCTCTGTCCTTTATGGCCTGGGCAGAAGTGGGATTGAGCCCAGGTCCCCAAAATTGAAACTTTTAAAAGGCCAGTGCCCTCCTTCCCCAGCATTGTGACAAATATGCCTTGTGATCCATTGTGGAGGTCCCAGTCAGCCAGAATAATTAGGTGGCAACTCAATTTATTGCCTGCAGCCCCCTGAAGCTCAGGAAGTGCTCTTTCAGCCCACAGCTGATATTTAATCAACGTATCATAACTTTTATTAAGCCTAAATGCAATGCTCCTGAGATACTAAATTTAAAGTGTGCCTGCAAACCGGGGCTGCTTTTGTTTGATTTACATATCACAGCATCATGCAAAATGGGACCAGGCTGACAAGGAGCTCAGGGGGCTCCAGAGAGTTTTGTCCTGCTCTGACACCTCTGATACATCACCAGCATAGTGTGAGGGGGGTTGGAACCTTTGCGGCTCTTAATTACAGATGAGAAAATTGAGTTGCAGTGACAGCAGCTTCATCTGAGCATCAAAGGGCACCTCTGGGCCCTTGCAGAGGTGTCTCCTGCAGCACAGGCAGGGAAAAATGCTCCCACCCTGCCCAGGAAGGAAATTCTTGCCTCTGAAATGTTGTGTCCATAGGCTGACCTCTCCTGGAGCATTGTCCAGGGCAGTGGTGCAGTCCCCACCCTTGGAGGGAGTGGATGTGGCACCTGGGGACATGGGTCAGTGGTGGCCTTGGCAGTGCTGGGGGAATGGTTGGACTCTGATCTTGGAGGTCTTTTCCAGCCTAAAGGATTCCATGATCTAACCAGTGCCACAAACTCCCACGGGCTGAACAGTGGGACACAAATATCCTGTTGGGATGGATGGATGATCTTGGAGGTCTTTAATCACACCCTGGGTTACGACTCTCCAAGATTCCCAGGAGGTTTGCCAGGAACTGTACAACTTTGGCAACTGGTGGAGACTGGCTTAAAAGGCTAAAGACAATATTTAAACCCCATGGAAATTCTAAAACAAGGATGTTATTAAAGTGGAATTAAGGACAAAGGAGTTGCTAATATCTACAAGAAAAGGCAGAATTAAGACTGTTTGGGTTTAAAATAGTATTAGAATATTAGCTGAAACCTAGAAATAAGGTTTATCTGTAAAACATTGTCTCTGAGAAGGTTTCAATTCTTGGAGGAGATAATAACTTGATTTCAGGCATCTCATAACACGTTCCCTTGTGCCAGGGCCGTCCCAGAGCTGGGAGGGCAGTGTGCTGTGTGTGAGTTTAAATTATAAGAGACACTCAAATGGCAAGGGACAGGATTAGATCCCAACATGAATACCCTTTGGAATGCGTATGAATCCTTGTGCCTCAAGGGAAAAGCCAAATTCAAGCAAGAACAGGAAATTCAAGTGAGAATAGGAAACTTTCGAAAGGAAAAATGCTCCATTTTGAGTAAGAAATTGTTAACCATGGTAAAACTTAGTTATTGCCTGGTTGGTTTCTAAACCATGGGCATGGAAGGCACAGAGGAACTATTTTTTAATCTCAAAATATAAAGATTTTCCAAGCATAGTATTTCCTACTCACCGTGCTTTGAATGTGAGTTAGTTACAAATGTTTTTCAGTTATCAAACACTTTCTTTCTCTTTGTTTTTTTTCTTTAACACCAATGTAGTGGTAAAATTAGGAACTTGAGTGGGATAGAGTTATCTTCTAGGCTTGTCTGGAGGCTGATGGCCTCACATACAGGTCTGGCCCTTGGCCATAATTCAGTTTACAAGGCACAAAAGCTGTTGGTCCCAGGATGTTGCCATGGCCAGGAGGTTGAGAGAAGGGACATTTCTTCAGAAGTGTGAGGACACATCTGGAGTACTGTGGGCAGTCTGGGGATCCCAGTGCAAAAGATGCTGCCAAACTGGAGCAAGACCAGTGGAGACCAGTAAAGTGTTGGTGGGGTTGGAACCCAGGACAGCTGGAAGGTGCTGGGACAGGGACAGAGGGCTGGGAGGATTCCAGTGTTTGGAGATATTCAGCATTTGGCATTCTCCTCTTTGAGGTTCACAGAATGGTTTGGATTGGAAGTGACCTTACAGATCCTCTCATTTCCACCCCTTGCCACGTTCAGGGACACACCTCCCACTGTCCCAGGCTGCTCCAAGCCCTGTCCAACCTGGCCTTGGACACTTCAGGGATGGAGCAGCCACAGCTTCTCTGGGCACTCTGTGCCAGGGCCTCACCACCCTCAAAAGGAACAATTTCTCCCCAGTATCTAATCTACAACTACTTCCTTCAGGTTCCTCCAGATGATGAGAGCCCCAGCCTGCCTTCAGTGCCTCAGATGGCTCTGAGCAATCCCAGGCTGAGGTTGTTAGTGGAGACCCAATTAGACCAGAGCCATCAGAATCAGCAGAGTTGGCGTCCAGTGTTTGATGCTCCATGAATCTGGAGATACCTGGCAACTGGGAAATTTGTGAAGAGCCAGATAGGGACCAGTTCAACTCTCAGCCAGAGCCTTCCAGTGGGAGAACAATTGCCACGTGCAGACAGCAGCAAAGTTTGGATGGAGCTGTTGGAATTTGTGTATGCATGGAAAATTTTTTGCCTGTGAAGCTGCCTGGCTCCACTGGAAAAGTGTGGAGCAGAGGAGACTGTGTTGTTTATGTTCTCTGAATCCATTGCAGACTCCAAAAGACTTTCTTGTTGGCTGTCCATAGGGACTAAGACATCATCTCATATGTAAAGCTAAGATGAAGTTCTCCCTCTGCCTGGGGGAGGTTAGGGATGGAAGGGAACCAAAATATCCTTGAGGCTCATCTAAAATACCCAATGGAGCAGCTCCCTGTGGCTCAGGAAGAAGGTCTGGAGGCAAACAGGCAGTGCAAGGTCATCCCTGCATCCCATGGCTGTCTCCTAGTCAGCTGGAAGTTGAATAACACTGGCAAATGCTCATGTCATAAAATATATTCTTTAGCACACAGACGATTCCTAAACGAAGCTATAATTACTGGTGGAGCTGGCAGTGGTGCCTACAATTTAGGTTGCCAAACATTTCCCATTAAA
>VZRM01009045.1:20391-25391 GCA_013397955.1 Grantiella picta | reverse complement strand
CTCAGCCTGACCTCCTGCCTGCTGCTAATTAGCTGCCAATAATTGTGCCTTATTCCCACCTTGCAGCATTCCACAAGTTCCTTCTTTCCCGGTATTTGGATCAGAGGAACAAAGCAAGAAAATTGGAAATGGCTCATCCTACTATCAAGGTCATTATTGTCTTCGTTGATATATCTTCCAGTTTTTCAAGGGTTAAAATTACTTAGGGCACAAATCTTCTTTTCCTTCTCTTGCAAGGTTTTTCTAGATGATTCCAGGGCACTTTCCCTGAAAATCAGCCTTACTTCTTTCTGCTTGAGCTGCAACCAAACAAAAACTTTGTTCTTCCTTCTTTTGCAAGCCCATTTTTCAAACATTTCGAATGCACATTTGCAGCCTCCTGCGGTCATCACTAAACCAAATTGTGTGTATTTTGCTCTCCATGGATCAGTCCTCAAGGAACAAATCATTTTTGTCACTCTTCTCTGAACTGCCTCCAGTTTGTCACTATCTTTGTAAAAGCAGCGTGCCCAGAGCTGAGCACACATTGTCAGCTCATGCTCGCCATTCTCTTCTCCTCTGAATGAGCAAATTGATCTTTTTGTGAGCGCATGGAGATGACAAAGTGCATCAACAATCGAAAAATTTTAAAAAAGGGTTTGCAAAGCTGATTTGGATGTGGGGAGGTTGCTTGGCCTTCGTGGCCTGTCCTTGTAGGAACAGATAACGGCAGCTTACAAGAGCAACATCTTGCTTTGTGATGTGCCATTATCAGCTGCAATTTCCCAGGGGGTACTGATGGGATCATGATTATTATTTTTTTTTTGCTGGATGATGGAACATGAAAGACTCTTGACCCTCTTCATAGATTCAGTTTGTTGGGTGAATAATTCTTCTTGGCTCCAATTAATTTTGACACCGGAGTAAATCTGTCAACAGTGGAAACATCTGCAGGAGTTGTGATGGGGCCAGGTTTTCAAATGAAGGGGACACCTGCAAGACGTCCCTGTTGCCTTCAGGGTTCCTTTTCCTGTGTGGATCTGCCATGAAATGGGCTGTATGTCCTCAGAAATTTATGGAATTAAATCCATAATACAGAGTCAAGAAAGTGGTGCATTTAATGGCTCCTTCTCACGTGATGGAAATTAGGGATTCCTTTGAGTTCTTTGCTGTTCTTTGGGCACAGTGTCTCTGCTCCTCTTCCTCACTGACTCATGGGCATTGTGGTACTGGTAAAAAGGTTGGACTTTATAATCCTGGAGGTCTTTCCAGCCTTAAGTATTCCATGATTCCACAGTTGTGCTTTCTGAAAGCCTCCCCCCACAATGAGGAGATCTTTCATGTATTTTGGGGACTTGAGGACACTGGTGTCACTAAGCACCTTGGCACTAGAACATGAGTTTGTTCTTCTCTCTGACTCATCTGCAATCCCTAAAAACAGAAAATGGAGCTCTGCAATGCCTTTCTTGGTTGGTTACATTCCAGCTGAAGGTGGGCTTGGGCATCTTAGCTGAGACATTACCATCATGGACGTGTAGACCAAAAGTGGATCCACCCTAATCCCACCCTTAGGTCATGTCAGAGTCCTTTCCATCCCCCTGGCTTGTGTCAATGTCGAAGACACCAGATTCCCTTTGGCTGGTGGCATTCAGACCTGGGACCATCAGAAGTCTGTTCTTTCCATGGCATCCCATAGGTTTCTGTCCCCAAAATCCGTGGAATATTTGTGGCCTTGTGCAGACATTGTGTTATGAGAAGGTGGCCTTTTTGCACAACCCCATCCACGGCAGCAATTTCAGAGCTTTCATCCCAATAAGTTTTTATGCTCAGCACTGGCTTGATATTTCCTTTGGTCATCCCTGTAGAATTACTTTCCCCAAACTGTTGTCAGCTTAGGTCATTTTGTGTTACTTGTTTGAACTTGTCAAATTTCATTTCAGACATGGGTAGTGCTTGACTCATATTTACTTCAAACTCCTGTTCCTGCAGTTCATTGCTTTCATTATTTATAGGTGTTCTTGAAAGCGTATCTGCTAAGCTCCTTACTGGGCCTGTATTTCACATTTAATGAGTACTTTTGCAATTTCATTACATTTTTTTCTGAAGTCCAGGTGGCTCATTGTACAATGGATTTTTCTCTATGGCTCCTGGTGCTTTATGGTCTTTTTCAACCTTGATTGAATTCTTCCCATAAACATATTCATGAAAATACTTGTGACCTAAAACAATTGCCCGGATTCCCAGTGCAAGCAGAGCTTTTGGTGGGTTTTAGCCCATGGCTCAGATTTCATCTTGCCAGAGGGCCAGAGCCAAAGTGACCTTTCATCAGTTTGGGTCTTAACACTCCCAGGTAACCTCAGAATGTTCCAACGTTGATGCTCCTGTGGCAGCTCCTCTTCACACCACACCTTATTCTATTTTCAATTATCTTGGAGTTGTTCTGGATCATCTGTGAGATCTGAGAGGCCCAGGGGGAAGGGACCTGGAGGTGCTGGTGACAGCGGCTGGACATGAGCCCAGGGGTGCCCAGGTAGGCAAGAGGCCAATGGCCCCTGGGCTGTCCCAGCCATGGTGTGACAGCAGGACCAGGGCAGTGACTGTCCCTCTGTGCTGGCACTGTGAGGCACCTCTGGTGCTGGGGACAGTTCTGGGCCCTCATGACAAGAGGGACATTGAGGGGTGGAGTGTGTCCAGGGAAGGGAATGGAGCTGGGAAGGGGCTGGAGCATCAGGAGAGGCTGAGGGAGCTGGGAAAGGAGCTCAGGCTGGAGAAAAGGAGGCTCAGGGGGACCTTGTGGCTCTGCACAACTCTCTGACAGGAGGGGACAGCCGGGGGGTCAGGCTGTGCTCCCAGGGAACAGGGACAGGACAAGGAGAAACAGCTTCAAGCTGTGCCAAGGGAGGTTCAGGTTGGACATGAGGAGGAATTTCTTCATGGAAAGGGTTGCAGCAAGTCTTGCACAAAGAATCTTGGTCAGGGAATAACTCTCTGTCATTGTGATATTATTAGCAGGAAAAACAGTAACTGGAATCTCATGCATTCCCAAAAATCCTCCTGGTCAAAGGCTACACAATCCCACCTGCCTTAATTCACCTGCCCTCACCTGGCCAGCTGCAAAGCTCTGCTAAGGAACATAAACATTTCTGTGTTCTCAGTGCTCGTGGTTAGCCTAAACATCAGGTGTAGGATATGCTGCTGCTTCAGTCTCACGGTAATCCTCTGAGATCTGGGCACGATATGTTAGTGCTGAGATTACCCTACAGAGATGTTTGCTTACATCTCCTTAAAGAATTACTGAGCAGAAGTAGGAATCTTTCCCATCAGCCTTACCCAGCTTCCTAATACAAAAATCCTCTGGAGTATGGAAGTCTAGACTTGCACACATCAGACATGCCTGCAGGCTTCCTTCAGATGTTTCATTTAGGTTTTTTTTGTTTGCTCAAATCCTTATTTTTCTTGTTTTAATGAAAGCAACTATTTCCTGTTGGAGACATTGACTGGTTTCTGTATGCACTCGGTCTGTCCTGCTTTGTCACCCACTCAGGTTCAGCTGTTTTGCATTTTGGTGTCAGTGTGACTTCATGGGGTTGTTTGGAGAAAAGGAGGCTGAGGGGGACCTTCTGGCTGTGCACAACTCCTGATGTGGGGGACATCCAGGTGGTGTTCAGGCTGTGCTCCCAGGGAACAAGGGACAGGATAAGGGAAATGGCCTCAAGCTGTGCCAGGGGAGGTTCAGGTTGGATATTGAGGAGGAATTTCTTCACAGAAGGGGTGGTCAGGCATTGGAAGGGGCTGTCCAGGGAGGTGGTCAAGTCCCCATCCCTGGAGGTGTCCAAGGAGTGACTGGATGTGGCACTCAGTGCTCTGGGCTGGGTGACAAGGTGGGGATTGGGCACAGCTTAGACTGATGGCCTTGGAGAGCATTTCCAAGCTGTGGTTCTGTGATGCTGTGTTATCCAAAATTCTTATGGAACTTCAGCCATGTTATGACCAATGGCATGACTTGGGTCCCTCTTTGTCACCAAATGCGTTGAGACTCACTGCTCCAACCCCACCAGGGCTGGATATTTGTCAGTCTTCCTTGGCTGCTCCACCGTGCTGGTCTCTGTGTGTTTTGGACCCGATTTCATTTTGAGGTGAGAATGTGTTCCAAAGAGGGGATCTCTTGGAGGTCAGGCACTCTGGAGCTGTGGAGGTGACACTGAGGGTTTTGCACAAACTCCACCTTGAACTTCCATGGCTGCTCCCGCGGAGGGACAGGAGAAGGGAGGGGTCTGCAGGAGCCAGGAGCAGCTGGGTCTAGGATGTGACCTTGGAGAGGGCAGGAGGAGTTTGTCTGAAGGGCTGGAAGTTCACCTGAGGTCTCACAGTAGAGTGGAGCCTGGGCTGTCACCAGAACACACCTGGAGCTCCTGGAGCTGGACAAATTCTGCTTTTGGGCAGCTTTTCACACCACATGGGTCTGTTCCATTGCTTCTTTTCCCTGTGACCACATAGGCAGGATCCTTCCCTCAAAATCTGTGTCACCCTCCTATGCCAAGCTCTCCCAAGGAGAAAAGCAGAGCTACTCTTGCGAAGGTAAACCAGTTTGATGAAGATTTCTCCAGCAGGCAGCCTCCTCCCCCAGATTCAGGATGCACCAAATAATGGAGCAAACAAATATTAAAAAAAGTAGTCCCTATGTGTATCCCGAGCATTTAAAATGGCCAGGAAATGCTTTCTTTTTGGGAGTGACCAGTTCATTGCTTTGCTAAGTATCTTTCTAAGCCACCTCTTGTCAGAAGAAGAGAATAAATGAAAAGAGAGAAAGAGAGAGAGAGAGAAAAAGACCTTTGCATAGCTTGAGCCTTTGTGCCGTGCATTCAGACTGATTTGTACCCTTTGTAGTCTTAATTATTTGTGAGAGCAGGATAACAGGAGTACCAAGCTCACCCATTATTTCCTGCATAAAAAAAGGCACACAGAAGCCGCTGATCGGTTTTGAATTAGCAAACATGATACTAAAAAAAAAAAAAATACGC
>VZRM01009045.1:266-20375 GCA_013397955.1 Grantiella picta | reverse complement strand
GGGGGGGGGGGAGGAGAGAGAGAGTGCATAAAAAAAATTCATTAATATCATCAGGGATTAGGAGGCTGATTAAAGTGTAGCTGTTAGCGTATGCAAATGAGCGATAGGCATTTATCAGAGCCTGTGCAAGCTGTCTCAGAGCTGTAAAGCCCACGTATGTTTTTCAGCTGATTAAAACAGTTTTAAGTTCTGGAGGTTTTTTTTTTTTTTTGGGGGAGAATTAAAAAAAAAATTAAAAAAGCCACCATCATCTATCCTTTTCCTTTTGGCTAAATTCCTCTAAGTGCACTCCAACCATTTCCACTTGAATGCACTCACTCTCTCTCTCTTTCTCTTTCGGGTAATGAGAGTTTGGGAAGGAAATGAATGCAAACGAAGCACGAGGCTTGCAACAGCTTCCTTGGCTTCCAAGGAACTTCCAGAATGAGGCCATGGGAGGCTGTGCCCCGGGGAGCACCTCTGGAGCATGGACATGGTGCAGCCTGGCCAGCCTCAGGCCCTAGGGGGAAGAAATGGGCTGGTGGCTCTTCCTCCTCAGCTTCATGGGGCTTGGGGGTCACGTTTGGAGCTTTGCCCCACTCTGGGATGGAATTGGGGTCTCCATCCAAGCCTCTCACAAGCCCAGCTCCCTGTCACAAAGGATTTGTTGTTTCCACCCAGGCAATATTTCTTCCTGGTCTTGGATGAGTTGGTAATGAATGGAATAGCAATGGATAACCAGGCGTCTGCAGTGGGGATGTGGGATGGGATGCAGTCCAGGAGCTGCCAGAGCACAAACCCTGTTCCAAACCCTATAAAAACCCTGTTCCAATCCCTGTTCCAAACCCTGCTCCAAACCCCATTAGAACGCTTGTAGGAGGGACATGTAAACCACAGCAGAGGAGCAATGTCAAGCAGGGCTGCAGCTCCTCCATGCAAACATATCCAGATTTCTTTTTCTGCATCCCACACCCCCTTGGGTGTGGCTGGCCTGGACAAGGTTTGTTGAAGAGACTGGCCTTGGCTTTATTCTGGAGTCCCCAAGGGAAATCTGCAGAGGAGAATTTTTCAGAAAACCGTGATGCTTTCCAGAGTGGTTGTTTAACACAGATAAGTAAATCTATGCTTTCTTCTGGTTCAGTCCATCTGCATCTCCAGCACTTCCAAGGAGAAGCCGTAGTAAAATATTTGGAAATGTCCTTCTGTTATCTCTAATATTAGGATTTTATGCACCCATTCATGAAAAGTACATTAAATTTCCCTTCCTTGGGGTATTGTCCATAATCAAAGTATTCTCTTTTTTTGCTATTTATGAGAGATATTCTTAAGGCTCAGGGCTCTTGTTACTCCTCTATTTGTGGCTCAGTTGGGAAGGGAATTTCACAGCCTTGGGATTCAACAAAAGTGGTTTTGGCAGGCTGAAGTAAGGTGCCTGACTAATGGGAGTGAGCTCCTGAAAAAAATTCTGGATTTGTTCTAGATCTGGGAAAATCACGGAGCAAGTGGGTAAGGGTGGTTTCATGTGGTTTATCACGTGAATCCCAAATTGATCATGTGGCTCTTGAGATTATCCCATATGTGGAGTAAGCATCATGGTAAGCATTCCTTGGAAGAGCACTCTCAGCTAAGAGTCTGCCACGTTTTCCATTATAAACCAACAATGGCATTTAAAGTGTTTATAACTTCGCTGTAAAATTTTGCTCTGTTGAAACTTGGCAGACGAGGGCCCTGCCCAACAGCAATTTTTTTTTTTTTTTGTTGCTGTTGCGTATTTGGAAGTAAATCAGCTTGGCCATTTATGTTTTAAAAGATTATTTCTTTTGAGCCCCAGTCTCTCATTTCTCAGGCTGGCAAAGGCTCCCGGCGCTGCAGGGAAAATGCATCCAGCGTAGAGGACGGGCTTTGTGCCTGTCATTGAACAGCGACCCCTTCCAGGAATTGGGGAAGCACTCCGGCAGGTCCTGGACTGCATCCCATCCCATTTCCCCTCACACAAGCCTGGATATTCACTGCTATTTCACATCATTCATTACCAGCCCTTTCAGGACCAGGCAGAAATATCGTGTCTGGGTGGAAAATCGCAGCACAGCGGAACGGGGCCAGGTCTGGAAACAGCCTGGAAGTGATTCAGGAAAACACAGTGCTGGGAACACAGCTGGGCTTGGGACAACTGGTGGAACACCAGCTCTGGTGGGTCCTCATGGGTGCAGCCAGAGGGAAGGTGGCAGAGCCCAGCAGGGATGTCCGTGTGGCAGGACATCAACCTGCTGGAGTGAATCCAGAGCAGACCATGGAGATGCTCCAAGGGCTGGAGCCCCTGGAGCCAGGCTGGGAGAGCTGGGAATGTTCAGCTGGAGGAGAGAAGGATCCAGGGAGATACCACAGCACCTTCCAGTGCCTGAAGGAGCTCCAGGAGAGCTGGAGAGGGACTGGGGACAAAATATGGATTGAGAGGACAAAGGGGGAATGGATTTAAACTGAAAGAGAGTATCTTTAAATGGGACATTGGGAAGGAATTGTTCCCTGTGAGGGTGGGCAGGCCCTGGCACAGGGTGCCCAGAGAAGCTGTGGCTGCCTCTGCATCCCTGGGAGTGTCCAAGGCCAGGCTGGACAGGGCTTGGAGCACTCTGGGAGAGGGGAAGCTGTCCCTGCCTGTGGCAGGGGGTGGAATCTGGCTGGGTTTTTAAGGTTCCCTCCAGTCCAGTCCAGTACAGTCCATTCTATTCTCTCTGCTTTATTCACTATTCCTTTTCCAATGACAAAAACAAGCAATAAAAGATGACTTGTTTAAATAAGTAATTGGTGCCCAAGATGACATTCCTATGGTGAAATGTGGGCTCCCACCTTGAAGCCAGACAGAAGTTCTGGTTGTGCCACATCCAAAATTAAACAAGGAAACAACAAAGGCTTAGACATGATACAAAGACTTCCAAGTGTGGCTGGAGTGACAATATTGTCTGTTTTTTTCCCAGGAAAGAATGACTAGAAAATTAAATGACTGCAATAAACGGTATAAAGGAGGTCAAGCAGGCAGTCAAATTTATTTTTTAGACAATTACAACAGTGTCTCATTCAAAGGGACACTGAATAAACTTGAAAGGCAACAGAACTGAAACTGATAAAAAGACACTTTTGTGAGCAATTCATCCATAGCCTCAGGCATTCATTGCCCCAAGATATTGCTGCAGCCAAGTTCTCCTGTTATATTACCCAGGAAAAAAGCTGCTAGAAAAGATAGGAACTGCCATATTCCAGGACTAAAGGGATGTTGTTCCACAGCCGCCTGTCCTGGGATGTTCCGCATTTCCTCCTGGCATCTGTGGGGTACAATGACACTGGTCCCGGACACTGATGTTGTTCTGAGAAGGTCCAGATGTTCGTATCCCCCAACATCTGGAAATTTCCATATGGCACCAAGTGCTGCTCTGGTGGGGCCGGAAGGAGAAAAAGGTTTTACATTACTGAGAAGATTGGAAATACTGATTTCCCCTGAGGCTGGACACACATTTCAGGACAGAGTGTTCCAAGTGGCTGTTCCCCCACTGGGAAAGGAGAAGCACTGGAAGGTGACCTGTGAAGCAGAGCTGGAGATGGGAAGATCCATGTTTCTTCCCTCCTGTGGGAAGCTGTGGATCGACAGGACACACCTCTCCAAATGGGCGTCCCAGCCGAACAGAGCACTTGGATTGCTTTAGCATTTCTTTCAAATCACAGCAGGTGAAGCCTTATCTCGATGACAAGGAATGGAGAATCCCAAAGGAGAGGCCCGTGAGGTGCCCTCTCTGTGTAGCCAACTCAAATCCATGAGGAATGGTCTCCAGGCTGGAGAGGAGGAATTTCTGCGTTGGGAATGAGCTGCAAAGAGGATGAGCACAGCAGCTGAAACCACCTTGCTGTTCCCAACTGAGGTGTCCCGAGTGCTGAGTGAAGCAGGGAGAACACCATGGAAACAGGATATAAACAGGGCCATGGGAGAATTTTGGTTGGAGGAGTTTCCTAAGACCATTGAGTCCCTCCAGCACTGCCAAGGCCCCTGATAACCATGTCCCTAAATGTCACCATTTGGGGGCTTTTGAATCCTCTGTCCTTCTCTCCAGGCTTGAGAAAACAAACACCCTGATTATGGCTCTTCACAGCTCCTTGGTCCCTCACCTAATGACATTTAATTTTTTTGGGTCTCTACCTACATGGAGTCCTCAGGTGAGAAATCATATGAAAATAGGTTTATAATTGTCTGCAAAAGGTTTCCCCCCCAGGCTACAGTTATGAAATTTTTGTGGTTTTACTTGAGACAAAAAGTCATAAACCTGCTTTTTTATTAACTAACATCAATCAGTCTATTCTGAAATGTGTCATTCCATGGAGCCTTTCAACAGGGAAGTCACGATCCAGCCACTTGAAGATTTCACCGTCCGTTTGCAGAGGTTGAGTGCTGAATTTCAGAGGAGCTTTGGGGCAAATTTTCTCCTGCTGCTCTCCTTGACAAGGCAGTTTGGAGACCTGAGCAGCTGCCGAGACAGAGGAGCTGCACAAGAAGAAATACAGCCCGACTCCTAAGCATTTTTGGACCTCTCCAAAGGCTGGCTGCAGCCTCGTGGAGCTGGCAGATGAAATTGGAGTCCAAGATGTATTGCAGTAATTCTGCCAAGGAAGTGCTAACAACAGGAAACACAATGCAAATATAATCGAGGTCATCAGCCCCTTTTCCTTGCATAAGTACTTAAATATGTGCTGGTATTGCAGTTACTTAACTGTAATTGCTCAGGGCTTTACGGTCGCTGAGCTTGTATTCTTCCCCCAGGTGATGTATTGGTTTCTGACCCTCCTCGGGCACGCCCTGTAAATATTTACACACCTCCAGTCTAGGCTCTGTGTGTTTATTCAAAAAGGGACCATTAACACGCAAGGGAAGGAGTTTTCCATGGTGTAATTGGCGTAGGGGACAACGGCGGATGGGAGAGGCACATCCAGAATGTCTCGCTTTGGGAAGGGTCCAAAGCAACTTTTTTCTTTGCTTCAGGTGGGGAAAACCTTTGAGCAACCGCTTGAATTGCCACTGTTGAAAAGCCACGGGCTGCTCACGGATGGCACTAAACTTCCTCCCATGCCACTGCCACAGGGTGTCCTTGAGCCTCCAACCCCCTGAGCTCCTTCTGGTCCAGCTGGATGGCCATGCGTGGCACCGACAGAGTTAACCAGGATGAGGAGATCACTTTCACAGCTGACTGCACTGCAATGGGACAACAGAGATGCTAAAGAATATTTACTAAAAGGCAGAACATTTGTGAAAAAAAAATATATCCAAGCACACATAATTACCACAGCATATCATGCTTTCATTTTGCAGCTTTCTTGATAACTTCTGGCACAGCTCTCTGGCAGGGAGAGCGTGGGTTAGTGAACAAGCCATCCGTGCCTCCTTTCCCGTCCTTGATGTGCCAAAGGATTGGATACAGCCCCAGCTGAAGCTTTAGTCTTGGTTTAATGTGCTCTTGCAAGTGGCATATTTATGTTTTGCCATCCAGGCCTGGAGAGGGGGACCAGATGCTGGAGGACAAGGTGAAGAGAACCTCCTTGGAGCAGGTTATACCATGCCGTGCACCTCCCACCTTGTGAATGTACCTGGCTGGGGAGAGTTGCTCACCAGAGAAGAAAATGATGCCTGGGACAGGTAAGACACTTTTCCAACTCAGTGATGCACCTCAGCCAAAACACTCCAATTGCTGCTAAATCCTTGTTCTCTCTCATTTTCATTTGCCTTTTTAAACAGGAAGTTTGTTGAGAGACAAATCCACGTCTCCTTCCCACTATTTCCTGAGCAGATTCTGCCTGATTTACCCTGGTGCAGGTGAGGAAATCCTGCTGCCCAGGTCTGGGGCTCGACCACAGTGCACAAAAGGAACACCCAGCTCTGCAATCTGCCTCCAGCACACCCACTCCTTGCTATTTTCCACCTCTTTCTGGCACTATTTTGCTGCTCAGGGTGAGGTTGCAGGTGGCAACTTCTGACCGTGAGAGATACCAGGGAGGGGACCCTGGGTGCTGGAAGGCTGTCCATGGTCCCAGGTGCACTGCAGAAGGCTACATCCCCAGGCTCCATGGTGGTCTGGGAGGAGGTGGAGGTTGGCTGGGATGTCCTCTGTGTCCAATGCCCCAGGGAGATCATCTGTGTTGTGGCTGTTGAGTCCCTGGTGTGAGAGATCCCATTTCTGTGACCTCTTAGAGCTCTGTTCACAGTGTATGGAGATATGGGTTTGCTTTTTAGACTGCAAAAGTATAAAACGACCTTTCCATGAGGGATTTCTGCTCCACAGGGGCTGCCTTCAGCAGTTCTCTCAGCAGTGTGGTTGCCTGAGGAGTTTCTTTCAGAAATGGGATTGTGTTTAGGAGCATTTGCAGGATCTGCTTCAATTGATGCCTTGGAGGTAGGGCTGGGGCTGCAGCGGTTTTCTCTCTTTAATGAGGTTTTCTCTGGTTTTCTCTTGCACATATATTGTATCCTATCATATATCATGTCAATAATATCATACCATATCATGGAATGGTTGGGAAGGGACCCTAAAGTTCATCCAGTCCCACCCCCTGCCATGGGCAGGGACACCTTCCACTATCCCAGGCTGCTCCAAGCCCCATCCAGCCTGGCCTTGGACACTGCCAGGGATCCAGGGGCAGCCACAGCTTCTCTGGACACCCTGTGCCAGGGCCTCAGCACCCTCACAGATAATTCCTTCCTAATATCCCATCTCTCCCTGCCCTCTGGCAGTGGGAAACCATTCCCTGTGTCCTGTCCCTCCATCCCTTGTCCCCAGTACCTCTCCAGCTCTCCTGGAGCCCCTTTAGGTACTGTAAAGTGCTTTAAGGTCTCCCTGGAGCCTTCTCCAGGTGAACACCCCCACCTGTCCCAGCTTGGCTCCAGAGCAGAGGGGCTCCAGCCCTGGGAGAATCTCCATGGCCTGCTCTGGAATTGCTCCAACAGCTCCATGCCCTTATCGATCCCACCACAGCAGAGGAAGTTGGATGTGAATTGTCATCCTTGTGGTAGTCAACACCACCCAGCAAAAGCCTGGGAGAGCACGCAGCTTTCTCCCACTCCCAGGTGGGCAGCACAGTCCCAAGGGCATGGTGCGAGCTGTGGGATTCCTGATTTGGGACAGGAATGGCAGGAAGCTGGGAAGCCTTTTGCTCCTCTCCCAGCAAATGATCCTTTCTGCCTTGTAATGCCTCTCTCAGCTAATGGATGTTACAAGTAGTTTAGCTCTAGTTTTGCTGGATGGCCTTTTGCAAATTCAATTACAGCGGCTCTTGTCTTGCCACGGTCGGAATTGTTCCCAGCCTAATATCGTGTTCGTCAGGCTTTTGTTTTGTTCTCCTTGCAGCCCGAGATGTCCTTGTTGTGAGCCCGAGCATCTCCTCTGCCTCACAGCCCTGCTACCTTTGCGTGCCACACTTCTGCTGCTCTAAAGATACCAAAAGGTTTTAATTACGAATTAAGCCAAGTCATTTCTACAGTTTTGAGCTGTAAATATACAGCCTGTTTTGGATAATGGAGGTAATGGTTTGCATTTCAACTCTACTTCTAACCTCTGATTTTTGCTTGTAATATTTTATGTGGTTAAATCAATTTTTTCTGCCATTGAATGTAGCTTTTCTTTCCTTTCTTTATTTTTTTTTTAAGCTCAGTTGTAAAGCATGTGTTTCATCACATCCTTGTTACCCTAGGACATGCCTGCTGCAGTTAAACTCGCCTGCAGTCATGCTCCTTTACAGAGGGGTCTGGAACGGAGAGCAGGCATTTTTGTTGTTTTCTCCTATTGCTGAGAAAGGAAGCAAATATTTTAGCTGATTAAAAGCCAGGTAAAAACGCAGGTTTTGGGATGTGGGTGCATTTTCTGGATTCCTAGGGTTGTTTATTGTATGGGGTACTGGGCTTGGGACACACCTGCTTTGGGGTCACAGCCCTTCTGCACGGCCTCAGTCAACCCCAGGCTGCAATCAAACTCTCTCTGCACGACTGTTAAACACACTCTTCATTTTCAGAGCTGCTCTAAACATGCTTTACGAGGGCAAAGCGACTTTTCCAGGCAGGGAATTAATGGTGATTATTTCGGTGGACAGGAAATATAATATGTATCATCAGTGCAAACTGACTTAAGCCAGCCAAGGAGTTATCGTTGGAGTATTTTCATTTAGGTCACTTAAAGCCTTCATTAATTAAATACTGCTGGGCGATTTCTTTCTAAAGTTTAATTTACAATCTGGATTTTTGATTAAAATATGTGCAATTTCAGCCAGCTCGTTACAGTGACCACACTGTGGTTTTACAGAGCCCTCAGATGTCAGTGCTGTTGCCTCAGATTGTTCATTGTGTGTTGCTGAAATTGCCCTTTGCATCCTGCCTCAGTGCCTTGCCCAGCACCCTGCACCAGATGTAAAACCTCTGGTTCTGCTGGTCCTCTCTGCTGCCACACCCTCCTGACTGGTGGTGTTTCGTGTGTGAGAAAAGTCACATTTTGAGCCAGAGAAGAGGGGAGAGAAGGGGATGCTCTTCATCCAGTTTGGTGGTGGCATAGGGATTGCATTGTATAATTTGAATATGTCTGTATTGCTGGCAGGTCATGGAATCCTGGTTTGGGTTGGAAAGGACCGTAAACCTCATCCCATTCCATCCCCTGCCATGGCAGGGACACCTTCCACCATCCCAGGTTGCTCCAAGCCCTGTCCAGCCTGGCCTTGGACACTTCCAGTGATCCAGGGCCATCTTCTGTTTTCATTTCCTCAGACTTGTGTCCCTGCAGGACCTTTAACTCCACAATGTCTGACCATCAGGTGCTTCTGTTAATCTTTGATAACGTTCAATCATTCCTGGGTCATGTCGTAGCTGATTTAAATATTTTCCTCCAAGGCTGCTCCCCGGACAGCATTTGCTGCTCCATGAAATGCAGCTCCTCAGCCCCTGGATGCTTCCCAAATACCATGGTGGTCATGGCCCTTTTCCTACAGAGATGGTGGGGAACAAACTTCTGCAGAGCTTTGCCTACGGAGTGTTGGTGTTACCTTCCAGTGCCTGGACTGTTCTCCTGAGCAGGAGGGAACAAGAGACACAGAGAATCCTCACACACATTTTCCCAATTAAAACACCAGATCCAGAGCCTGTATGAACATAAAGAATTGCATGTGTGCATCACTTTAAAGACCTGCCTAACCCCCTTCTCCGTAAGGCAACCATTAACTCTTTTTTTTTAAGCCAATAATCAATGTGGGTCTAATTTGTTACATTGACATTTTTGCTGGTTTCATCTGAAAGAATTAATTAACAGCAAAATATTTCCTTTCCAGGTGTAAGAGCGGGGGGTCTCAGCAGTCAGATAAGTTTTGACCTTTGTTGAGACAACATTTAAATGAGGTTAGGCCTCAGATCTCGTTGATCAAAGATCTGCTGTCTGCTCTGACAGATCTGGGAATACATTACCTGGGCCTTCTAGGCAGTTCTGGGCTCAGTGGTCTTGGCAGGGCAACTGGGAAATGGCCAAAATGGGAAGTGGAGGATGTGAAAGTAGAGCAAACTCCACGTTGGATCCTCTTCCCCAATTCCAAGGCATCCTTCTGTGTTAATCTCTGCAGCTGCAGCTTACCCAGAGTCCCTGGGACTGCACTCTGCTAATTGAAGTGCAGCTGGATCAAGGCAGTCTCAGCCTGAAGAGCAGCTTTTCTTTCTGAAGCATCATCTCTAATGCACCTCCTGTTGATTCCAGTGGGTGATAGGGACCTGGGGAGAAGGGGAGAGCAGGAATGTTTTCCAGGCACACCTGGAGCTCCAGCACTCGCTCTAATTGCTTCTGGAGCTCTTCACCGGTGCCTCATCAATAGGGCTAATACAGGGGAGGACTCAATTTATATCCCACAAGAGATGGTCGAGCTGTTTTCTCTTTGTTATGAAGATTGATAAGAGCAATTGGATAAAGTCTGGGCTGCTACTTAACCACCTTTGATCCTGCCGGGGTTGGGTGGAGCCTGGCTGGCAGGCTGGGATGCTGCAGTGCCTCCCAGGAGGGATATGGGAACCTGGGGCTTTTCCTCCCATGCTGTGGCAGCACTTGGAGCTGTAATCAATAGGTGCAGTTCTTAATGCTTCATCCAAGAAATTTTATTTTTGGAAGAAGTGCAACATGAAGTGTTTTACTGGTGTGGATGGCAGGAGGATGGAGCACCCAGAGATCTGTTGACAGCGCAAGTAGTCCAAGGAAAATTATCAAAGAGCAGGTGCAGATGTCCCCTGTGCTGCAGGGTCCCCCTCCTTCTCATTTATTGTGTCATTTATCACTGACCCAAGAGACAGAAACCCTTGGGTCACTAAAATAGTCTTCTGGGACACCTTCAAAAGGTGGCCTTGAAGCCTGCCTGCCTGCCTGCCTGGCACAGCCCCTCAGTGACTCCCTGCAAGCCCCACAATGCTCTTTGACCACAAAGCTCCAGGCTCAGCTTGCACCCAGTGAGCCTGAGTGCTCTGTGCCCTGACATCCCTTTGGACATGTCCTGTGCCAGCTTCTCCATGGTCCCTCACTCGTGGACCCGTCACGGGGTGAGGATCCAGCCCAGCCCAGGTGTTGCTCCACGTTGGCCTCTTTGCTGGATTTTCTTCCAAGACAGGAGCTCAGCAATTGCAGTGGGTGGGAGGGCATTGGGACTCACACCGTTTGTCTCTTTTGTGGCAAATCCCACCCTTTCCTTTTAGTGTGCTTTCCTCTGTCCTCTCCTGCAGTCCTGACTAGTGCAACCTCAGGGAAAATCAATAATGGCATCCCTCAGAAAAACTAAATGGTATCTTGTTACCCATATTATGCCATGGTTTGGAGTTAATTTTGAGTAAATTTTTGCTGGAACAGCAAAGCCCATTGTGTCTACCACAAGAGGAAGAAGTAACTTGGGGGATGCCTCACACCCCAACTCCTGTCCTGGCAATTTAGCAGGGAAGAGACAGAATCCATGCCTGTTTCCAAATTTAAATTTAAATTTATCTGTTAAAGATAATTCCCACAGGGAATGCATGGGCTGGTCATGGAGCTCTGGCAGCGGATGACGCTGCTCCCCGAGGGATTGATCCCTGCTTTAGGGCAGTCATGTCCTCCCTCTGGAAGCAACAAATCTGACCTCATGCCTTGGCCACTTGAGGGACATTTTTGGAAGTGTCCCCTGGTGCTGTTTGCCATGAGTTGTTTGAGGGGACAGCTCACCTGTCCCAGGTGGGCTCATCCCTTCGGCCTTCCTGGGAACTGTGGAAGCTCCACCTCTCCAGGAATTCTGGAGTCTCCAAATCAGCAAGAAGTGCCTCATTCCCAGTGGCTCCAGCGTGAAGGCAGCCTGAGGAAAGGCTCTGCTGGTGCCTCATCCCCACATTCACGGCAGAATCCACTGCAGCCGTGACCATGGAGCACACACAGCCCTTCCCACACCCTGCAGCCACCCTCTGCTCTGTGAAACCCACAGCCTGGCCCACCCCACAGAGCTGTGTCCCCATTTGGCACCACCTGGTGCCACCACCAGTGCCACAAATGGGTGTCTCCACACCATGGGCTGTGCTCCCTGGGTGGCACAACCTCTCCATCATTGTCCTTGGGGTTTATCCTTTTGCCCACAGATTAGCACCACTGGGAAAGCTTTTTTTATGCCTTCATCCTCATCTCCTGCCAGGCATTTCTGGTGTGCCTGCTTTTAAGTGTCGTGCACTGGTACACAGCTATTTACAGTGCCTGTTCCTGCTCTCCCAACAGTGTAAATCAAGATTAATTCCACTGAAGTTTATGGAGTTACGCCAGTGTAAAACTGACTGATAAGAGATTCAGGCCTTTTTCATTGGGTTTGTTTGCTTGTTTGTTTGAAATTATATGTGTTGCTGTGCAATGATAAAACGTGGGGATTCAAAGGCAGGTTCACTGCAAAATACGATTCAAAAGGTTTTTGACTTCACATAATACAGCAAAACAATCACTTACAGCAGTTGTATTTTATTATGGAGTAGGATCACGGAGTTGGGAGGAGGAGAGGATGAAAATGAAGTAGAGAAGGAGGAGGGGGAGAATGGAAGTTTCACGACACAGCAACGAAGGCACCAGTGGCAAAATGGGATGCTGTCACAAAATTGTACATGGGTGATAATTTAAACAGGTATCCATGAGAATGAGGCTGAGTGATTCCCAAAATCCCTTCAGTGGTGTACACACCAGCTCAGAGCCCAAGTGGACAATGCAATTCCCTATTTTTTGTGAATTCATCTTACAAAAGAGCCGCTCTGGAAATGAAGGCGGTAAAGCCTCTCCAGAAGAACTGCTGTGTCACCTCTCCCTGTGTTTGCTCCCAGATCCCCATCACTGTTACCACACTGGAAGGTGAGGCAGTGCCCTGTGGCAGAGTCCACTGTGTCCTGGGCGATGTGGCTTGGAAAATCCACTGTGTTTTCTCTTTTTCTTCTGTATATTCTGCAGAGCAAGTGGCCAGTGGATAAATAATTCAAGATTCTTCCCATGCTATTCCTAAGGAGATTTTTAGCTGACGTCTGGTTTCATACAGCTTGTATCAACTCAATTTCCCCTTCTGTGTGGGAACTGTAGTTCCTGTTCTTTCACCTCCTGTATGACACAGATTCACCCCAATGAGCTCCTCTCCCTCTTGCCAGGTGTTTGCTTGGAAGAACCTGAACTCCAGGATCTGCTGGCTTTCCCAGCAGCTTTTCCCAGCTCCCTCAAGCCATCACGGTGCTTTTTGGTTCCCTGAATGCAGAGATACTTTTCCTGAAGGATTCCAAGCTCCAGGTGGGTTTGCTCTGGCACAAGTATTTTATAGATTGAAATAGTGGGATTCAGCCTCCTGTGGCTGTTAATGAATGAATTCCCTCTTTTCGTGTATGTTCACTGCTTTAGAACTCATTTAGAACTCATTTCAGAGGACGAATACATTATTCTCCATGTTTCTATTGGACAATGCTGCTCTGCAAAGCTGAGGTCTGAGAAGGACAGATTTTGGGATTGGTTGTGGTTTGTTGTGTGTAAGATCATGACAAAAGGTTTAATTACACAACTGTATGGTTTTATTTCCTTGGCTGGGCAAGCAGGTGGTGCTGAGGTAACAATACCAGGGTGTGATGTTTCCCTCATCCCTCAGCTGTGGCTCCAGGAGAGTGTCCAGAGCAGGGAAAGGAGCTGGGAAGGGTGTGGAGAACGAGGAGTGGCTGAGGAGCTGGGATGGGAGTCTCAGCCTGGAGAACAGGAGGCTCAGGGGGATCTGTCTCCCCCAAAGCTGTGTGGCTGGAGGTGCCCTAAGCAGAGCCAGAAGGATCTCCTGTGCCAAACGCAGGATCCCTGTGGTTTCAGATCCACAGCCAAAGGTTGATATCTCTGGAGTATTCCTTGCCCAGCAGAGGGATCAACCCTTGATGTGCACAGAGACAAAACCAACAGCAGACCTTTGCAAGCTCCAGCATGGGTTTGTCCCAATGTCCTGCTAAATAACCTTTAGCTGGGCTGATGATATTCCCTCCCTGACTCATCCCACCTTTATCCACAAGCTCCACAGCCCCAGCCCCACAGGGCATCCTCAGTGTGCTGAGGAGAGGCTCCTGCATTATTCCAGAGCCTTCCCCCCCTCGGAGCTTGCCTATGTAATGTTCTTCCCTTACAAATTTCATCTTGCTGCACTGTGCATCCAAACGATCCGGTGATGGAGCGCACAGGGAAAAAAAATTATAATGCCATTAAAAGTTATCATAAATTTCAGATCAGCATCACTTTTAATCCGATACACAATTTTACTGCCTCTATAAAGTAGGTGATTTGCAGTGGTCTGAGGCGTCTCCTGGCGCGTTTTACTTCTTTTTAAATTAAACACACCAACTTTGTGCTGAATTCAGAGTGCGGACATAAAAAAGGGGGTAAAAAGGAGAGGGAAGGGACATCAGATGGGAATTGCAATTGAATCTTTATATATGCCATCTTGGTACTGTGGTACTAAATATAGTGCCAGGTAAATAGATGTGCTGAAATATTCAGAATAAAAAACAAATGTTCCAATAGCAGAGAAACTGAGCATGGAAAATGTTTCCCTCGCTGCTGTGCTTTAGAGGCTAAAATGCTGTTGTTTAAAACACTCTCTGCTGGAAGATCTTGTGTATCTCATGCATTAAATTATACACTGTGCACAAACATGGATTTTATATTTTAGATTGTATATTATGTGGTTTCTAACCCTCCCCCCCACCAATGGAGCGAGTAGTAAACCCAGAATATCCAATTAATATAAATATGACATTATGCCATTTGCTGATATGAAATTTTTAGGAGCGGGAATGGAAACAGACAACATTTCATGGAGAAATATTTGAAATTAAGATCAGAGATAAGGTAATTATGCCCCAGTGATCAAGGTTTCACGTGCTTGTAGGCCCAGAGGTGTCAGAGCCTGACAAAACCACTGTGACCAACCTGGGCTGGTCCCTCTCTCCACCTCTCTGCCCCAGTGACCCCCATTTTTGGGCCAATAATTTGCAGCTGATCTCATCAAAATCTGCTGGTTATACCTCCAGTCTTTGCTCCAGGTCTCGAGGAGATGAGGAACTAACTGGTGGCTTTGCTGAGCTGCTCTCTGCCTTCAAAAAAAGGCAAAATAAGTCCCCAAGGTAATTCTGAAAAGGCTTGTCCTTGTTGTGTCTCATTCGAATTTTTAAAATGACAAAAAATAATTAGAGCCTGGTTTTTAAAATTTTTTGCCCCCATCAGTCTTGGCTTTATTGGCTATTAAAGAGGATTCATGAGGCTCTGGAGGTCTGTGAGGTCAAAAAAAAAACCTAAAGGAAGAACTCGTACAGTTCCAACCACTTCCTCTCCCTCTCCCAGAGTGGGAGATTTTGATTTGAATAAATTAACTTTTGTCAGTGACAGCAAGAAACCACATTTCAGTGGAAGTCTGGCCCAGCAGCTCCCATCTCCAGGTGACCACTGGGGTGACCCGTGCAAGAGCCATTTTCTGTGTGGTTTGGATGGATTTGGTGTAAAATCAGCGGAGTGGAGAGATCCAGCTCTAACTTCCCAAAAAGTAAATGGCAAAGAAAGTGAAAACCCAGCCCTGAGGATGTGGCTGCAGGAAGGAGACAAGCATTTGAAGACAGTTAAAATGTATCTATAATAATTTATTTTTTGTTTAAATTTCCATGTAAACAATTTTCCCTGCCAGCCCCATGCAGGAGTGGGGACATTTGGGCTGTCTCCCTCCCTGTTGGGTGTTTTCCAGTCACTCCTGCCTTGGAACAGAGTGGGATTCTTGGGCTGTCCTGTGTTGGGACAGGAGTTGGACTTGATGATCCTTTCGGGTCCCTTCCAAATCAGGATAGTCTGTGATTTCCCAACTATTTGCTTGTGGGTTTGTTTCTCGGTTGTGTGGGGTTGTGGTTTTTTGTTTTTAATTTTTAGCTGAGACAATTTATTTCCCAGTTCTGGGCTCTATCAGCACCTCCCGATTCCCTCCCGACTTCCAGGCATGGGTTTGATCACTGAGCTTTTCCTTCCTCCCCTCAGCCGTGCAGCACAAGGAGCTGCCTTTCCCCAAACCCACTCTGCCTCCCAGTGCTTTCCTATCAGGCACAACACTCTGCAGCGGGCCCGAGGGCGTCATATTTTATTTATTTTGATTTCTATAATTAAAGGCACTACCCCCGAGTGGAGCCAGCCTGGCGCTGAGGATGTGGCGAAACGCCACTGGCGTGAAAAGGATGGTTTATTTTAAACGGGACTCAGACAGGGAGCCGCTGACACCATTTAGCAGCTTGTCGTTGTTGCTGGCAGGGAAAACATCTCCAGATCTGACAGAAATGGCAGTTTGCTCGGGAAAACTGTCTGGGGTGGAAGAAAGCAGTTCCCTGGGCTCTCAGCTCCGAGCAGCACCCGGGCTGGGCTGAGCTCGGCTCGCCAGGATGGAGGTGCCCGGGAGCATCCCCAAAAATCCCCTCCTGGGCCTGGCATTCGCTGCATTTGCAGGGGCAGTTAGGGAGCTGAGGATGATTTGGGAAGATGTGCACCCCTCCGTCTTTCCCTGCTCGGTTCGCATTTTCAGGGCTGGAGCGAGGTGAGCTGTAAGGTTCCTTCCAACCCAAGCCATGCTGTGATTCTGTAATCCCATGACTCCATCATTCCCTTCTGTATGGCGGAAATCCTTCAGTCCCCTCCCCGTTTCACCGTGCCCTTTGTGCACGGCACGTACCAGAATTCCCAATTTTTGCCGGGAAGAGCTGCTGCTGGAAGGTGGAGCCGGCAGAGCACCGCCCGGCGCTGGGCTGAGGGGCTGTCCCTCTGCGGGGCACCTCCAGGGTCGGCGGGTGGGAAAACAGGACTTCCTCAGGTTTCTGAGCGTTGCATTCTGTGACTAACCCCCCAAACCAGCCCACGCACCCCCTCCCCAAATCCTGGGAGCAGGCAGCGCGGCTGGAGCATCTCCTGGCGGACTGGCGCATCCTCCGCTCCCGATGATTGCTGCCCGCGGGGCTCCCGCGCCGTGCGCCGATGTACCTCTCTCTCTCTCTCTCTTTATTGCTCCCGATTCAAATTCAAGGCTTGTTTAATCAGCAGACATTAGCAACTCGACAGAAGTCTGGCTGGAAGGGAAAGAAGGGGGTGGGCAGGGAGAGGGACTCGGGAATGCGCTGCTCTGGAGAGCAGGGGATGCCTCTCCCGCCTCGGATTGACTGCCCAGACCGGCAAGGGAGGAACTGGGGGTGGCGCTGGACTGGGACCACCCAGGGAGGGGCGCTGGGAAGGGCACAGCATCCAGGTGATTGTGCTCAGCACATCCCAGCAGGGCTCTGGGAGCAGGCAGCCGGCCCAGCAGGAGCTCTGCTCCTCCGGAGTTCATGCTGTGGCTTCCAGGGAGTCTGGGGGGAAGGATTTTCCCTTTTTTTTGCAAGATGTTGATTTTCCCAGGTTGGCTTTTATCGCCCCAGCAATGATTCCCACATCCCTGGAGGACTTCTCCCCATCCATCCATCCATCCATGCACTGGTCAAGGGGGCTCCCTCCAAGCCCCTGCTCAACCTTCCAGCCCTGCTGGGGTGGAAGATCCTGAGATCCCATAGGAATCAGGCTGATTTAGCCATAGGAGACATGCTGGCGTGGTGAGGTCGTGTCAATCAGTGAGGAACTCCCACTTCCATGGGGTGATGCTGTGTCCACCCACCCTGGAGCACCACGGGCTGCTGTCACTTCTCACTGGTAGGACATGGGATCAGCTGGGAATGACTTTGGAAGCAAATATCCCAGCAAACACCCCACAGATAACTCTCCAGGTTCCTGTCAAGCAAAAATTCCGCAGGGATTTGTATGATATAAATCATCAAGAGGGCTGTGTGCAGCTCAAACGTGTCCCAGCAAAGGGGCAATTCCTGTTTAAAATCATTCAGATTTCTCTCCAATCACCCTGCCGAAGGCTCTGTATCCATCCCCTTGCACTCCTGGAGATGGGTGTCCTCCTGAGGTCCCCCAGGGACAACCTGACCCTGTCCCATGGGACCAGGGCACGTGGGAAGTGGCTCCCAGGGGCATAGGGCTTCATTTTCTGTCCCTCGTTAGCCGCCTAATTAGGAGGTTCTTTATGCCTTTCACATTCAGTGCTTGCAGCAGAGCCATCTTCCTATTGATTGAGCTACAAACATGGATAAACCCCCCCAGTTCTGAGGGGAATGGCCAAATATTGATACCGGGAGAGAGCTGATGCTGTATAAACAGTGAATTACTCTTCTAATTACACAGGAGCTCCTTTTCTGGCGCTCCAGCTGATTCCCTTCAATACTCCAGGTCAGATCTTCAGCTGGAATTTGTTTTAAAGATGGAAAGCAAGGCCAAAACACCCAGTTAGAAAAAACCCTAAAGAATAAAATAATAATAATAGTAATAATAATAATGCAAAGTTCTTCTTTTAAGAAGGGATGTCCTCTGGGTGGGATTCATCCCCTGTAACTTGAGCCACCCATGGTGATCCCCAGGTTCTCTGGCACATCTTGTCCAGAGGAGCTGAGGCTTCCTCATCCCTGGAAATGTTCCTGGCCAGGCTGGTTGGAGCTTGGAGCAACCTGGGATAGTGGAAGGGTGAAACAAGATGGTCTTTATGGTCCTGTCCAAGCCAAATTATTCCATGATTCTCCACTGCCCTCCTGCTGGTGGACAAACCCCCGAGAGTGGGCCAGACAGGGCTCACCCAACTGTGTCCACCTGCTGAGAAAAACTCACGTTTCTTAGTGAATAAAAACCTTTTTGTTTTTAAATGTCTTCTGATTCTCAGGGCTCAGGGAATGCAATGGAGACCTTGGGTCTCTTCCCACTTGGGGCTCAGTTTTTCATCATTCTTGATTTGGTTTCACCACTGTATTCTGCCATAGAAAAAATACTTTTCCTTTCTTGGTTCAGTTTTGCTGGTTCCAAGCAACACCAAAAATGAGGTGTCAGGGTTTTGCCCCCTCCTGTCATGGCAAGCTGTGGCTCCTCCACCCTTTGCTGAGCATTTAGAAACTCATTTTGCACGAGTTCCAGATATTCTCAAAGGCCTAAATTGGTTCTGACTTTGCCTCAAAGTTCCAAGATGGACAAAAACATCCGCAGTGGGCTCCCAGTATCTCCAGTGGGTTGTTGGCCAGAGAGCCAGTGCCTAGGATAAACAGGGATTTTGGATAAAAGCCAGGGTTTGGAAGGGATGCCCATGGTGGTGGAGGGGTGGGAGTGATATAAAATGGAAATGGAAATGGAAATGCTTCCTCTGGTGCCAGGAAAAGCATTGATTTGTGGCTGCCTGGACACAACTCCCTGTTGTTCAAGTCCTTGATCTGGGCTGATTTTTATTTCTTTCTTGGCTATTTTTTTCAGTTTGGCTCTACTTTCTTTCTCGGTATCTGGTGGTGCCACCCTGGTTGGACTGAGGACCAACCTCACTTCTGGCAGGGAGGAGGTGGTCATGGTGTGATGGAGAAGAGCTGGGAGCCTCTTCCCAAAGCACAGATTCCAAACTGCTGCTGCTCCTGGATTTTAGAGTAACCCAGATTCAGCTGGGATGTCTGACCCTCCAGACTCCTGAGGAATGGAGTGGGCAGAGCAGGACAGCCAGGACAGGACCTTCATGGAGGGAGGTGACCTCAGGAGCTCCATCTTTTCAGCATCTGCTGATTACAACCACAACAGGGACCTTGAAATCCCAGACAGGTGAGGATTTCAGGTGTTCCATGAGGCTGCTCAAGGAGGGATGAGGTTCATCAGGAACTGGAGAGCCAGGACAATGGAGAATGGCTTTGGATTGAAAGAGAGCAGGTTTAGATTGGCTATGAGGGAGAAATTCTTCCCTGGGAGGGTGGGCAGGCCCTGGCACAGGGTGCCCAGAGAAGCTGTGGCTGCCCCTGGATCCCTGGCAGTGTCCAAGGCCAGGCTGGATGGGGCTTGGAGCAACCTGGGACAGTGGAAGGTGTTCCTGCCTGTGGCAGGAGGTGGGACTGGAAGAGCTTCAAGGTTCCTTCCAACACTCAGTGTTCTGTGACTCTCTGTACGTGGGAAGGGATGGAAACATGTTAAAATAATTTAAGGGATTCAGGATCCCACATGGATGGTGAAGCATGACCTGCACTGAGCTGCCTGAGCCCTTGGAGATGCTCAGCCCTGGGACTTCAGATGTGAAGGACAGGCCCCCAAACAGCATCAGGAGATGGGGACATCTGCCCACATCTGGAGCAGGCAGGGGATTCTGGCCACATCCCAGCTGGCTGCAGCAGGCAGAGCCAGCACAGAAAGCACCCAGCACCCAGGAAGTCATGCTTTCCTAGGTGCTTTGGGGATCCCCACATCTAGAGCACACCCAGAAAGGGGCTGACACCCCCCACCTCCCCCCGTGCTGACAAGTGGCCCCAAACAATCCTTTGGGAGCTGCAGGCACCCTGTAGAGCTGGAAGGGCAGAGGGTGTGGGGGAATGGGACCCCAGAACCCTCATCCCCACCTCGGTGTGGTGCCATGAGGCTCTGCTCTGAGCTGTGCCCGCCTTTCCATGTGGGTGCATGGGTTTAAATCAGGCCCTTAATGTTAGTCGAGCATGGATTTGTTCTTTTTTTTTTCCATCCCCCC
>VZRM01009043.1:302900-332893 GCA_013397955.1 Grantiella picta | reverse complement strand
CGCCTCTCTCTGACAGATGGGTTGTATTGTTCTCGACCATTTTTTTGCCTGCTTTGTCTGAGAGCGTGTTTTCATCTCAGAGGGGAGGATGTGTGCAAATTAAGATCCATATGTTAGGAAGAATAAACAAGTTAGGCCGGTTGAAACCAACTGGGATACTGGTAAAAGGCTCTTTTTAGGCAAATATTGTGTAAATTCGGAGTCAGTGGCTTAAAACACTTGTGAAATTAATAAAAATAGCACCTTTTTTTTTCCCCCAAGCACATGTTTTAACCTTGATAAAATCCGTGCAGTTTTTCTTTAACACTGAAGCTGTCTCAAGATGGTAAAAATATACTGACTAGTAACTGTTACTGGAATAGTTCACAGTGTTTTATTAAGTGATAAATAACTCTTCCCAGTGTCCTCTTGCATGTGTTCTGTAAAATAGAGGTTATTGGGAACAAGTCTTGGTCAGCCCCTTTGTCTGCTCCTTCTACTGTTTCCCAGCTGAGTAAGTTCTTACTTCAGCATTACTTGTTTTATTTCTAGCAGAATCCATTGTTATTGTGGATTTGGTTTTGTTGAGGTTTGATTTTTTTTTTGTTTGGTTGGGGTTTTTTTGGACCTGGAGCTTTTTTAGAAATGTGTCTTGAGTTTGACTCAGTGAGTTTTGGTCACTGAGTCTTTGTGTGAGCAGAACATCTTCTTCTTTCTCTCTGCTGTATTGTTTATTAAATCTAAACATGACAGTGACCTCACTATTTTTCATTCTAGCTAATGTTTTAATACAATGAATTTTATTAACTTCTGCTGTGAAAACTTGTGGCTGAGGAAGGAGGTCTTAGAGAGATGCCAATTAAAACAGTTTTGAATAAATATGCCACGAAGTGGTCCTGGTGAGTCGTCGGGAGCCTGAGCTCTGGTCTTTGCTGTTTCCATCTCCCAGAAAATGTGCTGGGGACTCACCCTGACACCCTGCACTACAACTTTCTGTACGTGGAGTGGGATTTGATAAAATGCTTTGCTCTGTCCATCCAGTGGTCATGTCCTGCTCGAGGTGGAGACGAAGTGCACTTTTTCTGGGTGTACTTTTTACACATTTCAAAGTAGACTTTGGTTTCTGCAGTCTGAAGGTACAGCTGCAGGCTGGGGGAAGATGAAGCAAGAGGCATTTGTTGAGGTTTGATTTTTTTTATGACATGGTTGGTCAGGGTTCTCCATAACTTCACTTAAAGGGAAGAGAAATCACAAGAGCAACCAAGAATAGAAGCTAACTCGAAGAAAAGTGCTGTTAAATTAATTTTTTATTGTGTACTTGCATGCCATTTTGGAAAGTGCCTTCTGGAAGTCCATGGGGTCTGAGCTTGCCAGCTCTCTAAGGCAGATTTTTGTTCTCAGGGGATTTAGCATCTCAGAGTTCACCTCTATTATCTCAGGAATTGTTTGCTTCTCACTTTCCTGTATCATTGTTCTTGTAGGTAAACTGATACCACTCTGAATGTGGCAGACCCTCCCTCAACTGCTTTTGTAATTCACATCTGCACCCTTTGAACTGGTGGATGCCTTTGTGTTCTATTAGAAAACAGATTATAGACCACAACAGAACACAATTAATGTTTGGTCTTATTAATAAAATTAACATGTTAAAATTAAAATTTACAAGAAACAACATGAAAGGAGAGCCCCAGCAAATTCATGTGGTAGCTTAGCATGTGGGAACAGACTGATTTGGATTTAAAATTAAAGCATCACAAACTGAAAGGTGGGTGTTCATTCTCGAAATGAAAGTCCTTGAGGCAGAACCTAAATGCAGTAGCCATGCTTTACCCCCAGAACCTCTGTGGCTTGCATCTGGTGAGGTGCAGAAGGACATGTACCTTATATAAGACTAAGTTTTTTGCCAAAAATAAGCTGGGAGTTTTGATCAGGGTGCCCAGTGGCCCTTCCTTTGCAGCAGGCACCTGGGAGATCTGGCCATCTACCTTCTTGTGGGATTATTTTATTTAAGAACTTTAATAAAATACCTTGTTGAAACATGACATCAACATAAGATGACAAAATGCCCATCTTTTTTCTTAGGTATTCCTTCCCAAAGACATCACATGCAATTTAATATTGCCAAATCTTGTATCAGAAACTTCTGCACAAAATCTTTTCTCTCTTATCAAAAGCCTTGGGACAGTAAGAAGCTGAGGTGTTGGTGGTTCAGATTGCCTGCCCACTGTGCCAGCTTTGAACCCAGCAATTTGTGGTTAACATCACTGGTACAGAGGACAGCAGATCCACCAGCCCTTACTTAGACTGTACCATGTGGAAAAATTAGTTTTCTACTGTGAAAGTAGTTTACAGCAGAGCTTTAGTCCCTAGGACTGGCAGAGTGTTCCTTATCAAGCCCAGGACCAAGCTGTAACAGACATAATCTTGGTGTCAAAGTCTATGTTAATTAGGAAATGGAAAGACTGAAGGTCCCCAAATTGTCTAAATGTAGTCACTCTGTCACCAACTTCATGAACAGAATACATAATTCAATATGCATGGAAGAATTACTGCCCTCTTCAACCAATTCTCTAAGTTGTTCATCCCCAAGTATGATGGAAAAGGGTAACAGCACAGATCTAGAAGGCCAAACAGTTTTGGTTGTTTTCAGAACCTCTTTGAACCTCAGTAGCTTCCTACAAGTAACTGTAAGGAGACCTGCTGAAATATCCCATTAATGATGATTCTGAAAGTGTCTCCCTTGTGATTTCTGTGCTTTAGTGCAGGTGTTTGAGTTCAATTTGGCTTTTGGACACTCTGTCTCTTAGAAAAGAAGATTTCGGAGTGAACGTTTGATCAGAATGTGAGTGGTGGCATAAAATACAGCAGGACTAGTCCTGTGTAAGCCTCTCTGGAATGAGCAGAAAACAATTCTGTCTAGGAAATGGCGTGGCTGGAGACGTATGCTGCAATATGGTTTGAGTCACGCTGTGGAAACCTGTGCGACTGCCTTTCCTTATTGGACCTTCTCGTCTCTGCTGGGCTTCTATTCCCATTTACAGCTCAGGATTTGCTGATTTGTGGGGAAAACAGATGTACTCTGAAGACTTAATTTTCTTCAGAAGGTACGGGGATAAAGCCGTCCAGATTCTTAGCAGGCAGAACTAGGTGGAATTACATAACAGCCGAAGAGATAACTGCCTGTTTGTTCGGGTTTTTTTGTTATGTATCTGTTCCAAATAAAAATAAATGGCAGAGACCTTGGCTTTACAAGCTAATTTACCATCTGCCTCTCATCTAGTACGTACAGCCTGCATCTTTTGTGTAAGAAACATATATTTCTTCCTGCCTCGCATGTTTAGAGTATTGACAAATGTTGTTTATAATCGCAGCGCATCTGCTACAAAAGAGAGGAGAAGATAGAAGATGCAGTGGTCAGGTTCCTGGGTAAATGAGAATGGACCTGTGCTCTGTCTCTTGCTGAGCTTTTGATAGTAGGCTTTCATGCCAGACAGAGGAGATCAGTTTCAAATGAAGTGATGCGCCTGGTTAATACGAAATTTAAAGAAAAAAAACCCATGCAAACTGAAGCTTTTAATACTCTTGTTAAGCAATGGAGTTAAATTCTGCCCTGTTGCATCTGTTTTGGGCTTTTGAAGCAGTCAAGTGGATGAGGCTGCACCAGCAGAGCATGGCATGTGTAATTTTTTTTTTGGTCATGATGCAGTTATTACCTCAAGTGCTTTGAAAATTAAGCACTCTAATAACACCAGCATGGCAGGGCTAGAATGGGTAAATGAGTACACAATTAAAAGAAGGGGGATTGAAGCTAAATATTTGCTATTAGAGGAAAGGCATTTTCGTTTTCTGGGTCAAAAAGCCACAAAATTCAGCCAGCTTATTGCATATGAATATCAAGGCCTGGCTGTCTAAAATGCTATTAGAGGCTCATAAAGCTGAAGCCTGTGGGTGGCTGTCTGGGACTGAGTTCCTCTTCCTCCTCCACTTGGAGAGGTGAAGGTCTTCTGCTGCCACCAGAGAAATGTGAGCCAGAAAGGCAAGGACAGTGCAGAGGGGCACATCTGTGCACAGCTGGCTGGGAAAAGTTACTCCCCTGGGTTTTCATTCTGACCCTGAGTCTTGAAGAATTACTTGAAGAAGAATTTCCCCCAGAAAAACATACTGATAGGACATGAACACAAAGATGATTGATGGGAGACATTTTGGAAAACCAATTGGGTCAGGTCTGTTTTGCAACCACAGCTGTTGAGTTCTTCACAAGAAGTGTGCAAGAGTGTCTAATGATGATGATGATTGTTGGTAGGAGCTGGGGCTGGTGGGACTGTGAAGCCCCAGGGGATTCATCCTGCCCCAGCGTGAGGCAGCCTTGGGGCTGTAATTCCAGGTCCAGGCAGGGCACATATTCCCAGTGGGCACAGGCAGGGCTCTCAGCCAGCTCTGTGGACCAGCAGGAGGACAGAGGGCCTTTCCAGCACCCTCCTGAACCTGGACCTACAAGCCCTCAGATTTGCAACCTATCTCTCCAGCAGTTGAAAAACTTCTGCTACTCACTGCTGAGACCATGGTGGTGTCTCCTGCACAGGCAATCGCTGTGTGAGGGCATTCCCATGTGAGAAAGCTGGGAATAGTGTTTAGCAGGAGTGCAGGTTGGGCTGCAGTGGTTAGGATCTCCTTGCATGCTTCTGGCCCCTCTAATCCCCATTTCCATCTATTTCCTCAGGCCTGTTCCTCCTCAGTCCTTCACCCATCCCTTTCCCTGCCTTTGGCAATTCCCCCAAATGTCCGGTGATGGATATTTCTCACTCTCTGTAATTCCCATGGCCGCCCCATGCCTGGTTTTACCCCATCCCAAAATTCTGTTCTCCATGGTAAACCCTATCTTCTATCAGCCATCACCCCCTCTCCCTTGCACAGCATTCCAGGGAGAGAATTTCCCTGTAGACACATCTTGGTGGGCTTTCCTTCAGGAACAGTAGTCCTGTGGTTTTCATTTAAGCATCTCCAGAGTGGCCAATTCATGGAGCTGTGTCCTCTGAGCCTCAACTCTGTGCTCAGTGTGACTGGCCTTTATTCACACAACTGATTTTTAGACCTTCTTGGCTGATTTGATGTTTCTAAGCTTTAAATTTAAAAATAATGTAGCTGGCCAGCCCTTTGTTTAAGCCCATGGAAAGTTTCCCTGTGGTGTAAATCATCACTGAAGTGGAACTCAGATTAGGCACATTTTACCCTCTCATGTGAAAGTTTCAGGAAAGTTGTGAGTGACTGCAAGGAGGGAATGGAGTTGCTGCACTTGTGATGATAATAAATCAGGTTCTGCTGTCTTAAAGGCTGAGTTATGACAATATCTATGAGCTGCTATATCACAAACAGCCAGAGGAGCTTGACAGACATCCCTGAAGGTGGCTGACTATTTGATTTCTTGCCCGAGAGAAAGATGATGTAAACCTGAAGGAGAAATACATTACCTGAAGTACTCACAAGTTCCTGAACCCAGGGGTAACTGCAAGACTTGGTGTTCTTGGAGAATGATTGTGTCTTGTGCAGTAGTGTGACATCTGGGGACACCAAAAGAAAGATGAAACCTCAGAATATACATGATAATACTTAATATATTTACTCTTTAGTCTCCAAGCTGAAATATGGACATCAGTCTCCTGAATCCCTTATATTGTATTATAAAACCAACCAAACAAATCAAAATAAAGCAGACTTTACCATATAGGGCATGGCTGTGATGTTTTAGCACTCATCTTCTGATTCTTATTGACAGGCAGTAAAAATAAGATCCTCCAGCAAAGTGAATTGGGACAAAAGGTGGCACACATTTTACAGTAAATAAAAATAACTTCAAAGCCAACCTCCAGTTCTCCTCAGATGTTGATACTATGCTGCTCTAAAAGTACAGAAGCAAATGAACCTTGAAATGACTTCAGTGACACATTGGATAGAGTTTAGCTGAGGAACAGGTATCAGCATTCTGCCTGGGACATTGCCTTATGATAGAATATTTTGGACCAAAGTAACTGAAATGAATAAAGCTTGATGAAGGAAGGGTATGGCCTAATACCCAGAAGAAACTTTTTCACCTGTTTGTGTGTTTCACTGCTAAACTGCATTCTAAAAGATACAGAAGTCAATGTAGATAATTTTAAATGTCACTGCTGAATGTCACCAATATGCAAGGCATGTTTATATGGTGGTGGAAATGTTGTCAGCAGACACATCCAATATAGGTGTGTCTGAAAGCATCACAGGACCCCTTTCAGAGTGCTAGAGAAATGTGTTATAAGTATATTGTATGTGCATTTTCTTTTTATATACGAATATGTTCGATATATAGACATTTAATAGATCTATATAGATACCTGTAAATATGAGTGACTCTGCATATATATATATATACACACATACACAGAGCTTTTTTTTATATATATATATGTATCTGTATATATATATATCTATATATATACAGGCTATATATATACAGATATTTATAGATTATCTCTGTTTTCTTATTTAGATGTATGTATGCACATATACTCAGGTATATTTATTTATGTACAAAAGCTGTCTGCGTATCACTGCAACAAACACTTTGAAGATAACATTTTTATCGAGGTGTATATTCCTCCTCCTTCTTTGTAGTGACAAGATGATGTAATTATGGGAAAGCAGCAGCAACCTGATTTTTTTTTTTTAAATGAAAAGCAAGAGACTATCGGTTGCTTAGAAGTGTTTCAGGTCTGCTGCTACTGGATTAACAGCACAACAGGCTAAAATAGCAGGAAAAATGAGTGTAAAATGGAAGCTGTTTCATCTGAGTGCCAGTGGTGCAAAGAATGGCATGAAGAAAAGCCAGCAATTTGCTTTTCAATAGGGACTTATTTACATTATATAAGTTGAGTAATTTTCTGCTCCCAGTCATTTCTCTCGTAATCAGATTGTTTGTGCTTTGTTCTTGTTGCCTTTAGAAGTTGTAAGGATTGGTTGGAGCTCTCATGTGTAGCAGTGGTGGGTCCAATTCAGACCTGTTTGGGCAATTTTGCCTGTTTGTAACTGCCAGCATCATTGTCTGAATTTCCTCATTAGCTGAGCATTTTTTCATCTTGCTTTCCTGCTGGGTGTAAAGGAGAGTATGTTTACGTGCCAGATAAATGTCTGCTACTCCTGTTTGTTCCAACAGTGGTTTGCTGGTGAAAACTGGGGGGAGTTGAGTCTCTTGGAGTGCTGAAGGAAAATACTGAGGTTTTATGTGGAATAATGTGCTTCGATTTGTGAAATCCACCGAGAGAGTGGTGCAGAGAACAGGGGTATGGCAGAGATGTTCTTCAGACTGATTTTTCTGGGGACTAGGAACATTCCTTAGCTGCACCAGGAAGGCAAATAACAGCACTGAAGGTACACAGCTGGAGGGCACTTCCCAGGAAGAGCTCTCTGCACATGGTGGGTGTCCTTGTTCCCTTGTGGCTGCATTTGCCTCCCCTGAGCACCTCTGATGGGGGAAAGGCAATAGGCTAGGGAGGTTATTGTGTGCTTGTGGTCAGCCTGGAGAGGATCCACGCCGTGCACCCCTTGCACATCTCAGAGCTGTGAGCAGGAGTGCTCTCTTCATCACAGGGATGAGGAGAGTGGGACAGGGGTGACAAGAGCTGTACTGGCATTTTTTGCTGGCCACCCTGGCACTCCCAGAATTCCCTGGCACTCAAATATCAGAATTTGAGTGGATTGCCCAGTGTGTTTTAGAAGATGGTCCCACCTGTCTCCCCTCCTCCACAGTATTCCATCAACCCATCCTGTGCAAGTGCCGATGCTAAAACCATGCGGGAAGAAGTGGCTCCAAATGCTTCCAGAGGGTGTTTACAACTGTACACAAGGAAAGGAGATTGGGGATATAGTCAAGATTAACCTCTCCTTTTGTATTGCAGTATCATTATCTAATGAGATCAGGAGCAAAGCCCAGCAGCTTAGTCAGTATTAGAGCGTAGGCACCCATTTCAGGAGGAAGCCTCGAGAAGAGCAATCTTGAGCCGTCCACCTACACCGTTTTCTTTGCGGCTTTGCGAGATGGAAAAAGTGACAGATGTAAACCTCCCCAAAGGCACTAGCATGTTCTCCTTCTGTGCATTGCCTCCAGAGCCTTCTGCCCCCCTGCACTGCCGACTCAGGGGGATCTCCACGGGCGACCCCTGCCTTTGCTGTCCCTGGACTGCTGGGACAGAAGAACAGCAGCTCTGTTGGAATTCGGTGAGGAGATGGTCTGGTTTCTAGTCATCCAGGCTATTTCCACCAGACCAGGTCCCATTCTTGGGGTTTATGTAGTTTGGGACTCATGCCCTGTTCTCTGCCCTTGCTTCTGCTCAGTTCTTGAGGTACTTTCTGGTTTAAGTTCAGCAACACCCCTCTACAAGAGCATGCCTTGTGCATTTTCCCCAAGCATTATTCTGACATAACAGATGGTGGGATTTTTGTGGGCAAAGCCAAATTTTAGTTTTTATTACGTTTTTATAAACCACTCAGTGTGAAGCCAATCCTGATGTGACCTTCATTTTACTGACATATGAGGGTCTTGAGAGCAGTGCTGTAGGAACTGTAGGAAACCCTTCAGTTGTATAAGGGAAAATTTATCACCAGCAAATAAATGGAGAGTGTGGGAGACAGTAATGCAGTAGGTAAGATTCTGTCCCTGCTCTTGAGCTTAATATTTGATGTCAGTAGACTAAGAACATAGGACCAGGGCATCTGGAGGCTGCTGTGCTAACACTAATATCAGCTGTAAATATCCAAGGACTGCTACAAATATTACAAGTACAAGAAGCAGAAATTCATCTGTTGGGGGCAGATAGCAGAGCTTAAAAGCAGCTTGTTGGGTTTCACTCAGGTCTTCTCTGGAAGTGGAGCAGTGACTCAGTTTTAACACATACATACAGGAATTTAAAAACATGGCAATATTTTGAAAATGTTGTGATCTGGTAACAGAGCAATGTTCTGTACTTGTGCCATTAGCCAGATTGCTGCAGCCCCTGTCAGAATAAGGTAATCTCACCTGTTGGCACGAGGACAAAAGAAAGACACGGGTGGTGCATTCATCACTTGCACATAATGATCAAAAGCATTTAGCCAGCAGTGAAATGAAGCCCAACAATATTAGAGGTGCTTATTTTTCCATTTGCACACAGGCTACAGCTGGTAATTCTGTGCCTTGCCCTGTCACACACACTTGGAAAAAATTGCTTGCAAACTCTGAACTTGTGCATTGCCCGTATGGCACTGAGCACTCTGCCCTGAGAACTGTCTGTAGCCTGGCAGACCACAATTGCTTTATCACTGTGTGTAATTCATCTCATAATGAGATTTTAAATTATTTTAAAGTATTATTTATTTTTAGGGTATTTTCAAAGACATGGATTGCATGAGCTGTTGCTCCTAATAGGCAGTCAACCAAATTTTTCCTCAGGTGTCTCCCAGCAGTGAGAAACAGGCTGGACACATTCCTGGAATCAGAGAATGGTTTGGGTTGGAAGGCAACTGATAGATCATCTTGTTCCAACCCCCTGCCATGGCAGGGACACCTTCCACTGTCCCAGGCTGCTCCAAGCCTCATCCAACCTGGCCTTGGACACTGCCAGGGATCCAGGGGCAGCCACAGCTTCTCTGGGCACCCTGTGCCACGGCCTGCCCACCCTCACAGGGGAAGAATTTCTTCCTAGTATCTAATCTAAATCTACTCTATTTTAATTTGAAGCCATTCCCCCTTGTCCTGTCACTCCATCCCTTGTAGATAGTCCCTCTCCATCTTTGTCATCTCCCTTCAGGCACTGGAAGGCCACAACTGAGTCAGACCAAAGGCTTCTCCTTTCCAAGCTGAATAATCCCAATTCTCCAGGCCCTTTCCTCATAGCAGAGGTGCTGCTCCTTTGAATCCATTAGGTTCCTACTGTGTCCACATCAGACAGCAACCTAGGCTCCCTTTATAGACAAAAGAGTTCATTGATGGGCAATGAAGTGTAGGTTGCTATGAATTTCATCCAAAAGGCAAGTGGATCTCCACATTTCCTGGAGGGAATGGCTGTGGTGGGGTGAGCATCCACACAGCCTCTCCCTCAGCATCTCCTCCATGGCCCCAGAACAGGGCAGAGAAGAGCAAAAGCTGAAAACTCATGGTCAAGATCAGGGCAGTTTAATTAGCGAAGCCAAGCTGCCTGTGTCCCCTCCCAGCTTCTGGCACACCCTGGGCTACTCCAAAAAAACCCTTGACTTTGTGCAAGCCTTGCCCAGCAACAGCCAAAACACAGCATGTTGTCAGTCCTGTCCCAGCTCCAGAGCTGCAGGAAATCCTCTCCGTCCCAGCCAGACCCAGCAGAACAGCTCACATTAAATGGTTACAGTACAGATGTTGGCAGCTGGTTACAATAAACCCCACACTGAGATTCGGGGTTCCCAATACATCAGTGTTCCTACGTGGAAGGTTTCCATCTTCCAGTCTTTTGAGTGGTGCAACATTGCCTTGTGCCTAGGTTGTCATGGATCCCTGCTTTTGATCCCTGAGCCAACACAAGCCTGTGCCACTGTGTTGATTTTAGTGGTACTGTGTGGTTTGGCAGGAGCTGAGTGTGGACAGGGCCTGGGATTTTTAGGATCAAAGCATGTTTTGAGGTGCCATGGATATTCTTCTAGCTGTGTCTCTTCATTATTTCATTTAAAGTGACAGTATTTGTGGGGAAAACAGTGTGAACACCCTTGACTCTATCTTTTCATTATTTCCTGCGTGTACTGGTGTGTTCATAGGTAGCAGAGATAAATGACTTACAGAAGTAGTAAAGTATAGGTAGAGCAGTGATATAAAGTCATATAAAAAGGGAATAAAGAAACCTCAAGGGACAAGTCAAGCTGAATTTTCTGGTAATGCATCCAACCAACATTTTTTTGAAATGTCAGTTGAGTTGGTGGACAGGAAAAAATGGAAACATGTTGCCTTGACTTTGGGAGGAAAGATGGATTTTGGAATATGGTTTACAGAGACATCTAATTAGAAGGATATGAGAAATATGAAACATTTTTTATGAAACATTTTTTATGTGCGTCTCTCTTACTAATGATATACAGAGTCTTCAGGCCATTAAAATAGCTCATTTCTTTTGCTGGATTTCCAGTTTGTGGAAGAAGCAGCTGCTTTTACTACCAAATTTCTCCTGTCTAATTAGACCAGTTGGATCAGCCAGCTTAAATCAGTCCACAGTTTACCCTTTGCCTCTTCACTGAAGAGCTGAATAACCTAATTGTGATGAAGGACAGAAAATGCCAAAAGAAGTTACAGTTGTTACTGGGAAATGAAGCAATGCAGAGCAAAAAATACAAGGGGAAAGGCTGTGAACACAGAGGGCCTCCTGATGAGCCTATAATGAAATCCCTCTGGAAATTCTCAATATCCTCTCTTTGTTGGAAAATGACAGTAGAAACATGCTGTTTCTTCACTATGTTTTCTTCTGACTACATTTTCATGCAGGAGATTTGTTAGGTTGAGGACTTTGTAGTTAGGAAGATGGAAAACTCAGCTGAGTGGGTGATCAGGGCTCTTGAAACTCAAATAGACCCAAGTTGGGGTCCTTAGGGTGACTCAAGGACTTAGACTTGGGTCATCCTCACCTCAGTGACGTCCACCAAAACTCAAAGTTGAATTTTCTCTCTGCCTCAGAATAAGATGGAAAACTGTAGTGGAAGTCATACTTTTGTGCTATGAGTTACTGCTTCCCACCTTGCTTCTGTAGATAATAATAATTCTGTAGATAATTTCAAAAAGATGGGATTTCCAAAATGATGAATGACTCTGATGCCCTATTTTAGTATGTCCTGAAAATGTGAATTAAAGTTCTTTCTTTAAACTTCAAATAATTTTAATGTGTACATTCATTTTTGTTTTTGCCTGATAAATCAAAACGAATCAAATTGATGATATTTATACTGCAATTAAAGTGCATATATCATTTTTTTTTTTCTGGTTTGTGTGTGAAACATTGAAGAGTTTGAAAACTCTTGATTTTTACATGGGACATATTATTGATGAAACATTTCATTCCATAGGATGTGTGGTTAGCAGCAAGACTCCTGCTTTGTTTATGCTACTCTATAAGCTTCAACTAATCCATAACATAAAATGTAGGTCAGCTGGAGCTTTTAAAAACAGATGGAAATTCAGTATTTTATGGTAGTGCAATGGATGTATGTCCCTGCGAGGCTGCCAACTTCTCCAAATGCAAAAAAATGCAGAAATCAGAGTGCTGAAAGGTGCTCATTCTACCTCATTTCCATCCCAGAAGCAGCAATGCCCTGTGCAGTGGCTTTTGTCTGTAGCATATTCAGCACTGACACGCTACAGAAGATGATAATTACTTCAGTGGTGTTTAGAGGATTTTATATTTAGTTTGCTGACAACGAAAAGTATTTTAATTTGGGCAACTTCATTAGTGTAAATATTCCAGAAGAGAGAGAGAAAACCACAGTTGTTTTAAGTAAAAGGTGAGAACTGGAAGTAATCCAGAGTTTATTTCTGCGCTCATTTCAGGTTTCCCTTTATTTTTGCATTCAGGATCATAGGTTGTATCCATTACCAGATTAGTGCTGAAATAAAGTAAATACATTATCCCACGTTTCTATTTCGTTAAAGTCTTGAGAGTCTGGAGGAGAAGTGACCAGAATCAGTGTGGCTATTTCTGAAAACAGAAGCCTCTCAGGCCACGTGCTGCAGCTGTCCATATGGCAGGGAACAGGGATGTCCTGCTGTCCTCAGAGCTGCTCCAGCCCCAGCAGCTCTCCCAGCCCCAGCTCCTGTTCCCACTGACAGAGATTTTCCAGGTTTGAAGCCCATCAGGGAGTTTCTATCCGTTGTTTCTATCCATCTCTGCTCCTGGGTGCGTAGAGTAGGATTAAAGACTCAGTGCATGAGCTTCAAATTTACATTTTAAAACAACTCTGATACTTGCCCCTGAGTGTGTTTCAATGGATCCAAGAATTCCTCACCTTCTTGTGGGAGAGGATGGGATAGGAGCAGTGGGAATGTGAGGGGATGGAAGTGCATCTTGCAGTTTGCAGGGCAGAATTGTTTTCAGAGGGTGGGAAGAGGTAGGAGCTGTTCAGAGGGTCAGACGGCCGAGATTACCTGTTCTTCAGAGAAAGTTCTTGTCATCACTAGTGCAGCTGAGTAAGATTGATGTGAAAAAATGGAATTTGCTTGGATTCAAATGTAATATTTTGAGTTACCAAAGCTGACTGTGATTGTTTCTTGACATCAGACACTCTGTCAGCTTTTAAGTTGCAGTGGCCACGACTGAAAACATTTTTCAAAAGCCAAGAAATGTTTCTCCTCATGTCTGTAAGGGCTGGGGACAAAGTGTTGTCTTGTGAGCATGTGAATCACCACAGAAGTCCGTTTCAGACAAAACTCTGTTTCCAATAGTCTGAGAAAAGGGTTTTTTTCTCTGGAGTTGACAGGAGACATTTCATCCCATTCCAGTTTAACCCAGAGCTTGTGATGAAGATGTTCACAGAATTAGGCAAGGCTTTTCTTTATGCAGCAAGGGCTTCAGACCAGATATTGCCATGAGGCCCAGTTTGGAGGAAAGAGATGCTAAATAACTTCAGCTGCTCTTTCTGTAACTCTAGAAAGCCCCAGGGCTTCCTCTCTAACCCTCACACAGGTGGGTAGGAGGAAAGAGCCAGAGTTTTACTTTTGCTTTTTTCCCTTCCCACCTTCTTGCTCTGGGTACACGAGAGGGGAGAGGCTGGCAGGAGGAAGGGAGAGATTAATGATAAAAAGTGGCTCAACATCAGCACGGGAGAGCCAGAGCTGCGTTCTCTGAGGGAGGAAAGCTTTGTGCTTCCCTTGCTGCTGGGTGACCCAGCTGGATCCACACTTGGCAGCGAAGGCAGATGGGGCAGCTCAGCTCTGAACAGCTGCTGGGATATTTCAGAATGTCTCCTACTTGAAGATTTTTTTTTTTCAGAAGGAAAGCTCTGTTGGGAAGGGTTCTGGTTTTATTTGTTTGTAAGACTGTGAATAACACTATTTGTACTTTGAGGTATAAAGGTACTGCAATTATGAGAAATTGCTTTCTGCCTGATTGTCACACGTAAACAGCTTTCATCTCACAGCGTATCAGGCTCGTGACTTGGGTTTGTCATTCGAGGGAATGTGTCAGCCTTTCATTGCAAATTGGGTTGGCTTTTCTTTTGTCAGTAAAGACCTTTTCTGTGCGCTTAAGTAACAGAAACAAAGGCAATTATAAAAAAAAAGGTGGCAAAAACCAATTATCAAGCAAAGATTAGGCTATGGATATTGCTTGGAAAGGACAATTCTACTAGATTCAGAAGAAAGATTAAGCAGTGTGTCATTCATGCTTTTCTTTTTCTCCTTTCATATTTCCTAAGGGTTGAAGATAAATTAGGATAGCTATTTTCTGTGCAGGCAAAGTACAAGCTATGCCCCAGATCTCCAAAATGCTTCAACATGTAAATACTGCCTCTGGAGCCATCAGGTCCTGCTGCAAGTAGAGATTTATTTGCATTCATGTTTGAAGGTTACTTTCGTTCATTGACCTATTTAATTGTCATTCTCTATCCCCTGCTGCAGGCATATGGCTCCATGTGCCTGTGGAGGGAAGAGGAGCGGCTTTAACTCTCTCAGGCAGAAACATTCAACAGAAAAACCAACAGGAACTGAATCTGAACATGGATGTAACATGAGAATAAGAATAAGAATAAGAATAAGAATAAGAATAAGAATAAGAATAAGAATAATACCCCTCGACCCAAAAATAATGGTAATCATCCTGTAAACCCCAGTAGCAGGCTGTAACTGTGCTGTAGGACCAGATAAAGGGAGACAGAAAAGGTGAATACAAGGAAATACAGGTTACTTAGATGCTTCTGCTTTGGTCATAACCGTAAAAAACATAAAATTAAAGGGGGTTGGCACAAACCCTCCATCTCCCAGCACAGTGGGAAGGTGTGACCGGTTGTTGCAGGAGCAAGGAGTTTTGCCCACGATTTTGCTGATAATTCCTCTGCTCTTCCCTGCTGTTGGAGGAACACATCTCAAGAAAATCTGGGAATTCTCTGTCCCCCTGCAAACACTTCACTTTTCTGTCCCTTGGAGCTGTGGGGTCCCCAAACAAGGGCAGTGGGGTTGTACACTCCATTAAACCTTCAAAGTCAGAATTAGGGGGCTGCAGAGCTTGCAAGCCCAGCAGAGTGTCATATCCAATTAGTTATTCTGAAGAAGAGTAGCATTCAGATACCAAAATAATGTGGTGAGCAGCCAGGATAATAGAGAAAGAGCATGATGCACATAATTCTTATTTCAGAGTTTCAAAGGAGTGGAATCTTTACTTAGTCAGGGCTTTTTTTTTGTTTGACTGCACAATGTGAACTGTCACATCCAGTGTCTTGCGTAAGTTTAATATCTAGTCCAGGGATCTGAGAGAACAATGCAATTAAAGGACTTTTCAGATTCTTTATAATCTACAGCTAGGTTTAAGATTCTCCCTGTGCTAGAACTCAGTTTCTTGCCTGGTTTGCCATCTTCTCATCTTTCTCTTTCATTATACAACGTGACTTACAGTTACTGGGGATTTTGTGTCATAAATCTTGGCTTGGGGGCTCTCAATTGCTCTTTAGGCTCCAATTTACTGTGTGTTTTTCTGACTTGCCACAGAAGGAAGTTTCTGTTCAGCACAAAGGAAGTGCCCTGGTGTCAAATGTTAGGTATTCTTACAAACAAAATTCAAAACCTGCTTTTAAGTTTGTCCTCAAACGTTTTGCTTTTGATTAACATCTGATCTTCCAAAGCACATTGGGGTTTTTCAGGCTTTTGAGATGTTTTGGTTAAGTTTGAACTCAGTGCTACCAGTACAGGGCTGTGTGCTCGAGCTAGTGGATAGCTTGGAGAAAAGATATGTGAACTGTCCCCAGTTATCAGAGTGCAAAGTCAGTGCCAGCATCTGGTATCTCTGTACATCCTGAACATGGCCAGGATGCTCTTCTTGAGTTCCCAGGGAGCATCTGAAGGTGTGGGATTCCAACCCAGCATGGAGACTGGGAGTTGTGCTCAACTGCTGCAGTTGTGCAAGCAAATGAGGGACCATGATCAAACTGACATTTAAAACCACAAAAAAACCCAAAGTCAGTCATCAATTTCTTGGCAGTGGATGGGATTTCTCACAGCATCAAGACGTTTGGTGTCCCACCTAAGCTAATTTTCCTGAACTCCCACTGTAGTTAAGAGAGAGGAACTTCCAGAGGGTTATTATCCCTTCCCAGAAAAGGGATGCAGAATAAGCAGAATTAATCACCTGTTCAGTATGCTGGTTTCTACCCATTGATAATTTATGTGCTTTACAAATGAATTTAGGCTAAGCATCAAACATGTAGATGTGTCAAATTAGGTAGATTGAGCACAGCCAGCCTTACTGTGAGCACAGGCTAAGCCCTGCATCTGAGTTACCACTAATCCACCCCATGACCACTAAGTGGGAAATCGGCTGTGGATCAAGAGCAATATGTTTAAGAAGGCCTGGCTGTGGGCTATATTAAGAAATGCAGTTTAGTCCACTACAAAGAAAGCTTTGCTGCCCACAGGGGGATTTCTTAATTTTTTTTTTTTTTTTTTTTTTTTTTATCCTTGATAGTTTTTTTTTTTTTTAAAGCCTGAAAGACTTATTATTTTAGGTTGAGAGAGGAATGAATTCCTCATTTCTGAGCTGGAACGAGCTGTGAGGCAGAGGAACTTGATTTGGTTGCTTCAAGCACTCACTTAGCTTTTCTGCCCTTTCTGTCCTGATGTTTTGGTGGCTGGCATGCTGTTTCATAGACATTTACATAACGAAGGTCATTTCTCTGAGGCAAGGTACAAGAATACATTACAATTGCAAATTCCCCTAATTGTCCTAAAGCAGGGCTCAGAGCTTAGACAATGGAAAATCCTATTGTTCAGTGTCCCTGAGAGACTGTGTGAGCAGAACAGAAATACGTGGATGTGTAGATTCTAAAACTAGAGTAAAAAACTTCTTGATAAAGAGGTTTATTCACTTGTAATACACAATGGATGGCAGAAGTCATGAACCAATGACACATGAGTTTGCATGTAGGTTTTATTTGGTAGACAGTCACCTTTAATATGTTTATTATTTCTAGTGTGACTTTGCCCCTCCTGGCTTTATAGAGGTACAGCTCAAGCCAGTATAAAATTAGGAAGGTGCCTGTTACTAAAGCAATATATTTTTTCACTCTGTTTGTCAGGAAAGTTATTTCTGTACCCCACAATTTATGGAAGTTAAAAGATACCTTTTTTTTCTTCCCAACTATCCATACCTATAATTCATTTAAACATGTTTGAACTCAGTGTGGAGCTTGGGAAAGAAACCTCCATTTAAATAATCCCCATCCAGAGGGTTTTTAAAATGCAAATTATTTAAATAATAATCAACTGATACAGATAATCCCTTTCAACTGAGAATTACAAACTGAAACATCAAGAAACCCTTTTGCTAGCAGGGAGAGGAAAGCATTCTGAACTCCAGTAGTGGGTGGGGAACACTGTGCTCTGGCTGGTTAATTGCAGAATTAGAAATATATGGGAAACATCTCCCTGACTGTATTCCAGCTTAGGGAAACACCCTGCCTTTGATCTAACATTGATTTAGGTGAGAAGCACCAATTTGCTTCATCTTGTTATTGGATGAGGCAGATTGGTGTAGTCCCTTCTAGTAAACACAGAGATGTTTTTCTGTCAGAGGGGTTTCTTCTCAGGAGTGAGAAAAGGGCTGAGATGCAGAAAGTGAGTCCCAGATTGAGAAGGGGCAGACAAGAGAATTTTTTGCTGGCATATTGACACTTGGGTGTATGGAAAATGATCCTGTAAAAGTGATAAAGGGAAATGTTTCCCAGCTAATATTTTCTTGGCTCTCCAAATGTTTCTAGTGTAAATCTGGCCTTGAGCTGTTATCTGTATGTGTGTTTCTCATCTGGTGCTTCTCTGTAGAGTTTCTGCCAGTACTCCCCAGCTGGTCAGGTTTCTGATATGAATCTTAAGAGTCTACAAATGAAGTGTCTGACAGGTCCTAAAAGGATGTTTCCACCATCTGGATGGACTTCTGCAAGGTCTTTCTCTCAGCCAGAAGTCACTAGCTCTCCCTTTAATACGACATGAGACTAAGTTAGCCTGGTTTGCCCTCACTTGTCCAGTTGTTGTCCAGTAGATGATCCCGGGAAAGCCTTTGGCCATCGAGGTGTGACTCTGGTGGATCTCAAGGCTAGCAGCAAAGTCATGAATTTTCTAGGAGTGTTTTTCCTTAATAGGAGGATTCCTTACTCCTGTCTCAAGGGGAAAGATGTGGCTGTGACACCTTGATTCCACTTTCCTTTATTTCAGTTCTGTGCTGGAGAACTCCCTGGACTTTGGTATAAGTTTTATTTATTTTTTTTAATTGATTCAAGAGGAGGTGAGATGAGGGCTGAGCCTATAAACTTTGGGTTTCTTCAATGGGTCAATACACAGTGCCAAGAAACTACTGTGGTTTCTTGCCATGATTTAAGAAACAATTTGGCTGATGGTACTGCGAGAGAACCGATTTGTGCATCGAAATTTAAACTGCTGTTTAAAAAGTGTGCCGAAAGTATTAAAGTAAGGCAGGGTAATGATATGATACAGTACTTGCCAGAGATGTCTTCTGTATTTCCAGCTGGATATTCCTCAGCAGGAATACATCCTATCTAAAAATAGCACCACAAAAAGATGCAGAAATAAAGTCCTTGTATAATTATTTAATTTTTAATAAAGGAATGCTTCATTTCTGCCTGGCAGGGAGTGTGGAAAGAGCAGGTTATGATGTCTCTGCTTTTGATTTTTAAGTGCCAAATGCTGATTTCTTTGTGGCTCAGTGTCCAGTTGTTTATAGCTTTGCCAAACTCGCCCTGTTTGAGGTGAAATTTCCTGTGTTACCTTTTGCTTCAGTAAATGTTCTGAGGAACCTTTGAGCTGTTCCAGGCCAGTGGCTCTTGCAGGGCACCAGCAGTGATTTCCTGCCTCCAGAAGAGTTTGTGAAGAAAGAGAAACAGTTCAAATGCATTGGGAAGGGCAAATCCTGCTGTAATTGCAGCGAGCAGGGAAAGCCTGCTGTGCTCACCCAGGACAGGGTCTGGGTGACTATGGGTGGAGGCAGAAATAGGTTACAACACCTAGAAACTTCCAGGAGGCTGTGTGACATTTCTCTGAGTAACAAATGAGTTACTACTGACAGTGAAATGCTAATGAATGAAGCATTTCAGTCAAAAAGCCAGAGGTGGTATTTACCTGAGGAAGTTCAGTGTGGGGTAGGAGTGAGTTTTGGTTATGTTTTTGTTGGTGCTGATTCAGACACATCCTGAAGTGTTGCTCCTACCCCGAGGACGAGGAGGAGATGATTTGCTTCTTTCCAGATTAATCATAATTTCTGTGGGAAAGGTAAAACCAGATCTCTACATAAATCTCTGTAAAATCCATGAGGAATCAGATAAAACCATCAATGCATTTTCCCCTTGCTGATTCCACTAGTAAAAATTTGTTGACTTGAGCAAGGAGAGCTCCCTTGGAATCTTCATCAGAGACACAAGGTCACCTCTGTCCACTCATTGAAGAAGTGGCTGCTGTGCTGCTGCCAGACAGGGAGGGAATTCCACCTCTGGAATGGGGGAATTGGTCAGGCCAGGCAGGTGGTTCAGCTGTGAATCTGACCAAATATCACAGTGTGTCATGTTTGCTTTCATGGAAAATCCTAACATGGGAAAACAAAACACATTTTGCTTCTCCGGAGAAGCATTTGAACTCTGGAATGCGATGGGAGGTGAAATTTAGACCAAAAAAACTTTGCACCGCTAGAATTTTCTGTTTCAGTTTTGATTTCTTTCTGCTGTGTTCTTTTTTTAGTGGGCTGGGCTGAGAAATTGGCTGAGGGGTTGTTCTGGTTCGTGATGGCGTGTTAATGTCAAGTCCGTATTTTAAGTAGTTCTTGAAAGCTGATATTAAGATTCTCACGGGTATCAGCCCCTAAATATATGTTTTTAAAGGTTGTGTCACAGTAACTTCAGGAGGGGACGTTGGAAAAACGCAAAATCCAAGCTGATTTCCATGGGAAATTGGAACAGTTTTAAGAAAAATGAAAAAAATGAGAAAGTCACAATGCTAAACTTGCTGTTGGTGTAAATCCAGTCCAACGGCAGGCAGGTGCTGTGGTGCTGCAGCTGCATGGCCCCTGATGTGCATCCACATTTGGGGTGAGTTGGCTTTGAGATTTCATTAAATTCTGCCATATCCAAACTCCTCACTGCAGGGACTGAGGAAAACGAGGTGGGCTGGGATGGAAGGCAGTGAGAAATTCCTCATATATGGCAGATGGACACGAAACAGTCCCTGTACTGTGGGAATACAATCCCCTCCAAATGCATAATCTGTTTCTCGTGAAAGACATGTGGCCTGATATAGAAGTTTTAGGTCAACTGATTCAGTTGAAGATTAGCCTCGATATTCTGAAAGGGAAGACTGTGGTTACTTAGAGACTTTAATTCCCCATAAAGGATTATATTGGGGCACCACACTACTGCCACGGTGTCAAATCTTTTTGTGGGTTTGCTAAATTAACCTTTGTAATGGAAAAGCTTATTATGTGCTTCCAGTCAAAAGACGAGATGGGTTTGAGTTTGTAGCAACTTAAAATGCCAGTGATTGGGATCCTAATCTGAAATTCATAGTTTTGGGGGATTTTTTTTATTTCTTCTTAAAGCATATTTCTCCACTGTATTGCAAATTGCTTGCTGAGAATTTCAGGAAGAATTTCTTCGCAGAAAGGGTTGTCAAGCATTGGAATGGACTACCTAGGGAGGTGGTGGAGTTCCCAGCCCTGGATGTGTCCGAGGAATGACTGGACATGGCACTCAGTGCTCTGGTCAGGCTGACAGGGTGGTGATCAGACAAAGCTTGGACTTGGTGATCGTGGAGGTCTTTTTCAAGCTGATTGTGTGGCTGTGTGATGAATCCTGCTCTGGTTTAACACTGTGTGCAGGATACTTAAATGGAAACCTCCATCAGAGGGGCAGAAACATGCAGGTGATGAGGGGAAAGATACTGCAGCTAGAGCTAAACTGATCCTCATTTGTGAAACTCCGTTTGGAAAAGTGACTTTAATGTATCTAATGTTAAATCTCACAGTCATACGTAGGGAGAGGAAAGGTTTCAGTTTTAGGTAATGATATCTATGTCACCACATGTATACAGCCGCTGAGTTCGTGGTTTAGGTTGCATGTCCCTCGTTGATGGCAGTACACAGTTTTTATCCTCCCTCAAAAGTCTGTGCAATATTTACTGCCTGGGTGCATAATGCAAATAATTGGTGGTGCATCCTAGTATTTGAATCCCTTATGGGTTTAACAGGCTTGGGAGAGAGCTGGTCCTCATTGCACTGAAGGGATAGAATGAAGGACTTTACCCTACAGATCCTATTTATTAAATATTGTCATGTCTGAAAGCTCTGGTTGTTCCTTGCACTTTCCCTTCAGGTGCTGATGTGGGTGGTGGTATTGGTGTGAAGGACAAGCTGGTTGACCTTGTAGGGGTGCCATGAATTTCTCTCTTCAAAGTCACTGTTCCTTGTGATAGATTGTCCTTGCTTTTGTTTTCAGGATTGTGCCATAAACAGGCAACATGAATACACTGCTATTTTCATGCTACCTCGTGGCTTCCAAACAAGTTGTTTCCTTAAGGTCCCGGGCAAAGTTTATAGTGAAAAATTCCTGGCCTGTTTAAAAAAAAAAGGCACTCGAGAGAACGGTTATTTTGATACATTTAGTCAGTTACATTTTCTAGGACATTTGCCATGAAAAAAGGAGGATCAGCTATTCCTAGAGAGTTGTCGTGGCTCCTGCGTTCCCCCTGGGCTGGGGTGTGCTCAGGGAAGAGGATTTGCTGTGGATTTGGGAGAGCCCAGGGCAGCATGACAATGTTCTTGGTGCAAAGTTTGCTCTCTTGTGGCACAGGCGGAGTGTGAACTGAGACTGGAGACAAGAAGAAAATGTAAAGAGAGTAAATGGAGATTAAAACAAGCTATGAAGTTAGGAAGAAATAGAAATCAGAAGAAGATAACCCACCCCTATTTTTTTCTAGGAGCCTGCAGACAATGGGTTTTTTTTTTTTAGAGCATTTCCATGTTCCAGCTCCAGCCTGTGCTGATGATCAGAGGTCTGGGTTAGTTTGCATTGGAATGTACATTCTGTCTGCATATCCTCCAGTGTGGCAAAATGGATTGCCAAATCCTGACTCTGCATGTAAATAGATTTTCCACCCTTCTGTTTTGGTTTTAATTGAACTACATAAACACTGTCAGCATATGAGATTGGTTTTTGACACCTTACTTAGCATTTTCTTCTTATTAAAAGTTTTAACTAGAAGCATTGGTAATTAAAATAAAGTAAGGAAGCAGAAAAAAAAAATAAAAGCAAAAGGGAAAGAGATCCTGAAAAGTTTAAATGCTGATCAGGGCTCTCTCCACCTTCCCCACACAGTTTTATGCCTTTTACATGGAAATCATGCAGGGCAAGGTGATAGCAAGTGGTCCAAATCTGGAATTCTCACTGGAGCCCAGTTTGCTTACACCTAGAGTAACGTGGGGTTCAGGCTTGAAATAAAGGTTTGCTAGCAGAGATAATTAACTCAGAAAGAAGCTGAAATACTTGAAGGAGGTGGTGTTGTCACTCTAGAACATCTTTGCCTGAGGATGTAATTCTAGTGGCATGACGTTTTGAAATGGATTAATCTAAATGAGAAAAAAACCTGCATGTTCTTGATCTGGAATAAATATTTCCCTAGAAATCATTTTTACAGAGTTACTGAGGTCAGTCCCCTGTCTAGACAGGCTCTTCTGGTAAGAGAATGAACCTGGTTTGTGGGTCTCCTTTCGCTGTGTTTCTTGTCAGACCTCTTTTATGGAAAAAGGCAAAAGGTCTTTGAGATTTTGGCTATCACTCTCTCTAAGAAGTTGTTTTGGTGAGAGGGCAGATTTTGGCACTGAAGCTGCAGTGATTGGAGGGCAGCCTAACATGTGGAGTCATGTTAGCTAGAATATTGGAGATTTTAACAGCATCCTGGTAAAATACTCTGGGGGGACACTTCGAGAATGGCAGCAAGACTTCGTGTTTGAAAATCATCCTGCAGTGAACCAAGGGTGTGAGCCCCTGTAATCCCACCATACCATTTGTGTCAGGGAAGGAAACTGCTGCTCCACTCCCAATTTGGCTTTTGACAGTTATTTTTGATAGTTATTGCAGCGTGCTGATGTTGGCATCAACCTCTCAGGAGGTGCCTGTTAACCCCTGTCTGACATCAATGTTCAGTGGAAATGAACTTCCATTGCTCCCTTAGATGAACTAAGGGTTCACTGAGCTTTTCTTTCTTCTTCCAGGTTATAAGACCCTTTTGAAAGGAATTTCAGGCAAGTTCAGCAGTGGGGAACTCGTTGCAATTATGGGTCCTTCAGGAGCTGGGAAGTCAACGCTTATGAATATTCTGGCAGGATACAGGTCAGTACCAATGAAAACCCTGAGTTAAGATAACATCACTGAGCCTGAGGGCTCCTCGGAGACAACAGCAGAAGAAATTTTAGTCTAGAGTTTGTCAAACACAGGCACTTCAAAGATTTTGAATTAGGTTCTTATTGCTTATATTTTTTTCTCTGTGTCCTGTTCTGGTCACTTGGGATTTATCTCCTAACAGGTCTGCTCCAAAAATAAGAAGCAATTTAAAATCCAAAAAACACACATAAAGAAAACCTCCTTTTTTTTGGCTGTGTAACAAATCTGACTCAGTGTCTTGTGTTTGTGATGTTTTTTAAATCACATAAACACTTGAAAAATCTACTCTTTTTAGTTGTCACTTCATACTGTTGATGTCTTCTTGACCAAACTGCAATGACTGAAGTGACTGTGCTTCATCTTTCTAAATCCCCTCTTGTATGGCCAAATACAAAGTGTCTCTGTCATGTTGTCATTTGGGGCATAAGAAACAGGACAGAGAAACCTAAAAAAACCCCTACTTTAATGTCTTGATATTTTTTCAGAGATTTATATAAGACAGCACACGTTTTGCACTAACTTTGAGTAAAATTTTCAGCAACATTTCCCAAAGCTTTGCATGAAAGAAGAACATAATCAAGAAATAAATCAATTTCAATCCACCCTATCAATTTTATTTCACAGTGGCAACAACTGCCTAAGACTTCCACATGCTCAGCCATGTGGCAGCACAAGTGAAGGCAAGACTCACCTCTGGTTGTTTTCTTGTTTGTTTTCAGAGAGACAGGAATGAAAGGAGAAATCCTCATCAACGGGCAGCCCCGGGATCTGCGCTCGTTCCGCAAAGTCTCCTGCTACATCATGCAGGATGACATGCTGCTTCCCCACCTCACCGTCCAGGAAGCTATGATGGTGAGCCTTGTTTCTTGCTCTCATTTATCTGAGCAGGAGAAAATGGAAAATGATTTGTGTTGTGCCCTTGCTCTTCCTCCCGGCAGTGCCACAAGGTGTTATCTCTGTCTGATCCTGCTCAATGGAAGTTCTTGGAATTTGAAGATGCCTTGGATTCCATTTCAGGCTCATCCTTCTAGGGACTCTTTAGCTTTGTAATTTCCAATTTGTGCCCAGCATTATGATTTGGAAGGAGATCTAAGCGTCTGCTGCTTAGATCTCCTAGAGAATGGAACCTGAAATTCTTCACAAATGAGCTTTTGTAGAACCATCTGTTTGCTTGGGTGTTGCAAGAGTAACCTCACCTCTCTTTCTCCCCATCTTCCATGTTCTGACTGGAAAGTTTTATTTACGCTTCAGTGTGATCTCTCTGTCATTTATACTGTTTTGTGCCTTTTTTAAAATAAAGGCATTGTATAAAATGTCAATCATTTCTTCTGGGGGAAAAGACCAGGAACAGAATAAGTCCAAGATATACAGACAATGTAAATTCTTGTTGCTGTTTTTCACAGCATCAAGAAGTTTATGAATTGTCAACTTGACCAGTTAGTCTGGAAGTGTCTGAAACTCAGCTTGAGAAATGAGCCAGTTTTTCTCAGAGGTTAATATCAAAATAAGGCTGAGGTTGCTCACTGTGTGTTGGCATCAATTCACAAATTTTAAGGCCAGAAGAAATCACTCCAGTTTTCATGTGACCAATTTTCTGCAAAGGCTTTTTTCTGTCGGGAAGTTTTTCTTCTCTTTTGTTTACTTGAGTGTTTTCATCAGAATCTCACAGGACCACTTTTGCAGAATTGGGCTCAGGTTACAGTTGCTGTCTAAATTAATCAATCAAGGCTCTGACAAAAAATAATTCCTTAACAGTTTAATTGCTTTTAATAAATGTTAATCATGATGTTTTGTGGAGCTGCCTCTCAGGACAGCAGATGACATCTTTCACAAGATTATTTATTTCTGTGCTTACTTGTTTGCATCCTGGAGAACTGGCAGAGTTTAGTTATCCTTAGGATATGGATGAAGCACAAATAAAATGTTTTTCTAGCGTTGCCTGGGAAGTTAGTGGATGTGCAAAATAGGTGACTCTCCCACCTTCCTCTCAAACTCTTTGACTTCTAATACGCTTTTTGTCAGGTGCTTTGCTTAAATCAAAATAGAGTCAGTTATTTACTGCACAGAAAAATAAGATATTTGTGACTGGAGCACTATAGTTCAGCTTCAGATTTTCTGACTGGGTTGAAAGAAGTTCTTTAAATGGTTCCTTGGAGTGTTGTGCCTGAGATCTCTGCTGTAGCTGGTGGTTGTGCTTCAGACCAGCTCAAAATCAAATTCCACTGTTTTGCATTCCAGGTATCTGCTCATCTGAAACTTCAAGAGAAAGATGAGGGGAGGAGAGAAATGGTATGTAAACTGCCCATCAAACTAGAGTCTCGGGGGATGCCAAAGAGCCGTGAAATGAGCTCTGTAAAGCAGACATTTTTTATCTAATACTGAATTGCACTGGGCTTGTAGTGACAGAATAAATCATAACTTCAAGGTTGACATGTGTCATTAGGAGGGAGTGTTTACTGCAGTCTCCATGAAAGCTGCTTTCAGTATGAGACTGCAAAATTGGAAAAGATTTACCAAAATAAATTCACAGGTTTTGCAGGATTCTTGTTAAGGTACCTTAGCACCTTGGATTACCTTCACTGCATGTCTGAGGGCTCAGGCATCTCATATGGGGCGAGGTAAATCCCCCAGCTGGACCTGCACTGGGCACTGTGCTCCCCTCACCCATCCATGGGGAAAACTACACACTCCACCTGAAATATGAAAACTACAACAAGTTCATAGGTAGAGCAGCTGTTTTTGTGACTGCCCTTCATCTATATCTATTTCCAAATTCTCTTCAGACTCAAAAGAATCCTTGAAAATCAGAAAGGGAAACTTACAGGCATCAACTTATATTTGGTAAATGCAGATTGATTTTTTTATTGGAAAATATTTTTTTGTGGAAACAGCTGTTGATTTAGTTGTACTTAGTAAGCCTTAGTTCATTTACACATTAGTAAAGTTAGGCCATGCAAGTTAATTCACTTGTTCACACTGTCACTGTAATTACAAACAGCTCTTTGAGGAAAAAAACTGTGCTGGGTTTATTCAACACATGTTAGAAGGATTTTCTGGTTATTGTTACTGGCCTGTGCAGGAGAAGATAATTCATTTTATTGTTGTAAAATGTAGCATAAATATTTATCATGGAAAAATGTTATGAATTTATGCACTTGTGCTAGCAGGACTACAGACTCTTGTTTGAAGCAGGCACAAGTGAAAATCCTCCTGTGAACCATTAGTTTATGTTTCTAGTTAACCTTGCTGGTGCTGCCTGTGCCCTGAGCATCCTTGCTAGAGATAAAGGGAATTAAATAGTTGGGCTTTTCTCTCTGAGAACGAGGGTTAGTGGGTTTTTTTCTTGTTTTTTCTCCCTCTCACTGGGAGAGGGAACTCCTGGAAATCAAAATCAGGACAAGCAAAGGGTCATGCCCTGCTTGGTCTCACCAGTTCTCACCAGGTCAGGCACTCTTTCTGGAAAACTCCCTCCATCCAAGCAGTTGATCCTCTGAAAAATGCTGGGCTCTGTTACCTAAACTTCAGTTTCCTGAAGTATTAGATATCTGGGCTGCTTTCTACCTTTGAAGTGGTAGAGTTTTTTAATTTAATGAGCAATGTAGCTCATGCATTCACTCATTTTTATGCCCATGCTTTCACTGATGGCTGAAGAGCTGTTTCCCTCATATAAGCCTACCAGACCAGATTACAGCCACTGGAACAGAAAAAACCATAGTGCCTGGGATTGTTCTCCTTTTGCCCCAAAAACCCCTGGGACAAGCTGTGCCCTCCCTGAGGCTGTGCCTTGAGGAAATCCCAAACACCTGAGAGTGCCTGTGACAACTGAATTGACTCGGAGGGGAATGGAAACACTTGAAACCAATGGCTGCACTTTAAAGAGGAGACTGCGGAGAAGAGATGAGATAAAGCAGGTCACTGCTCTGTAGAAACCACTGGTTTTTGTCACAGAGCCCCTTGGAGATACAACCTATTGAAAGAAGTCCTATTGAATGAAACTTCTTGGTTTCACTGTGTAATAATCCCACACAAGCTGTGAAGCTCTTTTGATGTCAGTGCCATATCCATGAATATACAGCTGTAGAAGAGCTGATTTCCACTCCTTTTTCACCTCTTTGCTGAGCGAGGTCATGTAGGACAAACAAGCAGAATTTGGGTCAAAACAGTAAATGGGAGACTGCTAACACTGAGTCTAATAAATGCTAAAAATTAGAGGGGAAAAAGGCTTCAAGTGTGTGGGTGACAAAACAAAGTCACGAGCTGGTTCACAATCTCCATGAGATTCAGTGAAGAGGCTGGCTGGGTTTTTTAAAAATGTTCTAACAAGGCGGAATGTTCTTTTCCCTCCAGGTAAAGGAAATCCTGACAGCCCTGGGGTTGCTGACGTGTGCCAACACGAGGACTGGGAGTCTTTCTGGAGGCCAGAGGAAGCGTCTTGCCATTGCTTTGGAATTGGTGAACAACCCTCCTGTGATGTTCTTCGATGAACCAACCAGGTACTTCCAGGCTAAGAATCAAAGATTGGCAAATATGGCTTCACAGAGTAGAACAGAAAAGTTATTCACCTCTAAATCCTTGGAAAAGGCTCATTTTGTGTTGCCTGCAAGCGCTGAATAAGGCCAAGAAATAATTTGATTTGGGTGCTCGGTGCCTTGGGTCACTGCTGCAACTGCTGGACTATAAACACTATTTAAAGGAGACACAAACTGCAAGCAGGAAGCAAAAGAGAGAGAGGACAATATTGTGGCATGGATTTTCTTTTTCAAGCAAAGGCAGCTTGAATATAAATATTTTTAAATGTGACTTTTGGTAATGGATGTGATCAGTCTAGGAGGAGGCTGGGAAAGGTATGAATATGGATCTATTCATTAAAGTTGGGAGTGTTTAAATCTGCAGCCCTAAAATGTAGAAGTCCCTTAAGGCAGCTTTGAGAATACTCTTTTTCATTCTCAGGCATGCTTCCAACTTAATTAAAAGCCTGATGGAGAAATACAAGCATAAGGTTGGCATATGATAAAATTAAACTGCTACAGTGAAAATTTGTCAAAGGATAATAATGAGAGACCAAGTAGCAAATGCATGTGCTAGTTTTGAGTGGTGCCTGTGGATAACAAACTTCTTTTTTTTTTTTCCTTTTTCCAGTGGCTTGGATAGTGCATCATGTTTTCAGGTGGTGTCCCTGATGAAGGCTTTGGCCCAGGGTGGAAGGTCCATCATCTGCACGATTCACCAGCCCAGTGCAAAACTGTTTGAGCTGTTTGATCAGGTATTGCTCTCAAACTTCCTCTCTATGTGTGGTTTAGGTAGGTTATGCTTCCAAGGCTGCACTGTTTAATCAAAAACGTGAGCAATTCTAGTGTTATGGCTACAAATGATATAAAGAAATTAAGTAAGAGCAAAACATACTTTTTGATTCTGTTTTTCCCCTTCTTCTCTGCCTTTTTCCTATATTTACGTGCAATGTTTGTAAGGAATCTGGCTGTTAGGTTTGTGAAATGGTGATTATTGCACTGGTGGTTCTCATGCCTTCACCCAGCACTGCTCCTATGCACGGGGCTGTCAGTAAAGTAAATTACAGCAATAAAGTAAATTAGAGCAATGTAAAAGCAGCAGCACCAATGTCTACAGTGCTGGGAGTACATATGAGAATCCCAGATACACAGGAGAGTTTATTCACGTGAAATAACAATAATTGAAAACAGTGTTGAAAATGAATAGAAAACAAGTCAGTTGGAGAACTTTTCTCCCACCTAACAATGGGATGTGGACCATATGTGTTTAGATTAGATAAAAATGTACTTCAGTCTTGTTAGAAGATTTAAATCAGACCCACGAGAGCTGGGAGAAAACCTTCACCACCACAGGTGAACAAGCTCTTGCAGAGTGCCAGTCTGCCAGGGAGGTTTATTTAAAGTCAACATTGTGGCTGAAAGTGAGGGTGATCAAGCTGTTTGCTGTGGCTGTGCTGTCCCAGCTCTCCTTCAGCTCCTGCATTCACCAGCCTCGTCTCCCAGCCCAAAATATCCATCATGTGTGGAAATTAGATATCTTAGCTCTCCATTTCCTTACCTATTTTCATCATTTGCCAAAGGCTGGCGTTGGTGTGTTTCTGTGTTAATGTGCTTCCAGCCCTGCAGGCAATGTGCTCAGAATTCAAACTTTAGCCATTAAATTTTCCATTAGCTGTAATTCCATGGAAAGTTAATTTCGAGTGGTGACAGATCTTCCCAAGGTGTTCTTCCCACAGGGACAAGGAGATGTTATTAGGCAACAGGTTCAAATATTTTGGTACTATTTAACATCTCTTCTCTTCTCTTCTCTTCTCTTCTCTTCTCTTCTCTTCTCTTCTCTTCTCTTCTCTTCTCTTC
>VZRM01009043.1:216324-302487 GCA_013397955.1 Grantiella picta | reverse complement strand
TTTCCTTTCCTTTCCTTTCCTTTTTCCTTTTCTCCTTGTTTTCCAGCTCTATGTTCTAAGTCAAGGTCAATGCATTTACCGTGGGAAGGTAACAAACCTCGTCCCTTACTTGAGAGATTTGGGGTTGAATTGCCCAACCTACCACAACCCAGCAGATTTTGGTAAGGACAACTCAAATAGTTTGTTTCATTTATTTTGTATTCTATCAGCACCTTCAGGGTAATGGGGGACATGGTGTGGTTTATACTTTTGTGCATATATTCTTATGTTTGTGTGCTCATATATGAGCCAGAAGTCAAAATAAAATTAATCAGATTTCTTTTCCTGAGTAATTTGAATGCCATCTAGTGGTACAATTTTGTGAATATTTCTCTCTGGTGGAAGTCCAGGTTCAGGAAAGGAAAGATAAAGCATATTCCTTAGTGTCCCATAGTAATTAATATTAGTGGCTTTTTCAAGTAGGTAAAATATTCTGGTTTTTTTGTTTGTTTGCTTTTTGTTTTTCTTTTTTTCTTAAGGAATACTACCGTGGTATTGCACAGGGTTTTTTCAGAGTTGTTTCTTAATTCCAAAGAAGCAGCAAGGGCCACAAAAAGAGACTTTTGTCTTTTTTTTAACCAACATTCACTGCCTTTCTTCTCAAATGGCTCATTAACTTCCAGGATGACGAGATCTCTCTGAAGATTTATGGAAAGATTACATTTCAATGTTGTTTGTATGGTTATGAATTTGCACGTGGCATTTTAAAACCTGGGCTAAAAAAAAATAGAAAAACCCCTGTTTCTGTCAATGCTGCGGCATCAAGGGGATTAAATCACAAGGCTTTTACCTTGTAAAGCAGTGCAAAGCAGTGACTTAAACCCTCTGTTTCTGCAGTGATGGAAGTTGCCTCCGGTGAATATGGAGACCAGAACAGCCGCCTGGTCAGGGCTGTGAGAGAGAGGATTTGTGACACAGATTACAAGAGAGACGTGGGAGGGGAGAACGAGCTGAACCCCTTCCTCTGGCACAGACCCTCCGAAGAGGTATTTTGGGCACCACAACTGCTGGGCATGCCCTGGGGCTGCAGGGGGAGGGAATTCAAATCCTCCATCCGTGGAGGAGGCTCTGGGCACACTCAGCTGATGTGAGTGGGCTTTTGTGAATGAAAACCAAGCAAGGAAAGGAGTTTATTCCGTGCTGTGCTTCTGCAGGACTCCTCCTCCACAGAAGGCTGCCACAGCTTCTCCGCCAGCTGCCTAACCCAGTTCTGCATCCTCTTCAAAAGGACTTTCCTCACCATCATGAGGGACTCGGTGAGAATGGCTTTATTATAACTTTCATAGCCAAAAGGTCTGTTCAGCTGGGAGTGAGGAAGTGTAACACACCTCAAACGTGTCCAACAGCTTACCCATGAACATTATCACAGAATTTCTGATCTTTCAGTCTTGCTGTTCACTGTACCATCTTCATTGTGAATGGCAGCTTTCTACACAGCACTCAGGAGCACCTGGCCTAAAAACCTAAACTTTAAATCCCCTCTGTGCTGGCAGGTCCCTTGTACAGTTATTAATCCTACTGGAAAGTGAGCGAGAAGTTGCACTGCTGTGCCACAAAATCAGGTTTTCCAGAAAATTCAGGATGGTAGAAGTAGTAATTTTAGTGTGATGTAAAGTTACTACTTAAGTCTTCATTTTTGGAAACGGAAAATTGGTAGATAAAAAGTTTGCTTTTTTGCCTTAACTTGTTCTCCCTTTCTGTTTCTTATAAGTGCATTTGTCAACAAGGACTAATTAAGTTAATGAATTGAGATCAAGGGAAACTGGAACTCATTGTCTGATGCATAGATTGAAGAACAGTGTTGTTTTTAAGATTTTTTTTTCCCTGCTCAGCTCTAAAGGCTTGCAGTTGTTCCCAATGTTATTGTTTCTTCTGTTCTTCCCAGCCTCTTGTGGGAATACTGTGTTGCAGAGAAGGCACAGAAAGCTCATTTATGCCTGATGAAGTTACTTTGGTCTATACAAGCCTGAAATGCCTTTTCTGCTTCTCTTCTGCTCTGGGGAAATTTAATCAGAAAGTCTCCTTCCCCTGATGAATAAGAGCCAATGGCTCCATGACATTGGCAGACAGTGAGATTTCCGGTTGCAGCATTTGCAGTTCCTTCCTGTGTTTACTGGAAGAAATTTTCATGGGAAGCTGGAAGCTCATAGTTTTTCTCAGCCAGTAGGAAATTAACATTTCCCATGGCAGGGGGTTAGAACTAGATGATCTTTAAGGCCCTTTCAAACCCAAACCATTCAATCATTTCTATAAAAGTTGTTCTGGACATCAGTGCTCCTTTCCTGCAATCTGTCTGATTTCAGCCACGCTGCTGCTGCTGCTTCTGAGCCCAGACTTTCTGATCAGAAATGCCACTCTTTGCTCCCCACAGGTCCTGACGCATTTGAGGATCACCTCTCACATTGGCATCGGGCTGCTCATCGGATTGCTCTACCTGGGCATTGGCAACGAGGCCAAGAAAGTCCTCAGCAACTCGGGATTCCTCTTTTTTTCCATGCTGTTCCTCATGTTTGCTGCGCTGATGCCAACTGTGCTCACCTGTGAGTGCCAGGCACTGTCCCAGCCCAGGGGAGGGGATTGCAGGGAGGTGGGAGGGTGCTGGAGTGTGTCTGTTTTGTGGGAGATAAAATTTGATTTGTGCTTCTAAGAGAGGTGAGGGGATCAAGCTGCACCATGGCAGCACTGCTGTGTGGAGGTTTGGCCAGTGGCACTTCTCTCTCCCCAGTTTTTCCAGTGTTTCTCAGCCCAGACAGTGACTGGGCTAAGAATTCCAGCCCTGGACTGGAATTTTTCCTTATCCCATCTCAACCATGCCCTGGACTTGTGGTTGGACTTAGGGAGGATTTAATGACTTCTCTGGGGCTTCCAAGTCTTGACTCCTCCACAAAATCAGCTTATTCATGTGGTGTCAGAAGGAAACCCCTGCAGAGTGGACTGTTTCATACCTCCTTTGGGAATGCTGTTACTTTGGATTCCCTGTTGGACGTAAAGGAATAACCAAGTTGTTTAAGTTTTTTCACCACTTATAATTGAAAAATCCCCTTTAAGGGAGGTTCATCTGAGTAGGCTGGTCCATAGTCTAAACAGTGAGCAGCTGTTGGGGCTTATATTTCATTACAAATCACTGAAAATTTGGCTGCTCTGGCAAAGAGCTGGGAGTTCCAGTCCCACCATGGGACTGCAGCAGTGCAGGACTTGGTATGGATTAACTGTGTTGTTATTGTGTGCAGCAGAATTGCACCCTGACAATCTAACAGCATAATCTGTGTTTTCTGCAGTTCCCCTTGAGATGGGAGTATTTCTCAGAGAGCATCTCAACTACTGGTACAGCCTCAAAGCCTATTACCTCGCCAAAACCATGGCTGATGTTCCTTTTCAGGTATGTGCTTTACTCTCCAATAAAATAAAACCCATGTAAGTTCATGAATGACAAGCCAAGAAGATTAGTAGTGGTATTTTATCCACTGGAATAGTAGAGAAACCATCCATATGGGTCTGCTGAGGATTCAGGGCAAAACCAGAAGCACCCTGAGAGTGCAGGACTTCACAAGAGCTGAGACCTGACCCAATAAGCTTTTAATAAACAGGTGACCAGCTTTGTTATTTGCAGAAGGGGAATTGAGGGGGATGTGAGTGGAATCTGTTTTCAAATACCGGGAATTGAGGGGGATGTGAGTGGAATCTGTTTTCAAATACCCAAGCAGAAAGACAGGTATCCCACACCTGCCATGTCATGGAAAGACCCAGAGCTGTGGATTAATTAGAACCCCCCACGTTTTTGTCTTGCTCAGGGTGAGTGTTTGTCTGTAATGGAGTAATTCCCAGTGCCTGTCCTTGCAGATCATGTTCCCGGTGGCTTACTGCAGCATCGTGTACTGGATGACTTCCCAGCCCTCCGACGCTCTGCGCTTCGTGCTCTTCGCAGCCTTGGGCACCATGACATCCCTGGTGGCTCAGTCCCTGGGGCTGCTCATAGGGGCAGCTTCCACCTCCCTCCAGGTACTGCTGGTGTTTCGTGGCATCACAGGGGCTCTGCTGTCTCCCAGCTCTGCTCCCTGTCACTGCTGCTGTGTCCCCAAGGTGTTTGTTGAGAGGTGACAGGCAGGAAGTTGTCTTGCTCTGATAGAGCTGTTGATGTTCCCCACTCACATCACTGTAAAGAGCACAGACATGTCCTGGATGTGAAGCCCTGAATTCCTGCCCCACCTAAAGTGGCCCCAGCTTGAGGGGATTGTCACTTGCTGTTCATTCCAGACTGAGCAGGTCCTGGGAACTGCGGGGCTGATGCATTTCTGTGTCCCTGCAAAGTGGAGCTTGGCCACAGTAGGTGAGGAGAAGCTTCTTCCATGCACATCCTAAAAAACTGTAGAAGGAAAGATAGGAAAAGGCTTGCCCAAAAACCAAACTTCTGGAAAGGGAGGGAGAGAGGCAGCTGTTGGCATGATTGGAAGCTGGCCATGTAACTCCTGGCAGGAGATGTGCTGAGGTGACCATTCCACAGCAGAACAGATGATTCTGACCTCAATATGCATTGATGCTGTCAAGATTTCTGCAGTAGAAGATTTGATTCCCTCTCTGTGCTACCAGCAGAGCCTTACTGTCTGATCCCTGCACTTCTGCTCTTCCCCCCACAAGAAATCTCATAAGAGAAAAAAAAGAAAATCAGGGATTTTCTAGTATTTAAAACTGTGATAATTTTGGGGAGTAGAATTACTCCCAAGAGTAATAGAAGAGCGAGGTGATTTTTATTTTTTCTCTGTATTTCTGACAAGAGACACTCTATTCCTTGTCTTCACAGGTGGCAACTTTTGTGGGCCCAGTTACTGCCATCCCAGTCCTGCTGTTCTCTGGGTTTTTTGTCAGCTTTGATACCATCCCAACATACCTCCAGTGGATGTCCTACATTTCCTATGTCAGGTACTGCTAGGGAGCCCTTCAACCTCCCATCTGGAAATGCTGTTTGCTTTTGCTTGCTTGGCTGCTTGGATATTTTAGGTGCCAAAGAGACTGTTCACAGCAAGTTCTTTTAGAGTGTAAACATACGTGTGGTGTTAACCACATTGTCTCACTGCATTTTAAGTTGTTTATGCTGTAAAATAAATAGGAACAGGTTAGTGGCCACAAGTCCATGTCAGTCCCTTTGAATGCAGCGGGATTGCACAGCATGAAAATCTTCCTGGAATTTGCAACTATAAATATGGGTTTCTGAAATAACAGGGGCATCCCCAATCAAGAAATTGATGCCAGCTCGTCATTTTGGAAGAAAATGTTGTGTGAATCACTGCTGTATCCTAGATAGATTTGTAGGATAAAGGCCTGTTTTTGACTTTCCCAGTAGCACTGCCACAAGAGACTTGGGATTTGTGTCACCTCTAATTTAAACTGCTGCTTTAAGAGGCACCTTATATGCTGTTTGTGTTTGACACAGCTGTCTTAAGATGGGACAATTCCCATCAGGAAACCTCTAGAGGGATAGTTTAGACTAGACACTGAAATGTTTATAGCTGAAATTAGGAGAGATGAATTTCCCCATTCCCGTTTTCCCCACCCTGCCCAAGCTGCACTATTTCTGAGAAATCCCAGGCAAAAAAATCCTCTCTGTTTCCAAGTGAGGTCTTACACAGATTCCTATCAAAGATAATGAGACTACACTCCCTAAATTAATACCTGGAATTCAAGGTGAGGCATTGATCATCGTGTGGCCTGTGTGGGGTCTCCTGAAGCCAGAGAAAGCTTTCCTATGCATGGGATATCCCATATGCATGGGATCCATGATGGTTTATCTGCTTGCCAAATCAAATGCTGGGAACATTGTTAGTGAAACCATTAGTGCACGGAGGGAAGGAGAAGAGACATTCTAGATGGGTGCTGATTTTAATGTATTTCTGACTTCTGAATTACAAGCCATAATTGTATCCCTGTTGGTTATTAGAAAAAAAAGAAAGCAAATTAATGATGTCACTTTTAAATGGGGAATTCCTGAACATGAGCTGAAATTATGCTGCTTTCTGATTCAACCTTTGGAGAAATGGCACAGTGCACTAACTGGAAGCAGTCAGAGGCTGAACTCCTGCCCTTGTTCCCTCTTACGTAAAATGCCAGTGGCATGTGATGTGCCTGCCTGGAACAGGGATAGAACTGTGCCCCAAGACAGATGTGTCAGAGCAATATTGAACCCCTCAGCGTTCCAGCTGAGCTCTCACAGGGATTGTGTTGCTGAAGAGCTTCTAACCAGATCGTCAGGATTTTCCTTGTAATCCATTCTCCTCCTTCTTCCCAGATATGGGTTCGAAGGAGTCATCCTCTCCATCTATGGACTGGATCGAGAAGATCTGCATTGTGACAAAGATGACACCTGCCATTTTCAAAAATCAGAAGCCATCCTGAGAGAACTGGATGTAGAAAATGCCAAACTTTACCTGGACTTCATTGTTCTCGGGATTTTCTTCTTCTCTCTGCGCCTGATTGCCTATTTCGTCCTCAGATACAAAATCCGAGCAGAGAGGTAAAGGAAAAGCAGCTAAAGCAATGCAGTAGGAGAACTTTAGACATGCAATAGAGGGCACTTGACATTGTCTCACTGTGGCAGGCTGGTCCCCAGTGCCCAGCCAGATGTCCTGACCGAGCCCACGGAGAGCCACAATGGGATAGTGGACACACAGTGTCCAGCTAATCAGTCCCGTTGGGTTGGGTCATGTTTTCATTACACTTTCTAGCTTTAACTAGGAAGAACTAGAAGGGAATTTTACACCAGAGAATATCAAAAACCTGGCTGCAGGGGCTTTCCTTATGAAAACCAATTTTGGGATAAGGTCACCAGGATACCAGTCCTGGTGGCCAGAATAGTGTAATGGCATCTCTAGCTGACAAGGTCATGAGATGCAAAATGAGGAATGCAAAGAAAGTAGGGTTCTCTCATCTTTTTAAATTCAGAGTTTCATCTTTGCAGTTTTCTATGTATTGTTTTGCAATTCTTTTCCACAGAATTACCCCTTCTGGCTAAAAGTCTGTAAATGTATTAATAAGGTAAAGACATCTTTTTAATATGGATACTTTTTTAAAAGAAACCTAAAGTGATTCGAGTAATTATTTTTGTTTCTGTCTGAATTTAGAATTCTGGTGCTTTACTTGTCGAGCTGGTCTCATATCTGAAAACTGTAATGACAGGAGGAAAAGGCAGGTTCTGAATCTGCACTAAACCTGTGGTCCTATTTGGAAGCAGCACTGGATAGCACATGCAGTTAGACATGGTCAAGCTGTCACTGAATGTTTGAAAAAATATTCTTTTGCAGTGTCTTTAAATCCTTAGTACTTGTGATATTTTGAGATATTAACTCTGCTCATTATTTGTTTGATCTACCTCCCGTGAATGAAAAAAAATCAAAGCACTCCAAGGCTCATTTTAAATTAAATTGTGAAAGCAGGATCTATCCCCCAAGTGATTGTTATAGGAGTGCAGGAGCTGTTCACAGATCAAAGCTTGAGCTGCTGTGTTAAAACACCTGTGACTGCCTCATCCAGAGGTGTTTGTTATATCTGCAACACACAGTGTGTAGGACTCCCCTCAGAATACACAAATGACCTTGGAATGCTGCAGGTCTCATTATGCCAGGCAGTTTTGTTTCCATCCCTAAATCTAGCGTGGGAATCAATGATTCTGAATGCCAGTGACACAGTTGGTTTGGGTCCCTCACCATCACACATTTGGCAGGGGCAGTTCTGGTTCCAAGTCGATGTGAACTTTATCACCAATTTACATGGGCTTGGATTTTCAACCCCAAATGAATCCACGACTCTCACCTTGGACACCTTGGTGAGCTTTGGTGCAAATTGCACAGCCTCCTGCCATGCCTGTGAATCCATCTGGGTGTCCCAGCCCTGCACATTCTGTAAATGCATTATTCCCATCAGGATGCTGAAGCCTTGTAGGTTGGAAGCAGCTCGGTGTCGGCAAACCCTTGAGGAGCCCTGTGCATCTGCTGGCCCCCAGCAGCCACAACTCCCAGACTGCTTTCCAAGACTCTTGGCTGTGTGTATCCTAGTGAAATAAACAGTGCCAGAGCTCTGTTAGTCCTCAGACAGCTGGGGCTGACAGGAATGGCCTCTGCACTGACTTCTAAATATCCCAAACACTGTCTGGAAAAGCGCTGGCTCTGCTGGGCTGCAGCTCTGCCTTTTAGCAGGGAAGAAAATTCTTTCCCAGTTTTCCTGGCCCGTGCCCAGGCTCTGTTTGATTTACCAATACAGACACAGAACTGTGTGTATCTGTTCAACTCAGGACATTTGAACTAAGCCTGTGGTCTGGAAGGCTTTAAATCAAGTAACGTGTTTTAGGAAGGTTAGCTGAACTTTCCCTGAAAATAAGGTTGACCTGTGAAAGCAAAATCAATCTTTACTGTGGAAAAAATCCAAATTCCTTGCACAGCCTCTTTGCATAACTTTTGTTGCTGTTTTTTTCTCAAAAAGCTTTTGTACAGCTCTGAAGCTTTTCCAGGAATAATCACAAGCAGGTACAAACCTATACGGCTGTCAGATTTGAGAAATTAGGAATTTGAGCTATTCTAAATAATACTCATAGCTGTGAAAAGTTTTTAAAATAAGGCACAAGCTGAAATCCTTTTGGCACAACGTGCCTTGATTATTTCAAGACTCTCAAAGTATTTGTGACTATTAGAGGCAGTTCAAACACTGTTTGCAAGCAGACAAAGGACTACATTTGCCAAATTACTCCTGGGTTTCAGACTTCTGGTCCATGCTGAGGTCTAAGTGTGTGACATCCCCTGACATTGAATACCTTCAGCGTTTATGTTTTGTGTTTACCAACACCATTTACCAAATACCACCTGACAATCCCTTGCAGTGTTCCGAAGGAGGTAACTTTGCTGGCATTTCAACACTGGCAACTCACAGGGTTCTGATCTCTCCCATCCAGATCAGTTTAGCAGCATAAATTCCTTTGATACTATCTTGTTATCTGTGCCTATTCCTCTGGTTTTAGACTTTCTCATTTTATGTTTTCAGTCTCCAGCACGTCCTCCTGTACTGTAACTTTGTTCCCGGTTATGGCAGCCAAAAATATGGTCCTCCATGGGTGTTCCTGAGAAAATTCCTGCTCTGGGATATTTTTTGTCACTCCTTTTTTTGGTAGATACGCTTTTTCCAGCCTTCTGCTGGCAGCATTTAGCTGAAAGTTACTATTCTAAGGAAAGCTTTCAGACCATAGTATCCCAGTAAAGAAGTAATTCTCTAGAAACTCAGTGATACCCATAGATGAGATAATCATTCTTCCCCTTCTTAGCTCACAAATTAACTAATGATCTCTCTTTTGTCACTGCTCTAGGACAGAAGTATTTAAAATCCATCCCAATTATGTTTTCACCTGCTGCAAAGATTTTTAAGGTAGTCTCAGGTTTGCTTTCTTTTCTCTTAATGCGGAGATAAATTCTAACAGGCTGGTATACAACACGTTCCCAGGTTAATGGGCTGAGCATGCATATGCTGTTGTGTTGAGCAGCACTTTGTGAAGCCCTAGAGGCTTCACTTGGAAGAATAATAAGGCCAGCAAGATTCTAAAGGCTTCAAATCCTCAATTCTCAAATCCTCAATTTTACAGCCATATGTGAAGAGCCATAAAATGTTTGAAATCAATGCCACTATTACCATTTGAACCAGTCGCAGTCTGGCTAAAAATAGTGTAAGAGGCTAAAGGTTTCTGAAGGTCACTTGGAAACTGAATGTGTGATTTTTGTTGGGATTGCAGGAAGACTTTATTGGCCTGTTGGCCTCCTTGTTCTATTTTGACTTGTTTTGACATGTTGCTTTGGTTACTGTGTGCATCAGTTAAGACTTTAGGTCCTTCATACTCCTTTTGTTGCTTTTCTTCCTGGAAACTTGCATACAATCTGAAAAATAACCTGAAGGTCTTTAAAAATAACTTGAAGCATTCTTATTTACAATTAAATAAAAGATTTGGAAAGCAGATTCTACTTGTTAGAAATTGAGAAGATTCCATTGTTATGATCAAAGGGAGTAAAAGAAGACTGCTGGTGCTGAAATCCTCTTCATCTCTTAGAATTCAGAGCACAAAGTACCTATTTTCATTAAAAGAGAGGAATATGTGCACTTGCAATAGGGAGAGCTGGTTATGTAAGTGGGAGATAATGAACTTGAGGCCAAGTACTGGATGTCTCAGGTAACTGACAGTTAAATCCACACTTTTGTGTCAAAGTCTGTGTTCTCAGCAGAAAGGAATGTTTTATTAAACACTTGTTCCTGCAAGGAAGTGTGGTACACACTGACCTGTGCCACCCCAGTGATCCTCACAGAGATCTCACCTGTCCTGTTTACACAATGCTGGATGGATTTTTGGGTTCCAAGCATCAGGGGGGAGGCCAACAAAGCAGATTTCCTGGTGGGATTCTGTCCCAGACCACCCAGCCAGGATGGAGAGGCAGATGAAATCTATGGGAAGTCCTGTGATCACTCACCCTTGTTCTTGTGGGAGACTTTAACTTGCCAGATAGCTGTTGGAAATACAACACAGCAGAGAGGAAACAGTCCAGGAGGTTCCTGGAGAGTGTGGGAGGTAATTCCTGACCCTGCTGGTGAGGGAGCCAACCAGGGATAGTGCCCTGCTGGAGCTGTTTGTGAGCAGAGAAGGACTGGTGGGCGATGTGATGCTTGGAGACCCTCTTGGGCACAGTGATCATGAAATGAGAGTTTTTGGTTCTCGGGGAGATGGAGGGGTGGTGACAAAACTGCCACCTTGCACTTCTGGAGGGCAGACTGGGAGCTGGGCTGGCAGAGTCCTTGGAGGTCCTTCAGAAGGAAATCCTAAAGGCACAACAGGAGCAGCCCAGCCCATGTGCCAAAGGAGCAGCAGGGAGCTCTGGCTGGAGCTCAGGGCACAAAACAGGGTGTATGACCTTGGGAAGGCAACCCAGCAGGACTACGAGAATGTTGTGAGGTTCTGCAAGGAGAAATCAGAAGGGCCAAAGCCCAGCTAGAACTTAACCTGGCTACTTCTGTAAAAGACAATAAAAAATGTTTTTGTAAATACAGCACTAAGGAGAATCTCCATCCTTTACTGGATGCCATTTTCCTACCTGAACAGCCTGACAGGGTGCAATTGCTCAGGAATCGCTGTGTGGAGATCCATTTGTAAAATAGGATCATGTAAAAAGCTGTTGGGAACTAGCAGCAGGCAGAAAATGACACGGTGTCATGTCCTCTGTGACAGTTTGTGACAGGCTGATCACTGCAGTGCCACACTGAGTGCAGGAACTAAGTGCTGAGTGCCACTGGAGTTAATCAGGAGCTCTGCCAGGAGTGAACAGGGGCAGTAGCATTTTCAGGGATTGACTCCTACTGCCCTCCTCTTGAATACAAATTATAATATAAATAAGAATATAAATCCTGTTCCCATAATACACAAAGAGGTTGTTGTGGTGTATCCCACTGAGTGATTTTTATAAGCCTGAGTATCATTCTTCATATTACATGTCTAAAAGTTTCAGGCTGAGCCTGCAAGCACAGCAAGTTTCATTTTAATTCTGTTTAATGCTTTATTTCTGTTTCATTGATTTCTGTACATATTTCACGCAGAGTTTTTGAAGGAGTAATTGTACCACAGAGCACAAATCTTTGTTATTTTGAAATCTTACGATGAGTGATAATTTAATGCAGTTGTCAAATGCAGAACCTTCCTTTAGGAGATTTAGATTTCTGTTGAGACTCATTGCCAGCACAGTAAAACAAAGGGTGACCAGTCCAAAAGTGTCTGCTTTGGCACAAGACATGGCCATGGCCATTCTCTGCACTGGTAATGCCTTCCAGAGACATCCAGCTTTTACTGATCCTTTTTTAAAATTTTTTCTGGAGGCTTCCATGCAGCTCAGCCCATGCTTACCAATTGCTTGTGTCCTTGTTTGCTGGATATTCATGGCTGCTGTCCGTGTGGGGTGTAAAAATGAGCTTTTTTGGAACGGGGAGGGATGGTTAAAGGTGGAGGGATGACTTTGAGATTTCTCTGAGCTACCAAAACCCCAGTGTGCTGGATTTCTGGGTGTGCTTTACTCTTTGAAGAAGGAAAAAAAAGTCTTTTCAAGCAGATTGCAAGGCAGCATGAAAGTTTTATTTTAAAGGTTGATGGGGTTTTCTACTTCAGTGGCATCTGTGATGTCTATTTTTCTAACCCCATTGTAGCTTATTTTAGTGGCTCATTTAGGGTAATCATTATACAAACTCCTTTCTGTTACTTTCAGAAACCAGCTTTCCTGGCCTCAGTGATAATTGTACCACCCTTTACAATTGTGAATTACTTGTTGAGCAATTAAAGAAAATGTAGAAAATTCCTTTAATTATGGCAAAAGAGAATTAAATTTTGAGAAGATTACACTGATATATCTTAAAAGAAGAAGATAACGAGTCCTGCAGTGGAGCCCAGCCTTTACCTGTGTCAGTAAAGATTTGTCAAATACCTGATCTGAGTCAGTTGACCTTTTTGTGATAGATTGCCCTTGAACCTGTTACTGAATTATTTAACATTTGGTTCTTTTGTTTTTCAAAGCAAGAGTCAATGCAAGGTATGATTTTAAATCAGCGTGCTAAAGTGTGCATATTCTGTATATCTAATCTCTCATTGTTGTCTCTTGTTTCTGTAATGCATTTGCATTACTATGAATCAACTTTATTCTGCTTCTCTAGAGACTATCGCTGCCTGCACGCTGTGATATATTTGCACTGTTGTAGATATATATATATACATAAAATGTAATTATATTATACAAACCATGTCTTTTTCAGGTTGCTTGTTACCTTTGTAGTTTACGCTTCCCGGTACAGTGGACCTGAGTAAAAATGTGGGAGGTGGGGCATTCTGATGATATATTACAGTAATAGAGAAATCTTTGTATATTTCTGTATACTTAATACCTGTAAGAAGAGATTTGTATGTGCATTATTTTCCAAACTTAGGGCTTTGTTTTCTGAGACTAGAGAACATTTATGATAATGTCACACAGACACACACACACACACAAAAAAAATCCAATAAAGTGTTATTATTTTCAGACAGATGCCTTTGTCCGTGTTGTCACTCCGAGGGAAGTGGCAGATTTGTTGGTAGCAATGCATTTTCACTGCCTGCTCCTTGATTCTGGCAGCCAGCAAGGGCATGGAATTGCCTGATTCGGATTGTGGTGGTTTCAGGTAACTCCCAATATATTTCAGAGATTTCCAGTAAAAATCCTTAAAAGCATTAACTGCAGTCATACAGGGGGTTGGAACTACAGGATATTTAAGGTTCCTTCCCACCCAAACAGGGCAAGCATCAGGGGATGCTTCTCTGACAAACCCTACACAACTGAAGGACTTTCTGAACCAGTGGAAAGCATAACCTCTGTGTTTTCATCCGAATTTGGTGCATTTTTCTTCCAAGGACTAATCTTCTCTTCACCTTGTCCTTGCTACCTGCAAGTGGCAGCAGTTGTTCCCTGTGCTGCTGCATGACAAGAGCAGGACAGGATTATTCCCTGTTTGCCTTCTGCTTGGGACTCAGGAATGCAGGGATTTCTTCCTGCCTTCTCCCCAGCTGAAGAGAAATCCTGTTTTATCCTGCCAGCCAGCCCTCTCCACTCCCCATTTTACCCAGCACCATTCTCCCTCCTTCTGCCACAGCACCGGTGTGATGTTCTGCACCCTCTGTGCATTTCTGTCACCAGGAAAGTTTAGACTGCTGAAGTATTTTTCCTCTTGTGTTTCTCCTGAAGGCCCATATTGGCCAAGAATTTATGTGATTACTGTTTCTGCTGGACTGAACAGTTTTCCCTTCCAGGGCACTGCCAGGGAAACTGAACAGTTTTCCCTTCCAGGGCACTGCCAGGGAAACTCTTGGGCAGAAATCCTGACCTGTCTGAGGCCCCAAGAACAGAGTCAGTGCCAGGAGGAGGGTTCAGTGTTGGTGTCCCGTGCTTTGGCAAAAACTCCCTTTTCCTGGGTGGCTTTTCTTGCAGCTTTCAGGCTGTTTCATGGTGTTTGTGTGTTGGACCAAAGGCCAAGCCTTGCCAACATCCCTGTCTTTGTGCCACCCCCTCCACCACAGCAACAAAACTACCTGCCTTGGTTGTCACAGTTCAAAGAAAAATAGCCTTTTACAAGTTAGTTGGGTGCCCACTCATAAATAACATGAGCAGTTATGCCTAAAGGATGAATTGCCCTATTGCATTTTCAAGACAGTTTTCTCAAGATGAAAGAGATCATGTTTTATGTTACGTTTTATAGCCCTGGAAATAATACTAGACTGAAGGAATCCTGTTCCCAAAAACGAAATGCCTCCCTGTGCCAACTGTTGTCCATAGATCAGGAAGGGAAGAGCAGGAATGGGAGTCCTTCATAGCCTGAGTGACAACATAAGTTACTCTAAGCATTTTATATGGCAGTTAATGCTATTAAATAAGCCAACCATAAACTTCCCATTAGCAACAATGAAAAAATTAATACACCTCACATGCAATTACCATCCGCTGTGCACTCCAAAAGGATTCATAACATGAAGAGCATTTGAAAACAAAGGATATTTGTGTTCTAACAGCTATCCAATTAAATCCTGCTCTGGAACGCAGGTTGAAAGGCATGGAAAGCCAAGGCAGTGGGCAGAGTAAGAGATGGGCTGGTTGAGATGGGAGGGTGCAGGGATCTGACAGTGCCCAGGTGAGCAGGGAGCAGGTGCTGTGCTGTCAGTACCAACACTGACATCTTCCCTTGGGAGACCCTTCAGGAAGGGCTTGGTGAGAAGGATTGCCAGCTCCATTTAGGGCAGAAAAGCTGTCAAGGGCTGCATTAGTCAAACTGACACTAATTGCATCCATTTCTGTTGTTTAGTGCATTTTAAATTTCATAGCCTCGTTTAGTTTTTTGTCTTTTTTATTTTTTTCCTTTCTGTGCCTTGAAGATTTTTTCAAGATCTGTGAATTTCATTATGCACTGTTAACTCTGTGTGATGGCTTTGCTGGATTCCTGACATTCCAGTTCCCAGCCTGTGCCTGCACACACATGGGAAGGCTGAGAAAAAAGTCAATTCTATCTCTTCCACAGACAGAAAACATTATCAAAACATGGAGCTGATCCATTGTCAGCCTCTGACAGCAAAAGCATCCCTCAGAGTTGCAGTTTCCCCCCAGTTCTTTCTAGCAGTAATTCTCACTGCCTATTCTGCTCTGCTGGGCAGGTGGAATAAAACTCCACCTGTTCCCAGGACCTTCTTGCTCATCCCCCTGGCATCTGTAGATTCAAATTTGAAGAGGATTTTGTGTCTTCATCAAGAGTCTTACAGCTGCTTTTCTTCCTTCTCCCCTGTAAGAATCAGACAGTAACCCCAAAGTACTTAGAGAAGAAACAAAAGCGACAGTGAACCTTTTGATTTTGCTGCTTCTGTTTGTTGAGACTCATATTGTGTGTCTTGGTGAAGCATCCCTAGGATGGGGCATAATGCCAAGTCCCAGTGCCAAGAAGCAGTGGAAATCTGATTTTGTGGCAGAAAGGAGCTGGCTTTTACTCACCAAATTTACATTTCATGAAGCTTTCTGGGAACACCACAGACTGGAGTGTCAGTCCACTCTGGTGGTAAATCAGACCCCTGGGAATTTCCTAGAATTTCTGCAACAGGTTCAACAAATTAAGATATTTGGCTCAGCTGCAGTGAAATATTTTGATTCAAGACTTCCAGATTCTCATTTCAATAGTGGTATTTTAGTACTAAATCCCTCCAAATTGCTGTTTACCAAAACAACTTTCTGTTATGCTCTGAGAGAGAAGCACATGTTGAAGGAAGCCAGAGAGACCTAACTCAGAGACAGATGGGAGCAGAACCATACAAGGGCCTCTCTTTGTCTGGTGGCTTCTCTGAGGTGGATTTCTGGGTGTGCAAAGGGAGATCACAAAGCAGCAGAAGTTACCATAGCTAGGTGAATAGAAACATTGGTATCCAACAGAAAAGTACTTTGTTTTCTTCCCCTGCCCACCTCTGCAAAGTGGAAGTCATATGAAATGAAATTTTATGAAATGATAAAGGAAAATTTACCATTCACTGGCGGGGGAAGGAGCACCCAAGGATGGCAAACCGTGGAACAGAGCAGCATCCTCTCCTCCAGCACCTCTGAGTGCTACCAGCTGCTTCTGGCACTTGGGAGCTTTGTGCCTTGCAGCACAAATATTTTTCAGCAAAGCCAGCATTGGTTCTTGTGTTTGATCTTCTGTTCTCTAAGCCATTTAATGGCACCATGGTTGAGTTTTCAAGCTTTAGCAAAACCAGTGCCTCACACAGAGACCTGTGGCAGCACCGTTTGATTGAGCTGCTCTCGACAGAGGGAGATTTCATTTTCCACATTCTTTTTCACTTCAGTTTAGCACCTTGTCTGAAACTTTCCTTTTGAACACGAGCTTTGCCAGGGGAGGTGTGTGACACTGCAGCAGGATCCATACCTTCCCAGAGACATTTGGGAATGGGACCTGAAGGAAGTGGCACATTAAAAAAACCCACTTTTTTAGAGGTGTTTGCAGTTAAATCTCTTGCTCACATGGCTGCAGGTTTGTTCTTTGTTGCTAGCACCCATCTGCTCTGAGCTCCTTGTCTGTCCTAGTTTTCTCCCCTGTTAGTTCTCCATGTCAGCCAAACACAGCTTTCCTACATTACCTCAAAAAGAACGATTTCTGAGAACTTTTCCTTGGCTACAATTGCTTTAAAAGGCAGTGGAATATCTTCACCTGCTGAAGCACCATTGCAATCAATCTGTGATGTCAAACATGTTCTATTCAGCCTTTATTAGAAGCTGGAGCTCTGGTGGCACTCAGCTGCCATGGTTGCACTTTAGGACTATTGGGTATTTGGGACTTTAAACGTCACTCACTGCGTAATGGCCTCATCAGCACAAAGCCTTCGTGTCACAGATTGACACAAATGGGTTCCTGTGGCACCTTTGCTGACGAAAATCACATCTCTGACCTGCTTTTATTCCCCTCCAGACAAACATTCAGAACCCTGTTTGCTTATTTAGCGCTTGCTGCGCGGCAATGTGGGGGTGCAGGGCTGCAAATGCAAAAAGGTGAGTCTTCATTCAAGTCTTTTCCTCTCTGAGGCTGTAAATGAGGCCCATGGACACTGTCTCAGGTGAGGGGAGCCCTCAGAGTGACCCTGAAGGTGAGGAGAGGAAGGTAGCTCCTTCTGCAGCCACATCTCTGCAGGCTCCTCTTCGGTGTGCACTCCTGTTTTGGGATCTCACATTGCTCTCCCTTGGCTCTGCCTGTCATCCTCAAATCCTCAGCAGCTGTGGCTTTCACTCTGTATCTGCCAGCTTTATTTTCTCACCAAAAATGCAAATTTTTAGAATTCTAGGCAAATTTTTCCTGAGTTCATTTGTGTGGGTGTGGATAACAACCTACCTAGAGAGACCTCGAGCACTTACCTACTGTAAATTCCCAGAATAGTCATCATCCCTTAGGACTGTTTGATGTTGGAAGTGGCTTATGAATGACTAATTTTTCACCTGCCTGGATAAACTTACCCATCACAAAAGTGTACTGGGATAAATCAAACCTCCAAGGAGGTGTGTTAAGCAGGAAGATTTTACAATGACAACAGTGAAACACCACGACAGGTTGAGTCAGACCAACTCAGTGATCAGCTAACAAAGATACCTTTCCCTGTGTCCCAAGAGCACAAAAAAACCCCAAACCCACAGCTATTATCTATGTAAAGGCAAATTCTGAATATTTCCAGCATTCAGAAGGATGAGAGGCCTGGGTGATGCCAGCTAAGAAATTCAAGCAGTCACTTGCAAGTGTGAAGTGTAACCAACACAAAAAGCTGAGCGCTGTGCTCCTTTTGGCAGCACTGGTGGCTGCTCCCTCATCAGCAGGTTGCTGACATGCCACATTTCCTGGGAAACAGAGACATACACTGCTTTAAAATAAAGACAGCAAAAAAACCTCACCAGTTGTGTCGTACTTCTTTTATTACAGTGAAAACCTGTGCGGTGCTAGCCTACTGAGAGAATAAAAGCTACCAGTAACTTTTCATCAGAAAGGAGTCAATCCCAGATAAAAACCAGCCTAGAAATCATGGCTGTTGCAAAATATAAAGTCTGAGTTGGGACCTCCGTCTATTGTTCCATTGGAGTAGATCCAAAGATTGCAAAGTTCTCGATGGAAGTTTCTTCCTTAACAAGCTGGGGAGGTAAAGAGGAGAAGCAGATTAAGGGCTATGTTTTCTCCACAAATCACACAAGATGCTAGGAAGTGTTTTGCCTGGATGTAGGGCATCCAAAAGGCAATTTTTTTAGCAATTTCGACCAACCCCCACGTGTAGATGTGTTTCCTGACTATGATTCAGATCAGTAAAACCAAATTACGGTGAATTGTACGCAGTACAAAACACAGTGTGGCTGAGGTTATTAAATGTCCTGAAAGGTCAACACTAACAGAAAAAAATTGGTAGGGGATCAGAAATCTCTGTAAGTTTCACTCTACATTTCTAAGCAAGCAAAGCCTGTCTCTCATGCTGATAAGGTGGATGTGAGCTGGGTGGCTGCATCTCTACCACGGCATCGGCTGAGAGCTTGAGCTCACACCTGAGCCCAGACTACTTGTGCAGCCACATTGCCCCCAAATTCCAGACACAGATGTTTGGGCAACACTCCCCTCTCTGTACAGGGCTTTTTTAGGGTTTAGCCACCTTTTCCTGCTCACACCCTTAGGAATCTCTGGCTGGCTCAGCACACCAAGCCTGGCCAGGAGCTGTGGAGCACCCACAGGGACACAGGGGACAACTCCAGAGGGACATTACCTTCCTCCATGACACGGTGGTAGAAGCACCAGGGGACACCAGCGGGGTGAGCCCTGAAGCAGCAGCCCTTCTTGGTGCACTCCTTGGCCTTGATGCCAGGGTGGCCACAGTTTATCCTGGAGTAAGGATCGTTGGGACACACTTTCTTCACTGTGTGAGGCAAAAAAAAGGGAAAGAAGGGAGGAAGGGAAGAAGGGAGGGAGGGAGGGAGGAAGGAAGGAAGGAAGGGAGGGAGGGGAATGTGTTACTTGGTGCTCCACGTGCCTGGTGATGTGACACTGAGCAGATGTGGTGACCATGATGAGCTCTGCACCAACTTCAGGCAGCAGATTCACCCAAATCCTCACCCAGCCTACGAGGCAAAGCTAAATACCAAAGGGTGATGAGTTGCTGCAATGCCCCAGGGACCACAGGAGGCAAAATTCACCCCTGGAAGTACCTGGCATTGAGCCATCTTTACCTTTTGTAAATCCAGCAATGGGGTGAGAAGTTCTGTGTCTCCTGTAGTGATAACTCAAGCACTGGCCTCACACCAGGCTATGTCCATGGCTGACCCCATGCCAAGCCCAGAGCTAACACAGGGAGAGGACAACCCAGCCCTCTTTGCATGCCAGCTTAAGTTACAGAAAGGAAGTAAGTCTTTCAGGAGGAAATCACAGCTCTTCCAGGCAATTAAAACTAAAATCACAAGTAAGGATGTTATACCACCCAGCTGGGATACTTCAGTTTTCCTCTCCTGAAGCAGTTCTGCTCAGGAAAGCAATTCTGTGAAAATGGCAGAGTAAGGTGCTGCTGCTCATTTTTCAAGACTTACAAGAATTGCAAACACTGCTCAAAAGCAAAACAAATTTTTCCTCCTGTAATTCTGATCCCTGTTGACTAATCTGGATTTATATCAAGTTCTTCTGTTGGGTAACATTGCCTTTGCACCCTCATTTCCTTTCATGTCACCTGTGCAGCTGCTCAGGCTGCCCTGAAGCTCTCCTTAGAAGGAGTTGTGCTGTCAGCCCAGCAAATGTAGCTTACACTGAGTTAATTAACGCAGCTAATTACACTCGGTTACTTAACACAGTTATGTAAAATATACACCTAATCCTTGAAAGACTGGGAGAGAGCAGCTGTTATCCTCTCTGAGAAAATAAGGGCAAAAAATAGAAACAGGACGTTGACAGATGTCAAACAAATAGCCACATAGCAAACCCATTTAAATAAGTGCTGGGGATCCCTTGCTCTACCCATGAACAAGACCACAAACTGCAGTGAAATGTCTCTAAATAATCAGCACGGGCTTTTTTGATAACTAGAAGCCTGAAGGAAGAGGAAATACATTGTGTGAAGAGGATGAGGCAGGAGTCTGATGAATAAGCTATGCCCGACTTTGCATTTTACCACCACTGGTCTCCTAACAGAGGTGCTAAGGAGAAAAGCAGAGCTGCTCCCTGGCTGTACAGATTTCTGGATAATCAAACATGATGTAAGTCAGTGTTTCTGGCAGAGATATTACCTTTCTTTGCTCTAGGATTGTAGCACCAGGGGACGCTGGGGACTGAAGCGTTGAAGCAGCACCCAATCCTCTTGCACTCTGCTGCTGAAATCCCGGGGTAGCCACAGTTTGTCCTCTCCCTGGGAACCACTTTACACTGGCATTTTGCTGTTCAGGACAGAAGGAGCAAGTTACAGGGTGTCAGTTTGCACACTTGCTAGTGCAAGGGCATTTATCAGATGCTGACTGGGGACAATGCTTTTTCCCTAGATGCTTTCCATCTTTTCTGTTCCCTGCCAAGACCACAACCTGAGGGGTTTAAAAGCTGCTTTTAAACTCCCACCAGTTTTGGTTAGGGCTGTATATCACCCTTTGAGAGTTTGTGGTCTCACTTGCAGCCAAGCCAGCCCAGCACAGTGGGGTTTGTGGACTTCGAATCGACCACACCAAATGGGAAATCCCAAGGACTTCAAATATTATGCTATTAAATGTTGCTGCTTTGCCCATCACACGTGAAGAGAAAAGGAGTTAAGAGTCCAGTGGATATTCAAACAGGTGTAAAGATACAAAATCTTTGCATTCTTGACAGGGGACTGTAAAATACAGGATGATGTGCAAATAGCTGCAGCTATGCTTTTATCATTCCAAGTCTATTGCACAATCATCCTCAACCAAGAAATTCTGCAGCTGTCCTTTGGCTGTCACTGAGTGAGTTACTTGCTTTCCACTTCTGGAGTTGTCTAAATGACTTGCCTCTTAATGAGGAGGCAGATAGACTCCTTTAAAACTGTATTCACATGGCAAAGCAGCATTAAACAAATGTCAGCAGGCAATTTAGACAAAGCTGGCTCCTGGTCCTGTTCTAGCAACCTCCTCTGCCTTTGCAGCGAGTTCCTGGTTATTCCACCAACATTCACCTGCAGTCTTTCACATTTTGCTATAGATCTCTCTGAAAAAAAAATTAAGAAGTAGTCTCCACTTTGGGAATACACAGCAGCAGAGAAAGCCATTTGCTGTCTGGTGTGCTAATGCCAACAGGCTCTGGCTGCAGTCGATGGGATGAGGGTCCCACACGTACCTGGAAGGAAACAGCGGGTGGATGTACTTACTTGGAGGTGCAATTCCCTCTGCCAGGGTGCTGAGGGCTATGACAAGGGTGATGGAGAGTGCACAGACCACCTTGAGATCCATGGCTCTGGCAAGAGGAGAGGTGCTGCTTTCCCTGGGAGCAGCAGGTTTTATGCACTCCCTGTGTTTGCCCAGCGAGCTCTGATAACATTGTTCCATCTGATGCTTCACCCAGAGGCTGGGTTTTCTTTTGTTTGGTTAGGAAGTGTTGCCATGCATATTTTGATATCCCACAGATAAATTTCCAGGCTCCCATGAGCTATTGATCACATATCTATTACATACCTATAGATACATATCTATTATGTGATCCCATTATCTATCAAGGGGATGCTGCTGGGTGCTCTGGGTGCCAACTGATTTCATTGCTTTTAGAGTATTTCAGACCTCTGAGCAGTTTTATTTTCCAGTCATTACAGAAAAATAATTACATGTGTTTTCTATCCAGGAGTATCTTTTCTGCCTCAATTTTTCCCTGGCCTTAAGGTTTTGATTATGCTTACTCTGAAACAGATAAGGGAGAGGGGCTGAGCTGTGACACCTCTGAGCTTCAGGAGACCACTGTGCACCTGAAAAAAGACATAAACACAGAAAATGGGAGGTGTGACTGAAATATTGAGCCCAGCTAAGGCCACTGTTGGTTTCCACACAGGGGGATTTAGGAAAAGAAGGTAAGATCAAGGGATAAAAAACCCCAAAAGCCCAAGAAGATCAACAGCACAGAGACTCCACCAGGAAATTCTTCCTGTTCATCACCATAAAAAGAGACACAATGCACTTTTTTGATCTCTGACAGAATTGTGTCTTCATGCTTTTGAATATGATAAATGAGTTTGTTTTGTGCACCTTTTCATTACAAAGCTCGGAATGAGAACTTTCAGCTTCTGCGGTTGCATTTGGGAGGAAGTTTGTTTGTTAAAAACTATTTCCAACAAAATGGGACGGATTTTGCTTTACAAGGCAAAAAAATAACAGGGGTCTTTTTTTCTAAAGGTTAACTTATTCAATACTTTATGGACTCTATTTAATATCCGTCCCTATCTAAGACGTGGATGGCACTTCTCACTGAAAGCCACAATTCATAAATTAGATATTTTGTGTATCCTCCTGTGTTTCACAAGACACCAGGCTGCAGGCAGACGAGGGCTGTTCTCCATCCCTGAGCAGCTCATATCACACTTTTAATTCCATCGCTTTGAGAAAATGTGGGATTAAGAGTTAAAATCCAGTTCTTCCCTCATGTGCAAAGGTCCACCATGATGCCTGTGCAGAGAAGCCATCGGTGGTTTTTCCATCAGCTTTCTTCTCAAGGATCAGCAGGTGAGATTGGCTGGAACACCAATGTGAGAGGAAAGCAGTGATCCCAAGGGGGACCGCGCTGCTTTTGGACTTTCATGGAATTCTCAGCGGATTATCAGCCCATCGTGTGAGTCAGGTGAAACTGCAGATAACGTTTGTTGCTCCTGCTCCTTTCTGGACATTAATTAAGCCCTTATCTGCTGGCTGTCACCCCTTAGGTTCGATCCCAGCTGGGGCACAAAGGCAAATCTCCCTGCGAGCTCTCGCTGCGGAAAGAGCGTTTGATTGGCATCGTAAAGCAAACACACCACAAGAAATCAGCTCCCTGCTTTCTGCCAGGGGATCACTTTAAGCTCTTTAATATGTTTATATAGCAAAGCCTTGAAAATTATCTGGGGTTTCCCTGTAAATGTGTTTCCTTCTGAGAGGCCGGCACCTCCCTGAGGCTTTTGGGAATTGTGCAGGGAGCTCAGACTCTGCAAGCACCCATGGCCAGAAGGTTTGGAGGGTTTCTTCCTCCTCTCCAGCCTCCCTGTCCTCCCTCACCATCCTCCTCAGGTCCCTTTGAGATGCTCTGTGGTCTCTCATTTCCTCCCCAGCAAGGACATGGAGAAATCCCCACGGCTGGTGTTGGATTTTGCTGTGGGTCAGTGACAGTCTGCAACTCTTCATTCTGCTAATCCAGAATTTTGGAAGGATCTGGGTACCTTTTTCTATCTCTTTTGGCCCTAAAGGGAATTTCCTTTTGTGGTAACTGTTGGTTTGAATGCTGACATGAGAAATCTGTCACTGGGCCAACAGCACTGCTCATGAGGCCACAAAGTAAATCCCGAATTTTGAGTGCTCTTTAAGATAAATCAGCATAACAGAGAAAAAAATCAGTGGCAAAGGAGAGGGGTGTCTGCAATTTGCTCCTTCCAGCTGTGAGAGGCATATGAAAGCATGAGTTGGCACATGAAATTCCTCAAACCTGGACAATATCTGTCTGTCTGCCAGATAACTGAAAGGTCTAAACACAGAGAAAACCCTACATCTTAATTCTGAACATGGACAGTTCAAAGTAACCCCTGAGATCCATGGTTTTGGTCAAGATCCCTGCCAGAGACGTATTAATACACTTGTCAAAATCAACTCGAACCCTGTGTGTTCCAAACTCCTTCAGGGGAATTTTGTAAAAGAGTATGTCATCTTTACAAACCACAGACTGGGCTGGAAGAGGACTTTTGCCACGTTTCTGTGGCAAACATCCCTGCCCAAGGTGAAAAGAAAGATTTAATGACCGAAGTTAATCAAATGTAGAACTCAGAGCTCAGTCAGATCTAAAAGCCTGAATTGCAGCATCCAATACTCTACAAAAAGGTCTGTTTGTGACTGTAAAGCTCAGTGCCAGTTCAGAAATACAGATCTGAGCCTGTAATTTCCCCTAATGCTTCTGGGATCTCTGAGCCATGATATTGGCATTGCCACCATTTTATGTGAGCACCAAAATAACATCAGAAAATGACTTTTGTTATTGAGATGAGGTGGGAACCAACCTGTGGAGAAGAGGGACACACCGTTTGGAGCCAGCAAAGCAGGGAAATACTCGTTTTGTCTCTTTTCTAGGCCCCATCAGGTTTGTAGTGACCCAGAGAGGGGTGGTGACCCATTCCTGAGAAATGCAGAAGATCTGATTCAAGATGTGGCCATTGAAAAATCTTGTTATGGTGATGGTTGTGATGCATTCCTGTTTACCATGCAACGAGGGAGTCCAAATCCTGGCCTATTACCTTCTAAAAAGGGAAGCATAAACCAAGAATACTTGTTAAATTGAGCTTAAAGGAAGAGTAAAATGTGTGAAATGTTGGCAAACAGCAGGGTGCTACTGAGAGACACAATAGGAAAAACTCAGTAAATATTTACCATTGAACAAAAAATATGAAAATGCTGTCCTCAGGCACATATATAGACCCAGAATAATTAAATGAGAGAGTAAAGGAGGCTGCTAGAAGAAAAAAATACCTTTTTCTTTTGAAAGTCAAATAAAGAAAATAGAAAAAAAACCTACTGCAGGGAAGTAAAATCCCAAAGAGGTAAACAAATAACATCTTTTCAGATAGGAGACAAAGGTCAACAATTACAAGGGAGAGGAGGGGATTTTTGTTCAATATACTCATAAATGATCAAGAAAACTCAGTGAATAATGAAGTGATGAATATGCTGATGATTCAGAATTATTTTTCATATTTCTCAAAAAGTGGTGGAAATATCTTACAAGATTGACTGGATGATAAATGGCAAATGAAGTACAAAGTAAAGTGCATGGAGAAAGAGTAACCTAAGTGTATAATCACCAGGATGGGCTGCAAATTAGCTCCTGTCACTCACAGAGCTTTCCATCACCGTGGATGTGCCAGCTGAATAGTCAAAGTGACAAAAAGGCAAATTGGCTTCAGTGGTTATTAGGAAAGGAGTACAAAGGAGAAAACATGATTGTGGTATGGCTCCAGTCCCTGCTGCTCCCATGCCCACATCACTTTGTGACGTTCTGGCTGCCCTGAGGTGGAAAGGAGACAGTGTAATTAGAAGAGATACTGAGAAAAAGCCTCTGGCTCACGAGAGGAATGAGCTATGGAAAAATGTTTGGAAGAGTGCAGGGATCTCGGAAATTAAGTTGTCACAGAACAGACATTTTCTCCTGGATGAAAACAGGGCAACAAGCAGAGGGTGGGATGGTTTTCACTGTGGTCACAAGGAGATTCCTGCAGAGAGTTATTGGGACTTTTGCAGCTAAACAGCCTGATAAACTATGAGGTGAGAGGGTAAAATCTATTGGTGACACAGAATTTCTGTGGCACTAGTAATGTGAGGCAGTTGCTCTGATGGATTGTGCAAAATGGAACAACTGCAGAGCTGGATGGCAGAGGATGCTTCATGTCTGGGAATATGGAGTGATGCACAGCTGGGAAAGGAGCAATGCCACCTTTCCAATGACAACAAAGGACCCTGAGCTGGTTGTGATGGCTCAGGTTCAGTGTGAGGATGACAGGAGCATATGGAGGATAACAGTTTTGTGAAAACATCAGCTCAGTGCTTAGCAACCGTGAGAAAAGCAAGTGACAGATTAACAATTCTTAGGCAAGGAATAGAGAATCAGAGATCTGAGAAGTTTTTCCATTTTATAAACCCACTCTGTGCCTACTTTTCCATGTTGTTTGGGATTGTTAAACTCCCAAACTACCCATCTATCTCAGGGAATGTTCAAGCTGCAAATCCTTGGAGGTCAGAAGGGTATTCTGTGAAATTCTTTGAAACCACTGCTCGTGGCTGGCTGGACTTGAGCAAAATAAAACAACCAGAATAAACCAGAAAGTATTCAATTAAATAATGGAGCAGGAGTGGGAAATGAGAATAATATGGTGTATGACAGGATTATCTTTGCTTCTTTCTGAAGTTTTCCTGTAAGCACCTGGAACTGGCTTAATTTAGTGTGTCAGATCCCATGATTTTATCATTACATCTTTCAATTTTCATAATTTCTCGGGGAAATCTCTTCAAATCATCTAGTGAAAGTTTCAAGCTCAAGCCCAAGATAATCTAGTTTGGGTTTGATACTGAATCTGGTAAAAATTTCCTGGTTTGGAGAATGGAAAATGCTGTGAAAGGTAGAGTTTCACAGATAATTCAAAATTATCTAAACCTAAAGCAAACCCATGCCTGTGGATTGGTTGTGATTCACTGAGATCACCCAGCAGCTCCAAACACTGATGTTCTGAGGGCAGAGGCATGGAACAGCTGATGAATATTGCCCATATTGTATCATTTTAGCATAATTCACTCATTAATGTCAGAGCAATTGGCAAAGTAAATAGGAGCAGGCAGGGGTCAGCAGACATTCACCCTGCAAGCTAAAAGGAAATGTTGCCCCTTTAGTTTTCTGGCAGTTTCTTTGAGCAGATTGAGAGCTCTGGGTTTCACCTCACATGTCAAGAACTGAATATTNCTCCATGGTTCTCGTTTGCTACAACGGGAACAGTGATCAAAACCTTGAAAAGCAGGCAATGTAGGCAAAGGGCTGCAAGGTTATTTCTGGCACAAATAGCTAAAGAGATAAATACAAATGAGGAATGCCTGAAATAGGAGAAGCGGGAGTCCTAGGAAATAATAAGTGAGCCTAAGACCTCGTGTGGGAGGAAAAGGTCACTTCAGAGGAGTTTTGCCCTCGTGGTTTCAAAAGTGGGCAGCAAAAAGACACTGCCTAAACTGCTGTCTCCAGCTGATGGTGAGGACTGGAAAAGCTCAGAGGAATGTACAGTGTGACAGGGTCTGTGAAAGAATTGAGGTTAGACAGTGACCTGGGCTGGCTCAGCCGAGCTGATGGCGAAAATTACCTGCAGAGGTGGCAGAGTGGAGTCGAGATTATTGCTGTTTTTAGCAAGTTTCAGTTATTGCTCTTTTCCCTGATGGCTGTGAGGGGAGGAAATATTGGCCAGGAAGTGTTTCTTCTGCACCAATTCAATGTGTTTAAAAATAGAGGGAGGAATATTAAGCTCCAACGTTAGCAAGAGTTGATATATGAGGATTAGTGGGAGAGCTACTTCAGGGAAAAACTGTCTCTGTACAGCTCCATTCTTCATAGGATTTAACAAAATAATGATAGAAAAAGAAGTGGAAAGCAGAAAGAAAAGAAGTAGAAATTTCAACAGGAAAAAGGATGGCTAGCTATGAAATTCCTTTGAAACCTTCCTTTTAAGGATTTTAAAGAGAGTGAACACACAAAGTGAACTGTAAAGTTCTGGCAAGAATCGGAAAAGAAAAAAAAATTCTCTCGAGGCTGGAAAATCTTAACAAGAACATCTTATTTCACTGTGCTTTTTTACAATCAGTTACTGCAGGTGAGAACCCTGCAGAAGCCAGAGCTGGGGCCTGGAGGAGCACATTGGTGCTTTCCAGCTGGGATGAAGGATGGAAATGGCACCTGAGGCTGCCCTTGCTGTGTCCTGCTTACCTGGGGTAACCAAAAAAAAAATTATGCAGCCACTCACTGTTCTGTAGCTGAGGTGCAAGGAGTGGATCAAACACACCCAGCCGGGTTAAAATGCAATTTCTAGAGCTGGCTGGGATCTCTCCAACATTAAGTTTTGTCAGATGAGAGGATTGAAACAGAAACTTGATGCCTTCAAGGATTGCGTTGGCCAAACAGTGCTGTGACAGCTCTTCACGAGCTGAAGGTGTTTTGGGGTGGAGCAGACAGAGAGCAAGAGAGGTCTCTGCCACCTCAACAAAAAGCTGCTTGCAACAGCTCCTGGAAGGGAAAACCCATCTGGGCTTTTAAAAACCCCCAAAATATCACACTTGGTTCATGAATTCCCTGAGTCTGGAACAGCCAGCAGCTGGGAGAACACTTGAAGTGGACACTTGCCCTCTTCTGGTGGCCAGGTCTGTCCAGGACTCAGCTTTGCCCTTCCACACTTGCCAAGGAGGTGGCATTGGCTCAACCTTCCCCACTTTCATACCAAGTCCTATCTCAGATCTTCAGGGCAAAGTGAGAGCTAAAGCCAGACAAACCCTTTGGTAATGAGAGCATAAAGCCAGTTCGGTGTAAATAGGAAAGCAATCAAATTTGGATGATGGAAGATTTTGTTCACATTTTCTGTATATGTCACACAGACAGTGCAGTAGCCCAAGAGGGCTCTCATGCTCGATCACTGGTTTAAATCTGTCATTTGTAGCACAATAAAGTGAATTGTCAAACATATTTCTGTCCACAGTAGCAAAACAGCAATTAATCCATGCCCATAAATACAGGGGGGGAAATGCTAATATTGCAGTAAATCAAGCAGCTTCCCTCTCTAGCATATTTTGCTTTTCATAAATGAGACCTGAATTCTCAATGTCTCTCTGCTAATGGGAAAATTCTTAAAACCTAATTAAAAAGTCTCTATTCAATGGGCTGTGGAGAATTTATAGCAGTGAAACTGCCTGTGTCAGACAGATATGTTACTGGTAGTCCTGTGGGAGCTAATGATGAAGGGACTGCAAACAAGAACGGAGAGAAAAAGAAAATAGGAGAGAAAAAGGAACTGGGCAGCAGGCTGGCATTGTTTCAGACCTCTCTGGTGCTGTGTGGGGAGGCTGGGGAAGGGACAGGGTTGGGGACATGCTGCTGTCAGCCCCAGAAAACTGCTGGTGAGATCCAGTGACTGTGGGAAAAGCCACTGGAGCTTCTGGAAGGGCAACTGCAGCAACATCTGTGAGGGAAAACACTTGTGCTGAGAGCAGGCTTTGCCACTGATGGACTCCAGGCAAACCTGATGGATTTCAGGGGGAGTTCATGGTGCTTCTCATTGCACCAGCAGCAGAACAAACACTGCTTTTCTCCCAAAGTAAAACCAGCTTGGCCGAAGCAGGAGCAGGCTCTTGCCCAGCATTACAGACATGGTCCTGCCAGGCAGGGAAATAAAGGAGAGCAGCCCAGCTCTCTCGCCAGCCCTGCCCCCCAAAAACGCTGAATTGGTGGCAAATGTCCCCATGCTGCACCTTTAGAGACACACAGGGTCACAGCCTGAGTCTCTGCCTGGTGCAGAGCACAGGCACAGAGCACTTTGCAGGCAAGGGTCTCTCACTGGAGATACTCCAGAGCTTTCTGGACACAATGCTGTGCTCTGGGATGGCCCTGCTGGGGCAGGGAGGTGACACCGGATGACCCAGGGTGATCCCTTCCAGCCTGACCCATCCTGTGAAGGGCTTTGCAGTGGCAGCACCCATTGCTGACGGGAGGCTAAATTGGGGTGAAATTGGTTATAAACTGAACTATGAGCTTCTGGAACCCACTGCTCCTCTGCTCCACAAATGCTGTTTCTGGGTTTTAGTTGGACTTTGTTTGGAGAGGTTCAAAACCTCTTTATTCACCTCCTCGATAACAAAGGAGAGGTTTGGAAATGTGGAGAACGTGAGGCCCCTGTGCAAAAAGGACTGATTTCTGAAGAACCCAGGCACCCTTCCCTGCCTGCCAAATATCCTCCTCATTAGGCAATAGGAGCAGCCACTTTCCCCTAATGCCCGTTTAATTGTTTGCATTAAGAAGGGCCACATGCAAGGGGAGAAGCTGAGAGGGGAATTATGTGAGTCAGAAGGAAGCCTTGGAAGTTGGGAGCCCCAGCCAGGTGCCTTCACCTGAAGGTTTCAGGGTTGAGGCTTTTCCTCTCATTCTCTCCTGCAGCCTGGACTGGAGGTAAATCCCTGGTTTAGTAATTTTGCCCCTTAAAATACTTCCACTTAGTGAAATTGCGTTAGCAGTGAGAAAAATCTCCTGCCAACAGTTCAATTTAAATTATTTGTTGCCAACTTTACAAGCCCTGCTGTTTGTGCTGGGATCTCTTCAGGGTAGCTGTTATTTAGTAAATGCTTTGTTTGCTATTCCTAAGAGTAGTTTTATGCAAACTCTGATTAAACTGTTCCCTATCAGTTATGGGAGTGAACACACTGGTCAGGAATTTTCAGTCAGAGCTTCTCTTCCCATGCTGGAGCTAAACTTGGCCATTGTAACTGCATGAGGTAACAAAATGATTGTGACTGCAAGGCCTAATTTGGTGAATTTTTCAGTATGACATATTTCACGTGGAAAGCAAATAATCCCAAATCCTGGCCTTTGGGAGACACAGAGCTGCAGATAGTGTGAAATTATTAGATACCCTCAGCTGAAATGCTCCTGAAAAATAGCTGCCAAACAGATTTCAGGTGAGAGGACAGCTGGGAAGTTCTTTAAGGGGAAACCTTGACAATGAGGTTCTCTCCATTTTTGAAGAAGCCTGAGAAGACATGGGAAGGTGAAATTCATTTTTAGATGTCACTGAGGTCAGGGCTTCAGCCTGGCATGAACTTTTGGCTCCCATTCACACTAGGTGGGTCATCCTAATGCCAACAGGACTTTCTGGGACTGTCCTGACCTCGTTGACTTCACCTTTTAACAGAAAGAAAGAAAGAAAACAAGTTTCCTTGTGTCCCTGAAGAAACCAATTCCTGTGCCATGATCACAGCAAAATTGGTGAATGGGGACAGGATGAGGACAAATGGCTTTGTGTGCTCCATCTGTCATTTTTATGCTCCTCTAGGATATAAAAATGAGTCATCTATCTGTAGGACTCATAGGGAGAGAATAAACTCTTAAAAATCCTCTTTCTCTTCCTCCCTCTTTTTAGTTGCTTAAATCAAAGAGGCTCTGAGCATAGACCTCTACAGAGCAGATGTGCTTTAAATCCTATGCTTCATGAATGTTTGGGCCATTTCTGTCCTTTTTCCTCACGGGACAGAGTCAGCAATCCCTCTCCTCATCAAGGAGCTGGATGAAGGCAGAGTTCAGCAGGTTCTTTGCTTCTCCCCCTTCCCATTCAGCCAAACTTAGGTGTCTTTCCTCTCAGGTCCTCCATAACAAGCATCCCGGGCATAAACGTTAGCAATCCTGGTTTTGAAATCACCAATCAATTAGGTTGGAAAAGTCCTCTGAGGTCATGGAGTCCAAAAAACTCTCTTCCACGTGCTGTGGGGTGTGGTTAATTATTCAGAGTTGAACTCATGGGAGTAAAACCTGTCTGAAATGCAAAATTCCTGCAGGAGATGGGGAGGTATGAAGTCACAGCCCAGCACTTTTTGCCCCACTTTCCCTGAAATCCCAAGTATCCAGGGATAAAGCAGCAGGAATTCAGCTTTGACTGGGCCACAGGGAGGGCAGAAGCTGCACCAGCCATGGCTGGATCCTGCTTGTCCCTGAGCTCATCCCTGACCCCAGGGAGCTGCACCACTGCCAGTCCTGAGGGCTGCCTGGGAAGGGCTGAAGATTGCAAACAACACGTTTTCCTCCAGCTTTTCTTCAGCCATACTGAGACAGGAAATAAAGAGGGACTCATGGTTTTTATTTTTTCTCTATAAATTGAGCATGTTTGGGTGTGCCAGACTCCTAGAGTGCTCTTCCTCAGGGCTCAATTTGGTTTTCTGCCCCCTCAGCCCCACTTGCAATAGCCCATGGCATCTGCAGCACTCCTGGGAGATGGGGAATTTGCTCTGGGGCACCCAAACCCCTGCTGTGAGCATCCCAATCCATCCTTCAGCCTCTCTTCCCTGCCATGGCTCCTGTGCACTGACAATCCTGGGCTGCTTGTTTAAAAGTTTCCCACAATCCAGGGATGCTGAAGGGTTCTGTTCCCCCTTCCCCTCCCTCCCTCCACCAGTAGCTGAGCACATCCATGCCTGAGCTGCTGCAGGAGAAAGGAATCGATTGTTCCTGGTTACTTTGTGTACTTAATGACCTCAAGATAGAGTTTTCCTTTGGCTCTAGCCAGCAGCAGGATTACCCTGAGCTCCTCCTAGCCCTTGTTCTTGTTCCCCAGTTGTGCTCAGAGGAGATCTCTGCTATCAGCACACAGCAGCATTTGCCTCCCTGGTAATTCCCAAGTGCCACAGAATCATGGCTTGGTTTGGGTTGGGAAAAGGACCTTAGGGATCATCCAGATCCAATCCCTGCCATGGCCCAGGGTCCTGTGTCAGCCCCTCCTTGGTCCCTCCATTCATGTCAGGGCCACACCTGCCCTTTGTGCCACTGACAGATAGCCAGCCCTGCATCTAAAATAGCCACAAGTTCTTCACCATAAATAGCCCTGGCACAGGTCAATCCTCTAAGCAAAGGGCTGCTGAGAACTAGGTTATGGTCCTGACCTGCCGTCAGAGCACAATAAGTTAATCTTCACACTTTAAATTTTTTTTTTTTCCTAGTCATATCAGTCCCTGGCCCCTCTCCGTACCTGCAGCCAAAAAGTTGCTGTGCAGGCTGGTGTGGCCCTGAACATCACCCTGAGGAGCCTCTGAGGGGTGGCACTGCCTTTCCCTGTGGGAGCAGAGTGCTGGCAGAGCTGGGAGCTGCCAACACCAGCTGTTCAAAGGTGTAAACACAGGGGATGACTTTGGAGTGGTATGAGCGATGCCAGGAGACTGTGGGCAGTGCCAGGGATGCTCTGTGTGACAAAGGGATGCTCCGTGTGACAAGGGATGCTCCAGTAACAAGGGATGCTCTGTGTGACAAGGGATGCTCCATGTGACAAGGGATGCTCCATGTGACAAGGGATGCTCTGTGTGACAAGGGATGCTCCATGTGACAAGGGATGCTCTGTGTGACAAGGGATGCTCCATGTGACAAGCAAAGGGCTCCAGCAAAACCCCTCAGCTCCAGTGGGGCAGTGAGGATGGCTTTGATCAGCAAGGTGGCCTCCTTCAGATTTTTCCCAGGCAAAAGCAGGTCTTTTCCCTCCATCCTCTGGGAATGCTGTGCCACAACCCCCTCGGTGAGGATGCTCCAGAGGCCAGAGGTCTGCAGTGTCACAGCTTGTCCCACCCTGCCTGGGCACAAACAGCCCCAGCACAAATCCTTTATCCTGTCTTGTGGAGTTTTGCCCAAATAACAGCTGAGAGACTCTGGCTGACCCTGTGCCTCTCCTGCTTCTCCTTTTCCAGGGCAGTTAAAGGCACCTCCATAAGGAACATTTCTGAGCTTTGTACAGCAAGGATTATACCGGATGATGCCATAGAAACTTACCTAAATAAGTCTTGCACTATTAGCAGATTAACTAAAAATTTAGAAAATCGCTTTTCCTTTCTGAATGTTGAATTATTTCTTTTGTTCATTTATCTTGGAGAATGAAAATGGATTCGATCTTTTGTAACACAGTCCTTGGGGTGTGTCCTCATTGCCACTTTATTTTTCCTGCTGTCACACACACAGCAGAGTGAGAGGCACCCATACAAAATCTGTGACACAGCTTTACTCCCTGATTCTCTGCTGGTAGAATGGGGCTGCTCCCTTTGAGCTGCTGAATGGCTTAAGTCCAAACTCAAATCAGCTTTTCACCAACTCAAGAAAGAAAGAAGGAAGCTGCAATAATTCCTGATCTGATTCAGAAAAATGTTATTTTTGAACTGTTCAAAAAGCAGCGCTTCTGGGAAAGCAGATCTGTGTGTATGACTGTGCTGTCACAGCTAAGAGAAACAAATTATTGGTATCTCAACCTTTACCTTTCCTCCTTTTCACAGGAACAATGCTGAATATCTTTATTTGTTGTGTCCATCATGTCCATCATGACCTCCTAGTGAGTTATATTTTACCTCTGCACATAACTTTATACCTATGAACATAATATTCACTTAATATTTAGTAATCCTTGATAGTGAAGCAAGCTCCCTTTGAGGGGCTATGCAGCAGCCCAGGCTAATTCCAGATGGTGCATTTGACAGTTTCTGGATGCTGATGGAGAAATTCCTGAGCTTTGTGTCTGGGTCACTGCTGCCCCACAGCAGGGAGGTGGTGAGGACTCAGGATAATGTCTATCTGCAGGCTTTAGGCAGGATGTGTCTCCAAAGGAAACAGTCCCTTTTCAGGCTTTTATTTCACTTTGGTTGTATTTATTTAAACACACTGTGGACCTTCTTGACTGTTACGATTCTTTTGCTCACTATTGATTAACATGTTTTTAGCACATTTGAAGCAGGCAGGTGGCTGATCCTGGCCCAAGGGAAGTTCAGCCATCAAACTGGGCATTCCCACCAGCCTGGCTCTCGTTTATCTCTGGGTGTGTGTTCTGCCAGCTGCTAAATAAGTTATCCTCAACACAGTGAATCACCGAGTCAATGCTTTCATATGTGTGTCCTGCAATATTTTATATTTACTTCTTAAATTATGCAGGTGATGAGGAGCCTTCAAGCTGTTCTCAGTCCAAGGAACAAAATGAAAAAGTGCTGGGAAATAAAGGTAGAAATGGGTTTTTTTCTTTAGTGAGGCAGTAGATGCAGACCCAAATGAGACAGGATTTGCAGAGGGGCTGTTCTTATTCCTCCTTTCTTTTATCAGTGTTTGGTAGGTTTGTGCTTCCAGGTAAAAGCCAGAGCACTGGTGCAATCCCCCCTCTCCAGGCTCTCACTGCCTTGCTGGATAACGTGCACAGGTTGGGGAAAACTGGGGAAATTTGGATTATGGGGCTGGTGGAGCTGCACTTCTTCCTGCTGCAAAACCATAGCTGGCAAAAAAGTCTGGAAGGAGTCAGGTTTCTGTGTGTGCCTGTGGTTTCTGCTGCTTCCCAGGAACTTCCTTAAAGAGAGGTCATTAAATGTTACACTCATTGCAGCAATTGCTATCCATAAGGACTGATAAAGGCTCAGCCAACATTGCAGAGCTGGTGACGTCAGTGGGGTACAAAAGGTGACACTGCTGCCTGCCAAGCTTTGGGGTGGAGGGGTTACCAGGCAGGCACCAGCTGGGTGCAGGCAGCCCTTGGGAACAGACAACCTTTGGGACCAGGCAGCCCTTGGGACAAGGCAATACTTGGGAACAGTCAGCCCTGGGGATCAGGCAGCCTTTGGGTTCAGGCAGCCCTTGGGAAAAGGCAGTATTTGGGACCAGCCAGCCCTAGGGATCAGGCAGCCCTTGCAGGACTGCAGGAGTCCTTCCTGGGGGGAAGGATGCCATGGGGGATGGGATCACTCCCCTATAGCTCCCCTATCCCCTGGGATGTCTCTGGCTCTGTCCCTGCACTGCTGCAGTCCTCACACTCCAGTTGTGTGTGTGATTGATGTTCCCCAGTTGTGCTCAGTGATTCATGTGATTCATGTGATTCTCAGGAGTGACAAATCCCCCCTGCCATGCAGGTCCCTGTGAGCACAGGTATCCCAATGACACCCCTGGTGTCTCACAATGGGATGCTGGCAGCACCCAGAGAGCTGTGAGCAACAGCAGCCACCACTCTCCTTGCCAGCAAATCCATAGCTCAGGCAGGGACCAGGAATTTTGGGTCCCAGAGTCAGCATTTGCAATGGGAAGGGGATTAATTAATCTCCTGGAGCAGCACTTCCAAGATTCCAGTCCCAATCTGTTAGTAACCAGAGCTGTTGCTGGTCAGCACAGCAGCTGCCAAAAATGAAGAGAGAAAGAAAGAACTTTATAAATATGAACACATGCCCATGCATACAGGTGGATGAACAGGAAAAGGAAAGTCACAGAAATAAAGAAGCATCTCTAGTTGTAAATAAAAAAAATTTGGCTGCATGGTGGAGGATGGTCCCTGACTGTTAAAAATGACTGTGGCCCTGGGATTGAGAAAGCTGGGACGGGCTGATCCCAGTGCAGCACATCTGGCACTGCACAGCAGGCTGGGCTGCCAGGGGTAAAGACCTGGAATTTGTCAGCACTTAAATTGAGATGCTCCCAGTTTGCTCTCCCTGCTGCTGGCACTGAGGGAAACAGCTCTGAGTCCCTACAGCCCCCAAGGTGGTGAGATGTGCTCTGCAGCCACTGACCTGGGCTTGACTTTCTCTGTGGAGCCCAATCTGCACCAAACACACCCTTCTGAGCACTCCTGGACTGTGAAAGAGGGGTAGAAGGTCCTGGAGAGATGCTGGTAATGAACCACAAATGTAAAGCTCTTTAACTTTTCCAAGACACTTCTTCTTTTTTTTTTGTTTTGGTTTGCTGGTTTCTGTTTCTTTTCAAGCCCATCTGCATTTTGAGGCTTCATCCCTTTCTCTGCACCATTCCTTTCTCTGCAAACCCCCAGGAGGCTCAGATCCATGGGACTGAAGGGTGAGGTGGCCAGTGGGGCTGTGGTTCCCTCAGGAAGGAGCAGTGCTGGGTGCTCTGACATCCCTGGAGGAGAGGACCAGGATCTGCTGTGAATGGCACCTGCGCAGGAAAGGTGCAAGGATGCTCAAGGGACTGTGACAGGGACACGGGGCAGTGTGACAAAGAGGCTTCACCCCACAGGGGTGAGGAGTTGAGGAGGAGGAGAGGCTGCTGCCTTTGGGAGGGAATGAAGGCTTAAAGTAATACCTGTTGCAAGCAGGAAGCACATCTGCCCTCCTCCCTCTTGGCTTCCCGGTTCCCTAATCACTCCTTGCCCTGGTTTTGGCTGGGATAGAGTTAATTTTCTTCTCAATAGCTGGTACAGGGCTGTGTCTTGGGTTTAGCAGGAGAATAACATTGATAACACACGGATGTTTTGGTTGTTGCTAAGTAGTGCTCACCTTAAAACAAGGACTTTTCAGATTCCCTTCCTCTGCCAGTGAGGAGCTGCACAAGAAGCCACAAGGGACAGGAGGGGTGACCTGAAATGGCCAAAGGGATATTCCATACCATGGAACATCATGCTCAGTGGATAAATTGGATATCTGTGAGGGGCTGGGCTGGGCCTTGGTCAGTGGGTGTTGAGCATTGGGCACCACTTGTTTCTCTTGGGTTTTATTTCTCTCCCTCTCTCCTTTTCACTGTTGTTGTTATTTTTTATTATTTTCAATTATTAAACTGTCCTTATCTCAACCCACAAGGTTCACCTTTTCTTTCTGATTCTCCAAACTGTGGCAGGGAGGGGAATGAGGCAGCTGTGTGGGATTGGAGTTAAACCTCAACGCTCCTGAACCTGTTGGACAGAATTTCAGGGAGAAACTACAGGAGAAACCATTGAAACAGTCATACCAACTTCTGACAAGTTCTGCACAAATTTGTGACTGTTCCCACTTGAGGGAAGAGCAGGGATGTTGCAGGCTTTGGCTGGGCTGAAATTTTGGTGCTGTCCTGCCTCCTGGCCAGCCAAATGCCATGGGCAGGGGACAGGAGGGACAGCCAGGGGAGGCAAGGTGGGTATTTAGGGATGCAGCCGTGTGGAGAAAGCAAAAGGGCTTGTGAGGCAAGAAGGACTTTGAGAGGCAGAGAGGATCTGGGTTATTGCAGAGGAGGAACTATAAAAATCAGGGATTATCATGGCGTGGGTGGATGTGGGGATGCAGAGCCACGAGGGGCAGGGAAGCAGAGCAGTCTCCAGCCGCCATGGACATGTTTTCTTCCTTCTGCAGGGAAAAGCAGGAGGAGGAGACGAAGGAAGTCTGAAATTGGTGTCACCTTTCTCTTCCCTCTTCACTCCAGCCACGGTGTGATGAAGTATTTTGTTTCTGGAGAAGTTTAGCTTCCACTTCCCTACCAGCTTCAAGGGTTTTTTAAAGTTAAGTTATCTGTACATGGCTGGAAGTGTCTAGCACTGGGTACCTGTGCAGAAATATTTTTATGTGATGGTCTCATTTTTGCCCTGAGGGCTGTAAGCTGTGATCCCATCCTGGTCCTAGTAAAAGTGCTAATAAAAAGGAATGTTGCTAAACCTCTAAATAAACTTTTCTTTCTTCCATTGGTGAGTGACAAAATAATTTGTAAGGAAAAGGTTCTTTTTCGCTGTTAATGTCCAATTATAAATTCGGTCTCTGCTGGGAATAGACAGGTATTTAGGGACATGGATTACAAACTGCTGAACAAATCTCTCTGGATCAAAGCCAGCTCTGCAGTGACATCCATTCCACTGCCATTTTCCAGTATTTAAAAATAACAATATATCAAAGCATGAGGAATCCTGAGGCTATGATTTCCAAGGCATCCCACAGCGTGAGGAGCCAGCAGCACTAGCAGACAGCAGTCACCCAGTTTGGGGATTTAGGGCCAGCAGCCACCAGAGGAGACCTGGGCAGGTTGGTGGATGCCCTGAGCTCATTCCTCCTCTGCTGGGGGAGCTGCATCTCCTCAGGAACCTCAAAGAATGTGACAAGAGCTGTAACTTCATTTGCTGTGTCCACTTCTTGTGGCTGAGTCACGAACTGTTCAGTGTTTATTTATTTATTTTTCTGCAGAAGGTGGAGGCAAACCTTTGCTGTATGCTGCCATCTGCTGTGGGCTTCATACGATTATGAGCATTTCAGGTTTGTTTCTGGTAGAGATAATGCTGCTTAGAGTAAAGGTGACCAAATAAATGACACATGGAGATGTATGAAAAGGATCTAAAACCCTCTTCCACTTGACCCTCTGTGCAAAATGTCCTTCAAACACTGGGAAACCTGTAGGAAGGATTTATGATTTACTGATGATTTTAAAGTGCAAATTTTTTCCTCTATGTGCTTCATGCTGTGGTGCTTCAAGACATTCTCATTCTTTTCTGTTCCCTTCTCATTTTTCCCTCTCTCTCTCACCTGGAAGCTCCAGGGGTACCATATTTATGGCTAGCAGCCTCAGAGCAGAGCTCTGATGTGAGTTCCTGTGGCAAGGCCAGGTTCCTTTCCCAGCTGCCAGCCCTGTGCCTGCATTTGCCTTGAGTAAATACACTTGATTAGGAGGTGGGAAAAACATTTTTTTTTTTCCTCTTGCCCATGGCATTTTACAATTACAGTCCTCACACTGGCAGCTACCAAAGCTCTCTTCAGGGAAATGGACTGGTGATGGATTTTCCCAGTTTTCTTTTGATCTGGAAATTTGGTCTGCTGATATTTTGACAACCCTAAAGATGGGTGCATTTTTACCTCTCCCCTGCCACAAAAATGATGCAAACTATTCGAAAACTTACCTCATATACCTGGTGTGGGTACTGGGGCCACAACCTGCTGTCCTCTACTGGGGCTGGAGCTCCAGCAGCAAGAAAACGTGTGACAAAAGCAACAAAACAAACTTGGAACCCTCTGCTCGTGTTAAATACATCAAAAGAGAGATTAAAGGCAATGATCGAGTGTGCTCTTTCAGCCCAGATAAGAAACACTTCCTTGTACCTTCCCTAAAGTCAAACACACCAAGCAAGCTCCTTTCTTACTGTGCTTTATGTAATCTCAGGCTCTTGGTGCTCATAAATCTGATACTGCTGCTCACAGGGCTTTTTGTTGAAGGAAGCAAATTTGGCTTGCAGATCTCAAATCAGTGCTACACTCACAGAGATGCTGAAGTGATCCCCTTTCATGGATCAAAGGAGGCTGGAACCAGGACCAGCAGGATGCACAGTGCAGCACTGAGAATAAAAGCTTTCAACCTGCTTTGTTTGGGTACTGAAGACACCCCAAAAAGTGAAGAGCCAGACCTAATTTGTTTTTTAAAGCCTGATGCACAGTTCTCAAATTTGCATTTACAGATTTACTTGAATTTTGCCCTAAGAGCAGGGCTGGGCAGATCCCCATTATTTTGATTTAGCATGTCAAAAGCATGTTAAATGCATGTCACCTCTCAGAAGGCACTCTTTGGCTTCCTCAGACACCAAGCTTATGCACTTGTTTTTATGCTTATCTCTGCCTCTTTACAGAAATTTCCTGGTAATTTGTACCTCTCAAGCGAGGAGGGAAAAAAGTTTGGATTGGCCAAAGGAGGGTTCATCCATGTGATGTTTCTCAGAATGTCTGGGAAAACTGCATGTTGAATAAAAGTCACTCATGGTTCATCCAAACTTACCAGCTTTGTCTCAGTTTCCACACTAAACTGTCAGGTTGACAAGAACAGATGATGAATGACAAAGGAATTTTTGTTCACATGCTGGAATTTTCCTGCAAAGTCAGGCATGTGAAGAACACTGGATTAATTTCCAGTGCTGCTGCAAGGCTGCGCCCACAGCAGGCTGTGTTCCTAAGGGACACTGTGGTTGTAATTTAACCCTGTGCTTCACCAGTGATTATTAAACACAACCCTGAGGCTGTTTCATCAGCCTCTTTAATAACGTGGCAAATACACACACCCCTAATATAAGGGTGTTAAACACTCCCGAGGTGTTTGCTATGAAACCCCTAATCAGGATTAGTTAAACCAGAGCTGCCTTCAGCCCCACCTGGCTTGGCAGCACCCTGTAGCTGCACATGTGGTGTAGGAAATTATTGTCATTGAATAAAGAGAAGAAAGCCCAGGGAAAATAAGGGTTTGGTAACCTGCCTTAAAAACTCTTTGAAAAGTTATTTTTTCTGTGCACCAGTTCATCCCAGCTGTAATACTGGTGACCAGTTCATCAGCCTCACCTCTCTGAATAAAACACAACGCCCATCTCTGTACAAAACACCTCCCACAGCAAATGTCCTAAACCCCCAGGTATCTTCACCTGGCTTAACATAAAGCATTATGCTAATATTGTGATTATATTTCTTTTTAAAACTTCTAGCATGGAGGTTAATGGCATAAGAAGGGGGAGGAAAATCCAGCTTTAGGGAGTGACTCTTTTATATGGCAAAGGGGTTGGAGCTGGATGATATGAGGTAGCTTCCAACCCAAATCATTCCATGATTCTGTGATTCTATAGCCTGCCTGCTCATAATTCAGACACCACAGCAAGGGGTCTAACAGAAATCAGAAGGAGGACAGAAGGAAGATTTGCAGGCTCACTGGGCTAGTTCTACCCATAAGTGACTATCACTGATCTGGGGGTCAATGTGGCTTCTGGTTGGGAAGGTTTCAGCAGATTTTCACATTTTACACTGGATTTCTCATTTTTCTAAAAGCAGACCACAATGGATACTTATCATAGTCTTTTTATGGAAGCAGAAGGGTTCAAAAGGAATTTTCAGGGCTCCTTTCAGAAATAGGGAATCACAGCACTGTCAGCTCCAAGAGCAGTGCCCTCATCTCCAGACTGATGATAATACCAAAATATCAGCCGTGTTGGGCTGTCAAAATGTCATGATAACAAGCAATGAACATTAAAACTCTTCTGAAAATGCCTCAGCTACACAAGGGTTCAACATGCTTTGTTGTAATTCTGTCATGCTTCTGTCAGTTGAAATTAATTCCAGTTTCAGTGTCAGCTTTCCAATAATGATTCCCTTTTCTTTTTAACAACATGCTGGTTTGGGAAGTGCTGTTTCCATTGCAGTGCAGTTTCTTCAGTCAGGGTGAAAGATTTTGGTGCAGTGTCCTGTGGTATCAAGGTTTGAATCCACAGAACAACGTGGAGGTTGACAGTTTATGTGTTTTTGCTGTTTTCTCTCAAATTTGACCTGATACGTTGCAGCAAAAAATAAGTTTTGATTCTGCCAGCTCTTTCTTACAGCAATGATGATGCAAATATTGATTTAGAAGCACACAGCCTGCATCCAAAACCACATCTCAGGCAGGTCACCGGCACTTGATCAGATGATAAGATCAATTTTGGCTGATATTGGAAAGCTCTGACAATATTATCCATTATTCAGCCCACGCCATCCTCGGTGATCAATTATAAAACTGACGACTTTCACCACGGGATTTTTACAAAGGGCAAGTGTCAAACAATCAGGCATTTTCCAGCCTAAAAATAGCTGAGACTGTTGTATTAAAATGGAAATCAGGAAATCACAGCAGCACTTCAGATGCTCTGTCCCTTGTCCGGCTGGCATCAGTCCATCCACACACTGATGTCACTAAGAGGCTCAAAAATGAGGGACCTACTTGTCCCATCAGCAGGGAAAGGGAGGGAAAGCAGAGCATAAAGAAGCTCCTCTTCCACTGAAGTTCAGTATTCTCAGATTTTTTCCTGTCAAGTTACAGCTTGTTGCTATTTCAGAGCTATTTACTCTGGGAAAACACCTAAGAATTCGATTTTAAGGAACTTGTTCACAGCCACATGATAATATATTTCAATTCAGAGATTATTTTTTCTAGCAGTTGAACATACTTGTCAAAAGTGCCAACTTTCTTCTTCCTGCTTGCTTTATGGCTTCAAAGAAAGCAGCTGCTGCCTGTGCAACAGAGCATGGACCTCCTGTGGATCTATATGAATACTTTCAGGAAAAAAGAAGTATTTTTGTAGTCTGGTTCTCGGAAGGTAAGTACTAAAATAACAGTGAGCAACCTGATCTAAAGTTGTTCTAGTCTTTTTCTGCAACACTTTATCATGACAGCATTCAGGGTTATCAGTCTTAGCTTTTTTTTCTACGTGTAAAATTTGTAGCTGACAGCAAAAACACATTCTCATCATCCATCATCCATCTGCCTCTTCCATCCAAAACAGGCTGAACGTGCAGCAGTTTGCATCAAGTGCAGTTGCCAGCAACAGAAATAAATGGTGAAAGGTGTTCTGTGAAGGTCCAGAGCTCAGAGCAGGTGGCCAGAGGAGCAGGATGGGTCCTTCTGCAGGGCTGCAGTGTGGTGTGGGTTTCCAGGAGTCCAGAGCACGGCCAGCCTCCTCAGGTCTGCAGCTCTCTCTGGGGAAAAAAATAGTTATGCGCCTGTTGGAAATACTCACTGAGCTCTGGAAGGGTTTTCCCACTGCACTCAGGTCACAAGGGAGCTGAGGGGCTGCTGGAGCCAGTCCTGCCAGTGGAATTGTAGAAACATGGAATGGCTTGGGTTGGCAGAGACCTTAAAGATCATCTTGTTCCACCCCCCTGCCCTGGGCAGGGACACCTTCCACTATCCCAGGTTGCTCAGAGCCAAATCCAATGTGGCCTTGGACACTTCCAGGGATGGAGCAGTCACAGCTTCTCTGGGCACCCTGGACTCCCTTCCTAATATCCAATCTAAACCTTCTCTCTTTCAATCTGTACTCATTCCCCTTTGTCCTGTCACTACAGTTCCTGACAAACAGTCCCTCTCCATCTTCTTGTAGGTCCCTTCAAATTCTGGAAGGTGCTGTGAGGTCTCCACTCAACCTTCTCTTCTCCAGGCTGAATACCCCAAATTTCTCAGCTTTGTGGAGGTTCTCCAGTCCTCTTAGCAGCTTTGCCCTTCTCTGGACTTGCTCCAACAGTCCCTTTTCCTCCCTATATTGGACACCAGAACTGTGTGCAGTATTGTCCCCTACAGTCCCTCTCCTTGAGCCCCATCTCCTGACTCAGCCCTTCCACACCTCCCTGCTCTGCTCCAGTCCCCCTCCCCAGCCATTCCCACCCACATGGATGTGCTATTCTCTCCTCTCTGTCCCTGTGGGATGCTCCCAGCCCCTCACCAAACCCCTGCACCCCACTCTGCCCTGATCCCCAAACACCCCTCGAGCTTCACATGTCCACCCAACACAACTCAGCTCGGACAAACACAGGCTGAACCCTGTGTGGCACAGGAGGAGCAAAGTGACAGCCAGAGGTGGAGGAACAGGGCAAAGCCAGACCTCCATCTGCTCGTGGATCCAGTCCAGGAAGGAAGTGGTTCGGCTGTAGACGCCTGGCTTGTTCTTCTCTGCACAGCCCACGCCAAAGCTGGTGGTCCCCACCAGCTTCCAGATACTCATATCTTCACATGCCAAAGGCCCCCCGCTGTCTCCCTGAGGGACAAAGGATTAAAACTAATGTCAGTGTCCCAGAAAAGGCGGGGAATATCTTTTTGGGGAGGTAGGGGGAGAGGCATAGTCCAGTAAATCAAAATATATTGATTCTGCTCTGGGAAAAGCACGTTACAGCAGGACTTGGAGACTTATGAGATGTGTAGTAGATATTTTTCTTTCCCTCTCTCCTGGCTATTGAGCTGAGCTGAGCCCAAGGTTGTGACACCAAACTCACATCTCACCTCCTTCCCTGCCTGCTCCTGCCTGCTTTTCCAATCCTTCCCAGACACTTTGCCAAGCAGATTCAACTCAATGGACTCACATTTAAGTGCTGAAAACTCTCCATTTCTTTTTTGCTGGGGCAGCTTCCTGCAATATGAGTGTCAGAGCCAGCACAGCAATTGGAAAAAAGGGAATTTGGAGCAAGCCTGTCCTGCTGGTGAGCAGAGCTCCTCCTGTCACGTGGAGCTGTGTGCTGAGCACGCTGCCTTTGGGCAGCTCTCCCAGGCAGGTGCCTTGTTGGGGGAGTGGTGTGCAAAAAAGGGATGAAATGCAGATGTGTGCATCCCCTGCCCTTGCTTTATTTTGTCCCAGGTGTGGCTGGGGTGGAGCAAACCTGGAAATCGTGAAGTTTATGGAGCCATGGAGAGGTTTGGGTTGGAAGGGATGCTGGAGTTCATGTAGTTCCAATCCCCCTGCTATGGGCAGGGACACCTTCCACTAGGGATTCCTCCCTAGCCCTATTTGACTGCTTTTCACCACGAGTTTTCTGCTTCTTGCAGGTCTCTGGAGCTGCTCACAGTGCAGGGAAGTGCAGTTCAGTGCAGTGCTGAGGCCACAGCCAAGGCACGGAAAGGATGGCACTGTGCTGAAGCACATGCAGCAAATCAAAATATGTCTTAAGCAAATTTGGCTTCAGGAGTAACAGATAAGGCCCAGGGATGAAGTATAAAAAGGAAATTGTAGTGTGTGAATGCACATGGTCAGTGATTGATAATCGTGGTAAGCAGAATAAATGGCACAAACCCAAATGTTTGACCAAGAAAAGCCTGGGAGTGCCTTCTGATAACTTATCACTCATGTTTTTCCATTTCCAATGAGCACAGTTGCAGTTTGGAAACTTCCATACCTGGCAAGTGTCCACCCCTCCCTTTAGGAAACCAGCACAGAGCATTGAAGAGGTTATGATCCCACCGTAGACATCCCTGTGGTTGCAAATTGCATTGGAAATCAGAGGGACACCTGCATAATTCATGGTGTCGGATGTGTCACCTGTTAAAGAAACAGCAAAAAAACAGAAAAAACCTTCCTGTCCTTGAAAATAATCTCCGTTTATAAACAGAGAATGTTTTATACACAAAGAACTGGCAAGGAAGGATGGAAGAAATATGGTTAAATGACAGCACACCAGTAAGGCATCTTGGTGTCTCATCATTTACGGAATAATTATCCATTCTGTAGCGATGTGGATTACCACAGGGTATAAAATAATAATAAAATCTGGACATTGTATGTCTCCACTTCAAACTGGACAGTCAATGACACCAATGAACTAAAAAACTGGTTGAACATTGTGTTCAGTACTAGTGCCAAAGCCTGTTCTGAATTTATCACCTGTTCTGTTAGTCAACAAAGCATCTGCAAACATCTGATTTACTTTATAAATATTTGTTTTATTTCATTCCGAGCCTGAATGGATCCTTTCTACAAACGGGAGTATTTGCACACTGCTATTGTCAATTTAGAGCTGACTTTTTCATGTGGCAACCCTTGCTTTCATTTTCTCCCTGCCTTTGGCTGTTATCTGTGGGTCAGGTAACGTTCTGTTCTTGTTCTCTGTATAGCAGGAACATGTTCAAAGACATGAATGAGGGGTGATAAAAAACAATTGCCTGACAATTCACATATTTTCACTGAAGGTGGTTCAGTTTATATTATTGATTAACATGACCTGTGAGTCACGGTAAAAAAATAAAAAAGTAAAAAAATTCCCTTTTCTTTCTGACATTGTTTCATCCCATTTCTACATCACCCAGCCTGCCTGGAAACACACACGTGCTTTCTCTAAAAAAAGAGATGGTTGATTCTTGCATTCATGCTGTGCTTTCTGTGCTTGGAGTTCTAAAAGGCACAGCTTGTTTGACTGAGGCTGAGTACAACCCTGGACATTTTATATGTGTAATTTTCAACTGTTTCAGAGGATATCCATCCATTCCTTGTGATAAGACTTTGTACAGCACTTTTGCAGTTCGGGGTCTGCATAAAATTTAAGAATATATCTTCTCTCCCCCAGCCAAATATTCCAGAAAATTCAGTGTTAAACAGCACCCCAACCAAAGCCTGTATTTACGGTATGTAAGATGAGTGCCTGTGGTGAAATCATCAGCAGACCATTTAAAATACCTCCTTCCACAGTTGCTCCCCATCCTGATACCCAACACATTTTCCCTGCTGGGAAATGTTCACCAAAATTGGGCAGACAGATCGGTTCAATGTGACCTATTTAAAAAAAAAAAAAAAAAAAGGAGAGAGAGAAGAGAGAATCAAAATTTAGCAAAAAAAGTTTCTGTGTTTTGGGAAAAACTTGAAGATTTGGCTTGCAGTGAACTTGTGATGAACACCACCCACTCCCCACATAAATAGCCTGGCAGTTTTCTGCAGGTTTTTTGCCTTTTGGGCAACAGGATGGGTTTGAGACAACACCCACAGCAGCCCCACTGAGTTCTGGGTATGAAGCAACAGAAGGAGGTGTCAGCAGGTCAATAAATTGAAGAAAGAGCAAACAAGAGATGCAGCTGATGGGCTGATCAGAGGTCTTGGGGCTGCTGGGGTGAGACAAGGGGCTGGCTGTGCTCATCCCTGGAAGGGCAGAGGTTCCTGGAGGGCTCTTGGCTTCTCACCCATCAGTTCAGAGTTTCAGTGCCTCTGTGCTCTGGGACATGGAATTTCATGTGATAAAATCAGTGCTTGACGCTTGCAGGGACAAAACGGTTCTGAGTAAAAGGAGGGAAAATACCAAATATTACTGGGGAGTTCCCAGTGGTTCAGTTCTCCACAGTGCATGAAGCCCCAAGCACGGAACACAGCGGGTATCTCACTCAGGTTCAGAGCTGTTCCTAACAGTCTCCCAAAGCTAGTCCTGAGCAAAAGAAATCAGCAGTAGCTGGGATGCAAAACTGAACAATGTCAAGTTTAAATCTCATTAAAAGGGAGTTTGAATCATTACAAGAGAATTGATTTCAGAAATGCCAGTCTAGATTGAGTGTGAGAGTGCCAGCTGCCCTTTGCAGAGAGCTCACAGTGGTTAGGAGGTATTGGCAGGTGAGCATTTCAATTCACACAATATTATTATATATTATTTCAACTCATTGTGTTAGCTGCATGTAGCATCCTATCAAGAAAATAAAAGTATTTTAATTTGAAAGATCATTATATTCAAATTGCCTTCCCTTCTCTTTGAAATTTAAGCTTGATTTTCAGCTTTAGACACCTCTAGATCCCCCAATACTCACAGAAATAACATGATAAAAATCTCTGTGTCCTCCAAGTAGAACGAGGCAGGGCGTTAATTTTAGATAGGAAGAATATTTAGAAAGAATAAAGTTAATGTTTGCCTGTTATTAAATACTTCCAGTAAATCAATACCAGAGCCACTGGGAACATTCTGCAGCACGTTGTCACTGTCTATGCCTGGATATGGAGTGCAAACATCTGATTTACTTTATAAATATCTATATATTTATATAAAAAATCATATATATAAAAATAATATATATTTTTATTAATTTATATATAAATATGTATTTATATAATACATATATATTTGTATTATTATAAATACATATTAATTTATATATAAATATATGTAATATATATTTTTTATATATATATGAGGAGCTCACAGTGAGGCTAGGGGGTTTCTGCTAGTGTTGGGTGCACAGGGATGCTTTTAGCTGGGAGGGTGAGAAAATCAAGCAAAAACTCACAGAGATAATTACCATTGAGAGCAAGAGGTGCTGCCAGTTTCATCAGCGCTATGTCATTCCCCATGGTCTTGGGTTTATAATTCCGATGGTAAATGATTTTTTCCACGGAATATGGATGCACCTGGGTGTCCTGCTGAGTCACAAAACCGACCTGAACACTCCAGGAGCTCGGCAGGTACAGGCTGGAACAGAGAGGTAGAAAAGAGTTCAAACCTCCAGGAAAGCTCTCAGGTTTTTCTAACTGCCCTCTGAGCTTATGGACCATGTAAACTCTACAGGCAAATAACTCCAGTCTGATGTACTGGTTTACCTCTCTATCAATATTGGCAAAATTTTGCACCTAATTTTAAAAAATGTAGGAAGGGTGACCAATTTTATTAACACATTGGGTCACTGATATATTATCTATGCAATTATCTGTGGCTTTCTACAAATATAAGAGATTTTTGCATCAGCCCAGCTGTCTGTGGTCCTGTGAAACTCCAGAGCTGCTGCCTGGCACTCCTGCACTCAGCCAGACCTCAGTGGCACTCGAGGCAAGGCATTTTCAAGGAGAAGCTTCCCTTCTGGAAGGACAAAAGTTCTAAAATGCTGAATCCCTAAGTAATTATTTTTGTGGCAACACATGGCTCTAAATAGGAAGCAGGAGTGGGATTTGTCTGTCCCATCTCTTCTCTCTGCTGGGTATAAAAGCATCCTACAAAAACTTAGAAAAAGGCATCCATGTTGCAGGTGCTTAAAAGTGGTCAAACAAATCCCATTTTAGCTGTATAAATATATTTGGTGAAAGTGGCCTGGAGTTTGCAGGAGCAAGAAGAGCTCCCCTGGTCTATTAGCAGCAAACAAGACTGCAAAAGCAGGCAGCTCATTATAAATATGACAGAGGGCTGTGTTTGTAATTACACAAAGAAGAAGAGTTCAAATAACTATTTAGCATCTATTTGCAGCTCGAAGACCTCCTCAGCTGCATAAAAAGGAGGAGTGAGTATGTGGCAAAGGGCTTTAAGTAAAGCTGCCTAACAACCACTGATTTATTCTGTCAGCCTGAAAAGGATCCTGCAATTTACTTTGGAGCTCCAGCAGACCAGAGGAGCCAAATACAGATTCTGCACAGATTTTATGCAGGTCGGGATGCCTAAAATCTGGCACTTAAATGTTGTTTTAAGGTGATATTCCCCAGGGAGCTGGGAGTGGCCAGAACATCTGGAAACTGGGACTGTGGATTTGGGCCACTTCTTAGGGACTTTTTTTTTCCAATAAAGACTCATGCAAAAAGAGAGAGAAACAGCTCAAATCTGGGTGAGGCAGTCTGCCCTGCAGTTTATTTTCCAGAGCAAAGCAGAGTGGAGAGGAGCTCACACTGAGGCAGGGGGATTTGGGGACTCACTCGTAGACGCAGTGGGCGGCAGTGACGATCCAGCGGGGGGTGATGACAGAGCCCCCGCACAGGTGGTGGCCCTGGAACTGCAGGCTGACCTGCCAGGGCCACTGCCGGGGGGACGAGGCGTTGCCCCCCACGATCCTTGGCCCGTAGCTGGCCCGAGTGCCACACGCTGCCAGGAAGCAAAGGTTACGCTCCAGAGAGGCAACACAGCCCTGGTTGGGTCATAGAAACCCCTTTTCTCCCAGATTTCTCCCAACTGGACCATCCCCATCCCCATGGTCACATCCCAGGGGTTTCTCCTTCTCCCTCCCATCCCTGCAGCATCATTGGGTCTCTGGGGGCTGTGGGGCTCACGTTTCTCCCCTGCAGGTGCTCAGCTGGGCTGTAAAATCCCCTGCTCTGCCCTCCTTCCATGCCCAGGGTCCCACACAGGCATCTCGTCTCCCCTCATGATGGCTCTGCTGTTGTATTTTGATTTTTCATATCCCAGTCTGAAAACTAGCTGGCATGGAGAAGTGTGACATGAAAATTGAATTAAGGCAAAATTTCCCTTTCCTTTCAAAGATGCCAAGGAGTTGGAATTACAGTATGAGTCCATGGGCTCCACACACAGTCCTTAAATATCTACTTCCTACTGGGATTCTCACTGAAATACTCCTGCTATCTGATGCTCCCAATCTGCCCTCCCAGCCTATTTTCACTTTCTGAAATTCTTTCAGATTTTACATTAAAAAATACAATTTTTCTATGGTGTGATAAACTGATAGTATAGTATGCCCTAAGTGCACAATTCCTCCCAGATCTTGCCATGCAGTGAATAAAGAAGGATTGTTTCTGAATTTATTTTCACTTTTTCTGATTCTTACCCAAACACTTTAAGATGATCACATTGCCAGAAGTGCATTCCTCCCTGAGATGAGAAGACAGTGCAGAATTAGTTCCAATTCACAAATACCGATTGGTGGGGGCTTTCTTTCAATATTTTGCCATTTTTCCATGCACAAAAATGCAAGTAATTCATAAATTACAGAGGTGCAAAGGCATGGACTCATCCAATCTAATTAGGGCATTTAGCTGAAATAGTGGAGTCAGGAGCTTACTTCCTTCTCAGTGGAAGGCAACTAAGAAAAATGAGCATTCGTCAGGAGGAAGGAATGGACCATAAAGGGTTCAGAAACCCACTGGGGAATGGGTAAGGATCTGCAAACCGAAACTGCTTCATAATAGAAAAAGATAAGTGCCTGGTGCCTATCCATTTGAGAAAATGGCATAATGGGACAAACAGCTATTTCAAACAGCTCATTTGAAAGCCTTTGTTGATTTTAATGGGTCTTGCATCAGACTCTTAATTCATATTCCAGCAAGACTGATGCTGAACCTCAGTCTGGGATACCACCAACCACCAATGATGGTACTACTACACACCTAAAAAACCAGCAACAATCCCAAACAATCAGTAATCGCCCTTCCAGAGATCGCTCTCTTTCTGTCAGGATGCAGCAGCTGAGGCATACCTGAGGTTGGTTGCATTGTGCAGGGATGTCACTTGATCAGCTGAGAACCAGTGGCTGAGGGACACGAAGTGTCTTTGGAACTGTTTTTCGACTGCATCCACGGGCAGGTAACCTGAACTCACGTAACTGCAAATAAACCATAAACACAGCTTGCCCAGACAGCGCTGCAGCAATCTGGTTAAATAATGCAGCAGTTCTGCTAATGAAAACCACAATAATCGGATTCTGACACTCGATAAAGGAATTCTATCCTCCCCCCTATGCTTCTTACCACACTTGTGCATTTTTCACAAAATTGTGTGTGGAAGCCACATATGCTGAGATGCATTTTACTGGCAGAGAAAGTAAATTTTAATTGTAATATTACAATAAGGCTTTTCATTTTAAGTGGTTGGCACAATTCCTGAGTCACTAACAAGCTCATTGTCTCCTTTTTCTGGAGTTAAGTTTTGCAGCAGGGAGGATGAATAATTTTAAATTTTTTCTTGTCTTCTTTGTTGAACAAATGTATTTTTTCCTAAAGGCAACAAGAATTTATTCAAAGAGGCTTTATGCTGCTAACTGTAATGTTCAGAAATCAGAATGATGCCATTTTAAGAAATAACAAAGCATCATGGCAAATCACAGCTTGAAATTCTTTATCAATTTTGTGTAAATTTGTGAAAGAAATGGTGCTTTTTCAGGAATGGAATCAATCCAATAAGAACTTCCTTGCCGTGTTCTTCTCTCACTGTGAGATGGATACCTTAAATCCCAACAGATGTCATGACATTAATTGTATATGCAACTTACCTACAGAGGAAGTAAAAGAAATGGGAAACACTGATATGTTTTAGTGCCTCTCTGATAGGCTATTAGAGTGACAAATAGGATTTGGGCATCTGCCCTCTGCAGGGAAGATTTAGCCAAGCCATTCTATTTAGCCAGCATGCAGCACTTGTAGCAGTAATAAAAGGTATTTACCATGTACAAGTACTCAGGATTATTTCCCGCATCAGCTCAAATCTCCTCAATCATATCACTCACAAATGTGGATTGTTAAGTCATTTTTAAAGCTCGAACAAAAACACGTTTCACTGAAAACCTCAGAGTTTGTTCAAAGTGCCAAATAAATTTCTGGCGTTCGGTGTGCATACCTTGAGAAGCCCAGGTGCTTGCAGGTGGTGTTGCCATACTCTGCCCTCCAGTCGTCGGAGCAGACTGTTCTCCAGGAGCCAGAGGTGAACACTTGCAGCACTGCCCTCTTCCCACTCAGCCTGACTTTGAGATTCAGGAGGAGAAAAGCCTCAGTGAGTTGTGAGGATGAACATCAGGCCCACAACAGGCACATGTGCCTGTTACTCCCAAAACCCTCACAGAGAGAAATTCAGACAGAGGTTACACATCTCACACGAGGAGCAGCGAGCTCTGTAGCACTGAATGCTGATTTCTGGCTGATTTCTCCCATTCCCACATCCTTTAAGATAATATCAGGCTTTTGCAATCCTCAACACTGACCCAGTGCAATGGTGTGCCAGTGAGTAGAGAGTTCATTTATTTACACACCATAATGCAGAGAGGTTGTACCTTGCAGGCAGAGGAAATGCAAGCAGCCAAAAAGCATCTGGACTTTTAATATGGAAAGATGAACGAAATGGCAGTAGCAATATTCAGCAATCGTCACATTTATCTTCAGAGCAGTTTGATTTTTCATAAACTGTAAATCAGCACCTCAGGGATATTGTTCCTCTGAAGTGGTGATTTAGGTATTCCATTGGTCTCTATCTTTCTTGTCTCACCCAAACTCTTTACAACAAGCACTGCTTGATAACGTGCCAATTCTACAGAAGGAGGTAGGAGGGATTTAAAATCAAATTTAAATTACCACATCTGTACTCATCCTCCCCTTCTTTGCAGTTGAAGACACCATTGCACCTGGCTGATTTCTGGATACACTTAAAGGACGATCGACAACGAAACTTCCCAATGCAGTTGTACTGGACTACAAAGAATGAAAGAAAAGAGAGCAATGAAAACATGTTTGGATATTAATTTAAAAGTTCTGAATTCCATCATCTGGCCAGATTTCAGTCTTGCTAAGGAAAAGCCAACTCCTGTACTCTAGGAACTTTTGAAATACAACCTGGAGGTGGCTACATGGTACTGTTAAACTCATTTATTAGTAATGACTCACAGGAGGAGTCAGCCCTGCTGTGTGTGCTGCGTGTGCTGACTCCTTCCCAGCTCCCTCTACCCAGTTTAAGTTTCACTCGAGGGTGAGTTCCTGCCTGGTGCCTTAGACCCGCAGCAGCAAATTAGGGAAACTCTTGAAAAACACATGCAGTGCTCTCTCTTCCCGAGGGGATGCCTCAGTCTCCCAGGGGTAGAGACGCATCAACATTTTTGGCCCCTCAACCTGGGCAGGTTACACTTCCCTGATGAATAAAATGATTCTGAATTTTCTTTTCTTTTGTAGAAGTTGTTTCTGATAGGGGAAAGTTCTTTAATTCTTTGAAAGCAAACTTGAGAAGTGAATTGTAAGACAAAAATATGGTGTGGGCTACCTGCAGGTTTTTATTTTTACCCCCAGTTTCTAAACTCAGCTCATTGCCCGAGGGGAGCTGGCAAAATTGTACTAGAGAAAGGTTTCCTGAAGCTGCAGTTTCCCCAGGATTGTAAATATTACACCGATCCTCTCAGGAGTGCCAGACCTATTTTATCCCTACATGTAAATAAAATTTAAAGCCATCACATCAACAAGACTTTTTACTTCCGCAAACAAGCCACAGTAGCAGTTTAATTCCATTCTCAGTAAAAGGCTCATGAAAAATTTAGCAGTTGAATGGTTAAGCGAGAACTTAATGGATAATTAATGGTACTCACCACCCAGGCCAATGGCAACTGCTAGGATTACTGCAAGGAATAAACCAAAGACATATGGGAAGTATTTTAGGGAGACAAGAGCATGGCACATTGAAGGTGGTTCGATATCTCCTGGAAAACAAACAGAGGGAACAGCTTTGTGAGGTTAAATCAGCTGAGTTTGCAATGAAAAGGATTTATCTAACACTAACCTAGATGTTATCAGCAACTCCTGTGTATGCTTTATGAGCTGACCTCACCTGGAGGGGTTTGGATCTGCTGTTTCAGGGACTGGGAGAGTTCTAATTGCTTTGGGGCTCTCAGACACCCCTTGAGCATTTGCCTCATGAGGATCTGAATTGTGTCCCTGCAGAGCACCTGGCCTGTCCTCAATGCAATCAACAATACGAGCTCCAAACTTTCATTTTCATGGGCTACATCAACACTGTGATCTTTTCAAGTGTATGAACACCTCTGCTGAAAACATGAGTCCCTGGATGAAAATGAAATTCAGACCTGTTTTGTCTGTGTAAACAAACCTGAGTGCAGCTCATAAACAGAAGTTCAAGACAAGAAGGACGGAAGTCACTGGTCCTTCTGGACTTGGAAGCAAGGTTAACTGAAATGATAGAAAGCCAAATTTGCAAAAAAGCAGGAGCCCCTAACTAGTTTTGAAAACTGTGAAAAAGTGATCTGTTCAAAATTTGGCTATAAGGGCAAGCAGAGAACTGAGCGATGACTCAAGGCTGACTCTTGAGTTTTCAAGTACCAAAGATGCATCTAAAGTTAAAATATACATCAGTAGTTATTGCAGAACACATTTCATGAGCTGGACCTGTTCACCAACCACTGACCTCCAGAGCTGACCTCAGGTTAGTGGTATAGCCAGTCTGGAAGACAGCAAGAGATTCTGCTGAAAATAATGAACGGTTCACTTGTTTCAAATTTATTCTGAGCTACAAAGGGCAAACTGTGGGGAAATAGCAAACACAGCTGGGTCATGGGGGCACACAGGAACTGGCAGAACCTTGTCTTTAATTTTAGTTCATACAGCTCTTCATTTCCTCATCCCTCAGGCTTTGAAATTGAGATTGGCAGACACAATCAGTCAAGGATAAGGAGTGTCTCCAAGGGTTTTTAGACTCTCTAGTAAATCCCAGCTTCCTCAGACTCTCTCAGCAGCACATGAATAACTAGTTTGGCGATGAAGTTGGTGTCTGATATGCCAAAAATCTTAGACAGCTGTAGCAGCTAAAGGACTAGAAAATTACATTGCTCTATTTTCATTCTGGAAGCTCAGCCTGCCTTTCCTGAAGCCAGTGGTTATTTCAAAACCTTTGAGAAGCAGCAAACAGACATGCTAATCCTCTAAGGCTGTGGCATTGTATATTCCAGTTTTTTAATGGACCTATTTCCAGGCTGGCAAAATTCCAAACAAGCCATTCAAAAACGTGTCTGAAAAGTGTGGGGAAATGTTTTCCTGTGTGTGAATAGTCTGGCTGTGAAAAAAGCTTGTGTGTGCAAGTCGACACAAGATGTCATCACAGTACTGAGGTGGCAAACCTCACACCTGGGGGAGGCAGGTGGTGCTCCTTCCTCCTCTGTGTGATTTCCTGCTCGGAGTGGGAAACACAGTTTTGCACACAGTGGCCATTTGGATTGCAAAGGTCAGACAGGATGGTCCCTACCTGATCCATCTGTGCTCGGGTCCACTCTTGCTTGTGGTATGAAGAAAAATCTTTTGAAGGTAAACTGAATTTGTGGTACTGGCGGTTCGTCTTCTGTGACGGAGATGATTTCAAGACTTCCAGCAGTGGGATTTGTCTCTTGAACCTGACTCGACAGGAGAAAAGAAAAAGTTAAAAGGAAGAAAATCATCATAATAATGTTGTCATGTCACAGAATGGTTTGGGTTGGAAGGGATCTTAAAGATCATTCCACCTCCTGCCATGGCAGGGACACCTTCCACTGTCCCAGGCTGCTCCAAGCCCCATCCAGCCTGGCCTTGGACACTGCCAGGGATCCAGGGACAGCCACAGCTTCTCTGGGCAGCCTGTGCCAAGACCTCACCACCCTCACAGTCAAGAGTTTCTTTATAATATCTCATCTAAACCTTCTTGTAGCTTCCTCTAGATTCTGGAAGGTCACAATAAAGTGTCTCTGGAGCCTTCTCTTCTCCAGAATGAACAACCTCAACTCTCCCAGCCTTTCCTTGAAGCAGAGGTGCTCCAGCCCTCTAAGCATCTTCCTGATTTCCTCTGGACTCTCTCCAGCAGGGTCCATGTCCTTCCCATGCTGAGGACTCCAGAGCTGGACGCAATACATTGTTATGTACTTAATTTTCATGAGAGGAGCACTTATAATTAATTTACCAGCAAACTACTGAGGTTAATTTTTGTTCAGATTTGTCTAAGCACTGTATCTACTTCTAATAACTTGCTCTGGGAGTGTGAATCCCTCCCCTGCTCTGTAATTGCAATAGGAAACAAGAGAAAGACTAAAATGCATGGGACACCAGCACAGCACCTGACAGGATCCTCATTCAGGGGAATTTTACTCCACCAAACTTTTGATGACTTATTACACAGTGAAAAAGCAATTAAAGTTCACTACACTAGAATTCCAGGTAAATACAATTGAGATGCTAATTTATGACTCTGGTTCTGCACAATGGCAAAAGGAATCAGATTTTTTAACTCAGAGTGGTGTGAAATAGGCCCAGGTTTGTTAAAGAAAGTGGAGGTGGTAAGCTGTAAAAGCAGCATATTTGCAGCATTTTGTCACTCCCAGAAAATGCTTACAATCACACATTTTAGGCAAAGAATACATGTTTTATCTGTGACACTACATCTTTAAGTCACATGGAATATTTTCTCTCCTTTCAGCATAAGGTTTGTGCTCTTTCATCTGGTAAAATTTCACCTACATTTCAATGAGCACAAATTAAACTTTGTAGAGAACCTGCTAGCGTAATTGTTAAATATTAAAACCAAGAAGCCTTCTAGCTGGTGCATAATTTGCCCATCAGGAAACCAAACAGCACTGTGAAGCAAATTACACGCAAGCCAAACACTGACATTTCTCTTATTCAGAGGCTATCACATGCTCCCAAAACCTCACTCACCTCTTCCTGAGAAGTCATAGTTAAAAGCAAAACTGTTTTCCTTCTTCATCATCAAAAGCAACCCACAGGAAGTTGGGAGTTTGCTGAGCTGCTCTGCTCTGGGATGGTTTCCAGCCGGCCGTGGCTCGCGGCATCGCAGCCGCAGACTGTGTAACCCAACCTGGACAGGGGTATCAGGTGGCCCTGGATGGCATGGCTACGGAAAGGGGGAGATAAAAATTCAGCAGGCTTTTTAATTAGCCTAAGAACACCAGGCAATGCTGTAGTATTTGTAAACCTTCCCGTAACCCCTTAGCAAATGAGTCCCATGAATGCCACATGAGCGTTTGCTCATCCTCGGTCAGAGTGTCACCGAAACTGCAGGAAAAACAAAAACCCTCCAACAACATTTTTAATGTTAGAGAGTCAAGGCATTACTTTATTATGTGGCCAGGATGTTGTTCTGACCAGGATGTACCACAGAAATCATCTCATCCACACATAGCTCGGATGTGCAGGGAGAATCATTCCATGACACATGAATTTTACTAGATTCTTTAGATATTTTATACAATCAAAATACATAGAAAAGGATTGGGTCAGTGTTCATTGGTCCAGAGCTGGGCAAACTTCTAGTATTCAGTTTCCCATTGGATCTGAATCTCTTTGCCTCTGATGTTAATTATATTTTTTATTCTTCAATTTTCCTATCAGTCCTTTCCGGACCAGATGTCTTCACCCCTGCTGGAGGTAGATGTTTATAGATAGTCACTGATGTCCAGCTCATGTTCTGCTGATAGCTCTTTATCTTTCGGGTTAATCCCAGTCTGTTGATAGGCTGAGTCCACCAGATCTCATCTGGTAGAACAATGCCCTTGAAAGAAACCTAAAATTCCTTCTCCGGGGGTAAAGACAAACAGAACTCTTTGACTAAAGTTATACAAAATTTTTAAACTGGTATATTTTCTAACCAGAGGATGTCAGAGGGCAGCAGGGCCAGGGCTTCATCTGTTCAGCACACAAAGCTCACAGACTCACCTTGCTCCTCCTTCACTTGGTTTAGCCTTTGAGAAAAGGCTTTTGAAAAAAGCAACGTCTGGTATTTCTGAAGAATCAACTCAGCTGTGCTCTGGGATTTGGAAAATGGAAATGTGTGTTCAGCTGCAATGAATGCTCAAGAGTGGTAATAATTTGGCTTGGTTGTTTTCAGTAAGAAGAGAGATTCATGAGAGAGGAAAGGGTGGAGAGAGGAAGAAGAAGGAAAGACGACATGAACAGCCCCAGGAGTGTAAGTGAAACAAGGCTCCTGAGAGGCCAGGGAGGAAATTAAAGCTTTTCATGATAAACCCATGTGCCTGGAGCATGGCTGAGATGAGAGGAGCTGTTCAGTCCCTTTGCTGTGCATGATGGAAACTGGCATTCCAAAGGAGAGGATGCCATATCACAGTCCTGTTAATTTAAACCATGACATCAAGAATTCTTCGTCATCTCCTGTGTCACTCTTTCAGCAGCCTTCCCTGGAAATGGGGACACTCCCCCCACCAGGCTTCAGGTAGTTCAGATGGTTCTCCAAATGGTCAGAGAACCAGCTCAAGCTGGCCAGGTGTCCCAAGGGGAGTTTAGCCAAAGTGGGGAAAACATGAGGGCTCATTTCAGGAGATCAGCAGCTCATGTGATCCTTTCAGTCCACAGGGTGAGGTGTCCTGTCCTCCACAGGGAACACTGATCCCTGCAATGAGAACAGAAAAAACTGTCTCCAACCAATTCACCCACTCTGGCCATGCTGGAAAGTCTGGGTGATGCCTTAAATGCTGGTAAAAATAAGACACAGACACAGCAGTACAGGGAAAATGGGTATTACCCTGGTTTTAAAAGAATCCCAGGTGCTCAACTCATCAAAGGTGGAAACACATCGAGGAGCACCCTGTGTACAACGTGTATACAAATTTATGGACCTCACAAATTAGCATATCTACCTAAAATCCCCCAGTAAGAAACTTAATAAATGAAGTAATTGTCCCCCTATTCTAATTAACCTCCCCCTAAATGAGACTACAGCCTAGTTCATAAAAATATGTTCCAGAGAGGAGGCTCTGTCCAAGGTTGGAGCTTCTAGTTTTGAGATAGTTATGAATGTTTTGTCTTCCCCCTTGGAGAACCCCCAAACTAAGCTAAATATCAGAGTACAAGAGTTATAAACATGTGGGGCTAAAGCACAAGCAGTGTTTGTGAAACAAGGAAAGGGAAGGGGTATAAAAATGTATAAAAAGGGTATAAAAATGTATAAAAAGGGTATAAAAAGAAAGGACAAAAAGTCATCAGGCCTCATGGGAACCAGCCAGGGCAGCTCTGCAAAGGCTGCCACAGTGGGACTGGCACCACTGGAAAGGACAAGTTCTGCCTTCTTCCACCCTGAGCTGCTCCAGCCTCAGCCTCAGGCTGTGATGTCTAGATTGGACATTGGGTTTGATCTTCCACAGTTGGGGTGCTCATTGCCTTTGGCTGAGAAGGACAAAGCAGGAGCCACGTGTGATATGGACAAGAGGACATGAAACTGAGCCCCAAAAGAAAGAATTTGGCCTCCAGACTAACTTCTTACATGCTGCAGGACAGCCCCACCTGCCTCCCCCACAGTGCAGCCTGAGGTGGATTTCTTGGCTTGCAGGAGACAGCTTAAAGTGAAAAGGTAAAAGATTCCACCTCAGCCCCTCCAGCAAGTCCACTCTGACTCTGGTGGTCACCTTTGGGCTTCTCATCTTGTTCTGCCAGGACAGAGAGGAAAAGCTTTTGCTTTCTCGGCCACCCTACAACAAAAATTCAGAGACGCAGATTCTATGAAAACAGGATGTCGGCTTTTGTCAGAAAAGATCACAAGAGGTTTGAGGGTTTGGTTTTTGTTTTTTTTTTTATTTTATCTGCCTCTTTCTTTCTCTCTCTCTTTCATTTTCTCAATCCCTCCTCCCTCCCTTGCACCCTCCTCCCAGTTCCTGCCAGCGCTGAGCACACGGAGAGGGGAGGACGGAGGAGATGGCTGAGGCACAGCTGTATGCAAAGGTGTCCAACAAGCACAGGAGCAGAAACACCTCTGCACTCCTCGAGCCTCTCCTGGCCAAAGGATTCCCTGCCCATATCGCGTGAGTAGTTTGCTCAGCTCCCTTTGCACAGTGAGATTTATTTAAGATATGAGGTGTTTCCCAATAAAGGCAGCTCGGGGTTTTGATCAGGAGGATGTGCTGCTCCCCTTCGCAGGGATTGGACCTATCTTGCTCTGAATTTCATATAGAGCAGTGTGTATTGCCCATATAGCAAAACCAACCTGCTCAATATCCAGGTTTTTTTTTTAATACTGTGTAAATCTAAAGATTCACACCCTTCCACATCCTAACTTTGAGAGGCTTGTCAATGAGTTGAGAAGTTGACCATAGTTGGCTCTTGGGATGCATCCTCTTTCATTTTTTTTCTCCTTATCACTCTTATTATAAGGGAATTAAATATGGATGTAATTTCCAGCCAAAGATTTTTTCAGGCCTGGAAAAAACCTCCTGGTGAATGGTGACACTGGAATTGTTTTAAAGCTTTCCTTAACAAGATGCCCCAAAAGTCTGTCAATTTTTCTTTGTGTCTTTAATCGGGATCTTGCTCCAAAAATCATGTCTGACCTAGAAAATGTAATAGTAAAGAATGAGGCACTATTCTTGGAAACCCCAATGAATGAGAGAATAACTGGTGGCAGATATACAAGTTAGAAAAAAAAAAGAAAAGGGATGGTCACTCCTCCCCCAAACATCTCTCCTGTTGGATAGGCAAGTTTCGGGGAGGATTTTCCAACTTATGAAGGGCGAGTATAGATATTTTTGGTTCAAACTGTTCAAAAAATAAATCTTATTATTTAGATATCGGAGAACCCCTCATAAAAATTAAATTAGAAGAATGGCAATAGCTCTCTCCTTTTTGACTGAAAATTAAGCAAGTGCAAAAGGCTCCATTTGAAAGCGCTGTGCTGTTTTTAGGAGCAGCTATGGTAGCAATGACTGTCAGACACGATGGACACAGCTTGCAAGGGAACTGAGAATTCTTTGTTCCCAGTGATGCACAGTGGAATTTTGGCTATGGGCTGAAAATATGGTTTATCATTTCTCTCTAGTAATACTGTAAGCTTGGTTACCCCAAAGTAATAGCTACTTTTTGCAATTTTTTCTGCTTTATGTGATGTTTTTCAAATCCCCTTCAAAACACCTTCTGCTGCTACTGAGATGATTTTGTGCTTCCCAGTTCAAAATCAAGAAGCAGCAGCAGAAAAAGTGTGCAAATTGACAGAAGATAGCAAAATCTCTAAAAGCTATTTTTTAAATTTTATTTCCTATTATTGACTTCAAGTTCCTTCAAAATTTCGATTGTGTTTTTATAAAACCTTTTAGATGTCTCTGCTGTCCCTCAATTAAACCATGATTGCAAGTGCTGAAGAGTTTCTTTTGAGATGTCCCCGCCTGAGAAATATGAGGTGGGATGGAAGTATAACAAAATATTTCATCATGTAGAACCAACAGGCCAAAGCAACCTTTCCCAAAAAATGAAGCTCAAATATGTGAGGGTCAAGTCTAGCACAAGATCAACAGATTTCCACAAGAAACTGTGCCAGCAGTTTCTGGTTTAGGGAAGAGCCAGCTTATTCTCACTGCAAATTTATTTTTCATCTATTTTCAGTACAGATTTTCAATGGTTTATTCCTACTGTCTGCCTGAGAGAAGCTGGTACATGCAGAATTTATTCTTTGCATTATTTTTCAATTTTCATTTCTCATCTTGGAAGTGCAGGATTAGTCACAACCCAATGCACCCCTAGTACTAAGTGCCCTCTAAACCGTGCTGGAAATAATCCTACAGCCAACATCTGTGATGAGAAAAAGGTGGGCAGAGGTATGGAGAGAAACACAAGAGACCAAGAAGATAGGACTGAGCAGGATGACAGATCTGGGTGCCTCAGGTCTCACTTGTCTCATGACATTTAATTCTGAAGGCCCCATGGTAAAGAAAAGCAGGAGCCAAGCCCTGGTTTTATTTCAGGGCTGTTTGCACAGTTTGTCCCCAGCTGGGAGGAGCAGCATGGCATGAAGTGGTAAAACACTCACTTTGAGGTGCAGTGAGTGGATAACAAAGCCAGGCAGCAATGGCACTGACACTCCACAAGGCACAGTAGGAAGGGCTGTGTGAGGAGAGAGAAACACGGCTGGTTGTGTTTGGTGTGATGGAGAAGGAGGGCTCAGCAGGGGCATGGAAAGGAAATGTGCAGGATTCAGGCATAGAGGACACAGGCTGGTTTTAGACCTCGTGGTGTTGCCTTTCAGCTGGTCTTAGAATGATGAGACATACATGGTTAGAGGGATAAAAGGGTTTTACCTCGGTATTTTAATAGGATCCTAGGTGCACAGCTCTTCAGAGGTGGAGCACACTGAGATGCACACCTCGTATATAAACGTATACACTTTTTATAGACCTTGCAAATTAGCATATCTGTCTAGGATTCCCAAAAAAAAAGCTTAATAAATGAAGTAATGTCCCCCTATTCTAAGGACCATCCCCCCAGTTTACAAAATATGTTCCAGAGAGAAGGTTTCAACCAAGCTTGAAACCTCGAGTTTTTGATAGCATAGAGATCTCTTGCCTCCTGCTGTGAATGTTTGGTCTTTCTGCCTTGCAGAACCCCAAAACTAGAATATCAGACTGCAAAAATTACAAGAATATCAGACTACAGGAAATACATAGTGTACAGAAATATATAAAAGGGTATACAAAATATATAAAAAAGAAAAGGCAAAAATCATCAGGCATTAGTGGTTGTGTATTGGTCTGGCCTCAGGAGTTGATTTACTTTATGGAGAAGAAAGATAGAAGGTAAAGGTTGAGTGGAAAGGCTCACGTTTATCCTTATACATGTTGAGCCCCACTGAAAAGTCAGGCACGGTTGTATATAGATGTTATTAACAAGCCCATGTGTAGTTTTTACACTAAAGACAGAAGATTAGGAGGGAACATCAAGGATGAGCCTGAGTCCTGCAGCTCAAGGCACTCATTGCACTGCTGGTGTGTGTTCAGGTGTTATGGGGATGGATGAAGGACAAAAATGGGAGGAGACAACACAACTCAATGCCCTCAGGACCCTGTGGCCGGAAAGAATGGCATCAAGAGAGAAGGAAAGACATCAGCAGATGCCAAGTAATTCAGTAGACGCTAAGTAATTCAGTAGTTTTTTTCCGACATCCACTGTCTCTAGTGGATGCTGGAAAAAAACTACTTCATGTTTCTCCTTCATGAGAAGGAGACTTCAAGAGAAGTTTGTAGGTGAGTTTCAGGGGTGGAAATGAGGTTCATGGGTGCAGCTGCTGCTTGAACACTGGAACCCTTCCCTCATCACCAGTAGTTAGCCACGAAGATTTGCTCATGTGAAACACATAGCTGGCATTTTGAAAGCTTTTCTAGAGAAAAGGAAATGCGAATCAAATCCAACCCCAGAGAACGGAAGTTGTGTTAAGAGAGAGGAACGAGAGGTTTTGTCCCTCATCTTGTGCTGAGCTGCTGGCTTAGATCTGGCTCTCTGCTGGCTCTGGGGGATCCTCCATCCAGATTTCGAACCCCAATATGAGCAGGTTTTGCTTTGGTTGTATGTATGGGCATCTTGGATCAGGACTTTTTCCTATGAACCAAGAAAACTCTGCTCTTATAGTGCACAGATAGAGAGTTTATCTAACCCCAAGGAAATCCAAATAGTCAGTAGGGCTGGTAAGGAAACACCTCTAGAACAGCAGAACACAAAGGAAAGGATCCTGTGGGGAGGACAGGGTATCAATCTTCAAGGAATTAAAGACTTGCAGTGGAAAAAACTGTCTGGAGGGCTTCCAGAATGTTGATATTTGCCAGGAAAAACCTACTTATTAAAGGTCCTGCCTGTGCTGGACAGTAGACTTGGTGACCAAAGTCACTAAATGCCTTTCCTTTACAGGATTTTTCTTTCTGTTATTCTGAGGAACCAATTTTGTGCTTTTTCTAGGCAAAAAGCCTTGGTTGCTACTGGACAAAAGACAATAGAAGATGCAGCAAAGTGGTAAGCACCTGTGATTTCTAAGGTGTGCCTTCACATTAAACCTGCCTAAAAACTCTTGTTGATGTGCTGATCCTGTCAGTGAATTTGAAGTTAGATGCCATAAAAAACCCCAAAACCTGCATTTGAGGGTTTTTTATTATTATTTATTTCACTCAGAGAGATAAATATTTGTACTTGTACTTATTCTGGGAAGCAAGGTTACTTGCAGAAGGTCGAAGGTGAATTAAAAAGAAGCAGCTATTTTTATAAGTTGTCAGTTCTTGGGACCAGCTGGTCTGGGCAGAAAATCCTCCCCAGCTTTGAATCTCCTGAGGAAAGGAACAAGGAAACAGGGAAAATTTCTGTAAACTCATGACTGCACTTTCAAACACTTGCAGAAACAACAGTGATGGATGGAAGGCTCATCACAAAGTAAGCTGAAAGGCTGATAGCCAGAGGGAGATATTATAATTAAACCACTTGTTACTTTTGAACGCACAAAGATGTTCCTCTCTACCAAAACTCTCACAGAGTATATTTATGTCATTCATGTCCTGATAATTGATTTTTTTTTTCACCTTCAAATTAAATCCAGTCTTTCCTTGCACTTTCTTTTGGGTTTTGTTTTGCTTTCTTTTCCCCAATGGTTCAGTTGCTATGTTCTTTTTTCTTCTTTTTTTCTTTTCTTTTGTGAAAAGACAGAAGAGGCATTTTAGAATGGCATGTTCTTTCCAAATAATTTTTTTTCAGGGATGCTACCACAGTTCCCAACAACCACTCCCAATCCAACAGTTGCAAAGGCAAACACACAGCATGCAAAGTACATGCTGAAGGATATCATCCCATCGCATATGATTTTCTGACCTTTGCTTGTGCATTTCTGATTTGTCTTGTTTGCTTTTCTTAGGGCTGAATAAAAAGGCTCTTTTGGGGTGTTTTTTTAATCTTCAGTTAATTTTAATCTCGTCATTCTTCAACATGTTCTGCCCATTGCCTTTTTCCTCCTCCAGTCCTGTTTCCAGTCATGAAAAGGGGAAAAAAACCCCAAACTTTCAAAAAAGTATTTTTTGCTTTCCCTCATTTTCGGACAACAAATTAGTAAGAAATTAGTAATAAGTAATTTCACCAGTAAGAAAATAATAAAATTGCATTTCCTTTTTCCAGTCTCTGCTCTGGAGCCCTTCAGCCGCAGAAAACCAGAGCCAGAGGAGCACAAGCTCACTCTCAGTGATTTGCTCTTGATTTCAGGCTGCATTCCCACTGCAACGACCCCTCCCTGGATGACCCAATCCCTCAGGAATATGCTCTTTACTTGTGCCCCACGGGTCGCCTGCACAGCCGCCTGCAGGACTTCTGGAAGGAGAGCAAGCGCCAGTGCGGGAAGAACAGAGCCCACGAGGTGTTCCCACACATCACCCTCTGCGACTTCTTCACGGTGAGGCACAGCAGGGCCGAGTTTCAGCTGGGTGATATTTGGTGACACTGGGCCACCTGATGTTGTCTGACACCAGAACTTGGTGGGGATTGAATGGCATGACCCAGGTCCAGGCGTGATGCTTAATGTTTGAGTGATGCTTGATGTCTGAGTGATGCTTAATGTTTGAGTGATGCTTGATGTCTGAGTGGGATGTTTTGGGGTAGCTGATCCATCTAGAGCAGCCCTGTGCAGTCCAGGATGCTGTCAGGCTTCCATGTGTCCATTGCTACATGGATTTAGGGTGACAAACCTTCCTAGCCAGGGCAGCAGTGGCTGCCATCAGCCAGATGTGCAGCAGGAATGATGTTGTCATAAGATGCAGTCAACTTTGGTATCAAGCCTGTGGGAATCTCAGGAAACTCTCTGCCCTCCCCAGAGAGCCCCAGCAGCAGGTCACTGCTATGGTGCCATGTCCCAGATTTTACTGTTTCTATAGAAGCTGTGTTCTGGAGCAGAAAGGCCTTGCAAAGTGAGGGCCTTGCTGCCCTTGTAAAATCCTTGCTCACTTCTGTTACTTTGGCTAACTAGAAAAGCATTCTGGGAATGACTCAGCTAAACTAGAGGTGAAGGACAAGTTGCATAATCATAAAACAATTATTAGAACCAATCAGTGCTCACAGTGGGGCTGTGGTTGGTTACAGCTGATGCTGTTCCTATCCTGGTCTGTGGTGTTGGTTAAGCACATTTGTTGTGCCTCCCAAGTATGCAAACTCAGAACAAACTAACAGTTTAAGAACCTTGGATTTTTGCAATAAAGTGTCTTCACCATACCATCATGGAGGTCATGGGTTTAATGCCACAAAGCTGGATCCTGGAATCCACTTCTAGCACGTTGATAGTGCAGCACGTAAACAGCTGGGATGTGCTGAAACAGGCTTGAGCCAGAGCAACTGGACAAAAATGACTTTGTTCATCATACTTTTATGTTAACCCACTAGGTACTTCCTTCCCCTCTAGGGTGGGTCATCACAATCATGCCAAGAAGTATTGACAGTGAAAATTAGATTATTTTGTTGCAAAATATTGGATGGTGCTCTGCGGCCATTAAAGACAATTATACAGAACAAAAATCATTAATTAATAACAAATGCCAAGGTCTTGGGAGGCATTAAGTTTAAAGGCCTGTCTGGAAGAGATGACTGCATTGCAACCCTCACTTTGCACATCTCGGCAAAGGACTGTAGGATAGCAACAACACAAATTTGTACTTAGAACTGAAGAGGGAAATCATCATCCCTGCTTCATTTCAGACTGGTTATTGCACACCTGTCGGATGGCAAAATATTTTGGCTTTTTCCTACCTAGGCTAGATACACCTGTTTGAAGGTTCCATCTCCTGTTATAGGATCAGGACATTCTGCTGACCCAACTGCCCATTATTGCTGGGTTTAATGTCAGGAGTTTCAGGTATTTTTGTATTTCTCTGGAAGTTTATAGCCCCACAGTTTTCTGGCAGTGCTGTATGACAGAGCCTCCAACACTGGCTGTAAGCTGGTGCATAAAGCCTACCCCTCCTCTGTTTTCTTTCAGTGTGAAGACCAGAAAGTGGAATTACTGTACGACGTCTTAAAGAGAGTTGGTGACAGCTTCTCTCAGAGCTTTCCGCCATCCATTTCCCTGACACTACATGCATCCCCCAGCTACCTTGGCTTCTTCATTGATGACAGCCAGGCAAACATCCTCAAAGAGTTTGCTGTGGCATTCTCAGCAGAGGCTTCAGCCCTGGCAGGTAGGACCAACACCAGAGGCAAAATGGGTGGGTTGTAGCTCAGATATGTAGGCACAGCACTGGAAACTTTCCCTGTGTCTCCAGGGGAGCTTAGCTGATGTTTTCCTGTCACCTAGCACCCTTTCCTCCTGCAGATTAGGAAGCAGAGTAGCCAAAGGAGCATGTTTTAGACTTTGAAGACACAGAAGCTGAAATGATCGTCTGTGCAACTTGGCAGGCCATGGAACAGGATATCCAAGATGGGCAGGGACATAACAATCCCTGTTCCCAGATCTCCACGCCATGGTGCTATGGCCCAGCCTGACTGCATCCCTGGGAATAGGGCCCAGTACCCTTCCCAAGGGAAACTGTATCACCAGTGGAGGAGACTGTAGGGGTACAGCCCCAGCACAGCTTTGTCTGGGAGAAATGAGTTCAATATGTGTCAGATTGGGAGAGGAATTCAAGCCCTGTTAATTTTTTTTCCTCCCAAATGAAGCCAGGAAGCAAATCCAGTCCAGACTTTGGCATGATTAAAACCATGGTACTGTTCAAAAACCATTATTCAGTAGATCGACTCTACCACTAGCTACTATATTTCCTGCATCGTCCTAAGTGTGTAAAATAAAACAAGAGGAGTTTTAAATGACCTTTGTTTCTATGTTGTGACGTGATTGTTTCATCCCTAGACTGCCGTGTGAAGCCCTCCTTGAAGCAGTTCCACCTCACCTTGGCTCACAAGTTTTATCCTCACCATCAGAAGACTTTGGAACAATTGGCCAAATGCATTAACCCCGGGGAGCCCTGCCAGTGGGTTGCTGCTCTCTACTCACGGGACATGCGCTTTGTGCATTACCAGGTACTGCAATCAGATTTATTTCATTTCATTTCCTGCGCCCCTGATTTTCTTTGCTACAGTTATCCTGCCTTTTCCATCCTTAAGAAAATCAGTGCCTGCTCAGCACATTGTTTCAAAGAGCATGGTTGTGTCCAGTGCCATTTTGGGTTGAAAAACTGCACTCCTGAGTCAGTAAATAATACATTTATGGTGTGTTGCTTGACCTGCATGTCTCAAAATCTAATTCCAAAATCCAGCAGAAGAAACTAATCTTACCGTGACATGAGAAAATAAAAGAGACAGGAAATCATGATCCTTTAATGTTTGCTAGGATTTGTCAGTTTAGAGTTCTGCAGTAAAATTCCATTTAGCAAAATCAGTTTTCTTGATTGTTCCAGCCATAATGAAAACTGCACCAGTGAGCAAGGCTCAGCTGTCAACCATGATTTTCTCCTTAGCAGACTCTTAGTTAAAACCAGTCAACATTCCTTCAGTTCTCATTTCCAAATTTAAATTATGGAATGATCAACAGCTTTTTGTCAGATCAGTAAATCACCTTGTCACAAGCCTCATATTGGATTTTAGTCACACTCAGGAGAGCAGAAAGCAATCACAAAAAATAGGTCAGATCTACATTTGCTTTCAAGTAAGTCTGTAATGGTTATAGGGGAAAAAAGTATTTTTGTGAAAACCAAGTGCCTGTTTTTACACATATTGTAAATGTGGTAGTGTCTCTGTTTGCTGAAGTGCCACTAAAGAGCAGGCTGCAGAGTGGAAACCAGAACTGGCTCTGTGTCCAGGAGAGGTGAACAAGCATCCCCTGAGCTGCTGCAGCCCAGGGAGCACCCTGACCCTGCTGTGTCCCCCCAGAGGCTGAGAGCCCTGTTCCAGTACAAGCCCCAGAACATTGATGAGCTCATGATCAATACTGGAGACCTGATCTACGTGGACCCCACGCATCAGGGCGAGGTGAGCGAGGGCTGGGTGATCGGCACCTCGCACCGCACCGGCTGCCGGGGCTTCCTGCCCGAAAACTACACCGAGAGAGCCCACGAGTCAGACACCTGGGTCAAGCACAGGTAAGCTGGGATTTCATGGGTGCTGCTTCCATCAGCCCCTTTTTCTGCTGGGGAGCTGTTCCAGTGCTCCTCCCTGACATCTTCTGGGAGAAAAAGGACAGGACACACAGCCGCAGACACCCCGAGTTCACAAGTTCAGCTGCTCGAGGGATGACCCCTGTTTGCTCCTGAACAACCTGAACACCCTAATGAATTTTAAAAGAGCACTTTCTGCCAGGGCAGGCTGAGCCTTCAGCCTGGCTCTCTGCTTTCTTCTTTTTTCTCATTTTGAGAGCTTGTAAAGTTAGCTTGAAATGAAACCACACAGAGTTTTCTCCACCACCTTGGCACCACTCTCATCTTGCTGCTGTGCCCTGCATCAGAAGGCACCTGCCTGGCTTCCTGCACTTCATTCTGCAGTTGACAGCACAGCTGATGCTACTTGTAGATTAGAGTCGATTTTTCTAAGCAAGGTGGTTTTGGTGTACTTCTTGATGTCTCAGAGACAGGAGGAGGCCACCAGGTAGTATTTCCTGCTTGGAGGTGCTGCTTTAGCAGGGTTACATCCAATATACACCATCAGTTCATAAAATTTTATTTAAAAATAGGAGGTTTTATTTATATAAAATCTTATTTTTATGGGACATATTCTAAATGAATAGCAAAGTGATGAAGTGGACTGGAAGTGTTCAAAAAGTGTTGAATGGAACATGAATCCTGACGTACTGATCCTGTAAACATAATTGTGACTCAAAAATCTCTTCTATTTGTGTGTGTGCCTGTATGTTTTTTTTTTTGTTGTTTGTGTGTGTGTGTGTGTTGTTTCTGCTTTTTCTACAGGGAATATGTTTTTGTGACAGCTTCAAAGTCCTTCCCCCAAGCTGAAAAGGAACCCAATGTAAAACTGAATGGGGAAGCCCATAATCTCAGTATGTCCAGGAGTGTAACCAATGTACTTTCTCTTCTGGTAATTATATTTCCATTTCTTATCTTTGCCACATGCGTTGGCAGGTATACTAATTATTAATGGCATTTAGTAAATTAAGTAGTCTCTTCCTTTTCCTCCCTCACATTTTCATGTTTTGCTGTACATTTACACACGTTGTTTTATTTATTATGTTTTACATTTATATATATGTACACCCCCCCACTCTCTTGTATAATATCTCATAACTTTTTTGTAATGTATATGATGTACATCACACTTGGCTTTCATAAAACTTTCCTTTTTCCTGTCACAATAGCACAGCACATGATTTCTCTGCTCAGGTTTCTCTGAGCACAGCCTCTGGGTATGGAGACAATTCTGACAGGAGAGACAGTCCCTGTATCAGAATTAGGCTCACTGCTCATGACTGCTCTTATGCCCGGATTCTGTGGATGTTGTCTTGGAGGTTTCCATGGTCCCAGAGCACATTTAAATGTTCCATTTCCTTCTTTATGTTTAGATATGTAGCTAGTGCAAATAACTGCCCAGAACAACTAGCTGGAATGGTTAACAGCACTGGTAGTATCACGTTTTTGTCTCGGGTTCAAAACCAACAGGTTTCAATTTTTCCTGTATTTTCCATGGGTCTTGTGGTAGGAAGGGCAAAGCAAATAAGGACTCTGATTTTTTTCCTGCAGCACATTTGCACCTGCATTGCCTTTTTGGCTCTTTCAGGGATGCCAAGATGCATTTTCAGCACGGACATGCCTCAGAAAGCCCTTTGGCTTGCTGGCCCCACAGCTTCTCTTCCTGCTGTGCTGGGCAGTGACCCTGAGCTGGTTTGTGTCAACATCACAGAAACTGAGGGCACCTTGAGGGAACTTCCATCCTGAGGCCTCCAGGACACCATGTATATGACTGTCAGACAGAAATTTCTGAACGAGTCTCACGTCCTTCCTCTGGCCCTTGGCTGCCCTTGGCCTCTCTTATCTAGGTCAGATCTGTGGCAGAGCCAAGGCTCGGCCTGAGGAGCATGTTTTGCAGATGGGCACATCTCCAGTCTAGAGCTTCCTTGCCCTCTGCGTTCCCCTCAAGCAAAAGAGGAAGACCACAAAGCCTTGGGCTTATATTCTGATCTTGTGGCAGTTGATGTGTTTCATGGCAGAAATACGAGTTTTTAACAGAATGCACAAATATCAACCTCAAACCACTTCTTAAGAGTTCCCTTCTCTGTTGCTGAAGATGCAGAGCATGTAATTCAGTGCTGTGGCAGTAATGCTGTTTTAAAGTTTTAAAACCTTTGACCTGTTTCTTCTTCTCATCTGTATTTAATGTGCAGTGTATATTAACCCCAAACTACTTAGAATTTACTTGAATTCCGGGCAGTCTAAGTAAAAAAAGTGGCCTTGCAGGAGATCAGGGTTCACTGTTGGCTTGGCCTCATAGTTATGAAAATGTAGAAGTAGTATTTTCATTAGGAAAAGAAGGAGAAGCTTGGTGTAGAACAGGGCGTTACCATTTAAATTTTTCCTTTTTTTGTTTATATCCATGTGATATAAATTACAGTTATGATTCCTTCCCACCCTGAGATTAAAAGATCTGTTACCAGCACTATCTTTCACTAGTGCTAACACAGAATTAAAACCTGTAACCCATGTGGGTCAGGGATGTGACTTTGACAAGACAAGAGGAAATGGCCTCAAGCTGCACCAGGGGAGGTTCAGGCTGGATATCAGGAAGAATTTCTTCACTGAATGGGTGAAACACTGGGACAGACTGTCCAGGGAGGTGGTGGAGTCATCCAGCCTGGAAGTGTAAAAGAAACTACTGGATGTGGCACTCAGTGCTCTGGTCTGGTTGACAAGGTGAGGATAGGGCACAGACTGGAGTCATTGATCCTGAAGATCTTCTCCAATCTAAATGATTCTGTGATTCTCTCTCTTTCATTCACCTTAAGGAGAACCAGTCAGTCTTATCACTGTCCTAAAAACAGGCACCTTTTACAGCAGCTCCTCTCCAGGAATCCAGACTTTCCCTGCATGTTAGAGATAACACCCTAATGAAATCCCCTTTTTCTCCAGCTGTCCCAGAACGCTGCCCTGCGGAGAGGAGTGCTGGTGATGCGCCACGGGGAAACAGTGGATCAAGTCTTTGGCAAATCTTGGCTTCAGCAGTGCCTGATGGCAGATGGTGAGTAAGGTAACGTGAGGATCTTCAAAAACCAGCATCAAAACCAGTTAACCCCAGTAATGGGTAGAAGAGATTCAATTTTCTGTGTATAAATGTAAACACTGGCACACAGGAGTGATAACAGCTCTGCTTTGACCTGCACACAACCAAGTCACAATGTCCTGAAGTCCTTCACGTTTTTGCCTGACCAACTCTGCAGATAAACTCACTCCTGTGCTGCTGATGGAACTGTGTCTCTGATAGATGAACAAATCACAGGAGCACACTCATCACCTCTCATTATGCAAGGTGGTGGTTGCCAGAGCCCTCCACCTTTCTGTGCCTGAGTCAGAATCGTGGGCTGTTGATCAGAGTCACACTGCTTCACTGATCCAACCGGGGGGAACCGGGGTGGAAATGTCAGCACTGACATAAATTAAAATTTGAATTTCCTCTCTCTCAAAAAAAAAAAAGAAAAAAATTAAAAGGTATGTTTTCAGGTGAAGAAAACTGATAAAAAACAGGGAAATGTGTGTCAGGAGGAAGGAGGGGGAACAAGAAGGTGGGAGTTCACGAGAGAGAGCTTTATGCTGAAAGTCTGCCTTGCTATGCTGGAGATTCCTCATATTTAGTGCATGAAATTCACAGCAGATAAGGAGAGTGGTACCTTCTGGCTGCATAATCAATGCATTAGTTTCATTTTGATTCAGTGGAAATATTTGGTGGTTTTTGTCATTTTGGCAATTTTAAAAGAGTATAGATAGGGAGTGGATTTTGGTTTCTCTTGAGCTGCACAAAGCCAAATTCTCACGATTTCGTGTTCTCTCTCCTCTTCCCCATTTGCTCGTCCTAGCTTGCAGAGGAGGGGCTATTCTGTTAGGATAGGTGATTTCCCAAGCCAGTGTTGTGACCTTAAAACATGACCCCTTTAAGGTAATAGCACTGTCTGGTTTTCATCAGTGACACTGACTCTGTCTGTAATACAAACATAACACAGCTGCTGCCTCCCCTGTGCCACAGAAAAATGTCCTGCCTTGTTTCAGGAAAATACTACAGAGCAGATCTGAACTTCCCCTCCTCCCTGCCAAAGCGGAAAGACAGCATGAAGCAGTTTGAATGTGATCCTCCTTTATCTTGCTGTGGTATTTTCCAGTCAAGGCTTACAGGTAAGCTGGATATTATCCTCCTGCAAATGGAAGGGTTTGGGAAGCAGGCTTTCATCATCTGCCAAAGCTCACGCTGGCTTTGCAGCAGCAAAATTTCCTACCAGCACTCACTGTGGTGACAACTCTGCAGGCAACCACTGCAAGATCTTCTCAAATAGTAAAATGGAGAACACAGCTGGTTACTTTTCTTTGGGAAGTTAAAAGGAAGAAGCCAGAACAGTACCTGTGCCCTGCTGCTTGTCTGCAAGTGATGAATGCATTAAGCAGCTGTCCCTGAATGGGCAATGAGGAGAGAAGGGGCTGGCTGGAGGCAGCAGCTCCATGGTCAGCACAGTGTGGTCACCTCGCTGCTGGAGGGTGGGTGGTGTGGGTTAGGCTGACTCAATGCACTCACCAGATGAAGTTGTTTGTGCTCTCTGAGCAAGAGGCCTGACTGTGACAGTGCTGGTCTGCTGCAAATGCTTGTCTCTTAATGGTTCAGATATATGGAGACAGCCAAATGCCCAACTGCTGTTTGCAGATTTGGAGTGAATCTTCCGTAATTGTCTTTCCAACACTCATTTTAAACTTGATGTTTCCACCAGAATGAGCTCTCTAATGAGCTCAATCAGCAGATAGTGTGAAAAAAATTAATAGAAAGGGACTGGCAATATTTCCCATGTTGATAAAATCGCACGGCTCCGAGCTGTTCTTTTGCAGAAAGTATTTTATAGTCGTTTCTCATCTGTCACACTTTGCTGTTGCCATCCAGGGGAAGCTCTGCTGGACCAGGAGGTGACAGTCAGATATGTGTACTCATCACCTGCCCTGCGCTGCGTGCAGACAGCTCAGCACCTACTGCAGGGTAAGGCAGCAAAACCTGCCAGCTGCTTCTGCCACACTGGAAATATCTTCACCAAACCTCTCTGAAGTCTCTGACATGAGCAATTAAGAAGATATACGACTTTGTGGTTATTTGTGATTTTATTTCAGCAGGGAAGACGAGGTGGTTTTGAGTGCTGGTAATGCGGGCAGCAGCAAACCTCCTGGGTGTGTACAGTCTGTGGGATATGATGATATTAACATTGGTCCTGGACAGTTAAAATGGAATCTAATGTTATATGAAACAGGGCTGCTTCACATCTGCTTGAATTCAAATTAGTAGCTGCTCATCAAATCATCACTGCCACCTCTTCCAGAAAATATTTTGAGCCAAAAAGCAGGTGTTTCCAGTGCTCTGAAGCATCTGTGTGTGAATCAGGGAAAACTGCTTTCATGTTTTCTTTTGCAAGCCAAACTGCTTTAATTCTTCATATTGCAGAACCTCTTTCCCCTCTTTTCCTCTCCCTCTCTTCTTTTATCATCTCCTGTCCCTTTCAGCAACTTCATAGTTCATTAGCATTTCAGAATGCATTTGCTGCCTCTCCTGAGAATACTCAAAAAATAATGTTTCTTTTGACAAGAGAATTCCATTTCTAATACAGGACAATTTGGACAATTTTACTTGCCCCACTGAGGATCACTGAGCAAAATACTATGTAAAATACATAAGAACATTTCCTGTCTGAAGTTTGCTCAGAGTGCAACATTACTGAGGCTTTTTCTTCTAGCAGTCCTTCAGTCAGACAAGAATATAACGGTGGCTTTCTTTAATAAATTGTTTGACAATAAGTAATTAATTTTCATCAATAAAAGTACAACAGCAAACAAGGGAGAATGTACAGCCTGAACGTAGCCCTTTGAATGTACCTTTCTCTTAAGATCCATTTCTTGTCTTGCAGGGCTTAGATTAAATCAGAAAGTCAAAATCAGGGTGGAACCAGGTCTGTTTGAATGGACCAAATGGGAAGCAACCAAAGTAGTTCCTAACTTCATGACTGTGGCAGAACTGGCAGAGGCATCTTACGACGTAGATACAAATTACAGGTAATTGCTCTGTGTCTGGCTGATAAAGCTGTGGGGTTTTTCCCTGAGGTATCTTTTCCTTTTATGTATCATAAATTATTACAAACGCTGCAAAGACGGGGTGATTCTGATCAAATTCAGATCAGAATAAGATATCAAAACAAGATATGCTGTCACCAGCACAAGGCTCCACTCGCAAAAATATTCTATGTGGCACCAGCCCTGCTCTAGTGTTGCCTTGAGAGCTGCTGGCTCAGAACCACAGCTCGGCTGGTACCATCACAGCTGCATTATGGGCATTACGTCAAGTGCTAGGAGCTTTGCTTTTACCTTTGGTCCATGTGAAAAACACTTTAGAAATGTGAAGAATGGCCTGATTTTCGGTGACAAAGAAATGCGGCATTACGTAAGGTCAGTCAGCCCTTTGCTGAGGGTCTGCAGGACAGCAGTAAGAGGTTTTGGGGACAGGCTAACAGCATTTCACTACTACTGATATTCATGGCATTGCTTTAAGTTGCTCAGAGATTAATACTGTGCTCAGCAAGGACTTTTTGGAGTCCTCATAGCTTGCCAGGGTGAGGGTTGTTGCCTTTTCTGAGCACTTGCAAACCACAGCCCAGCAGGAAATGAGAAGCCTCCAATTCAACCTAGCTCCTCATCTTGCTCACAAACCAAGCTGCTCAGTGTTTGCAGTGCACATCCAGATCTAGGAAGTTACTCAGCTGTCTCTGGGATTTCCCACATATTCAAGAAAGGGAGAAAGGAAACATCTCATGTCTTAATCTATTTCTTACAGCCAAGCAAGTGTACCTTTCTTTGTTCGAGATTGCATGAAAGAGTTGCCATGATTCACAGCAGTTTGAAGGTCTGGCTCTCAGGTTTTTTTGAGTGCCTGAAGAGCCCTGGTATATAAAAGAAAATAGAATTCCTGGTCTCAGCAGAAGTGCTTAGATACTTGGGAGTGATGCATTGTGATTACTGTCCCTGGAAACACTTTTTTTAAACTCTAGCAGTTAACGTCTTTATTATCCGTTTGACCAGCAACACAGATAAGCCTCGTTTGCTGTAAATTTTTATTTACTTGGTTTATTGAAGAGATCAATGCTGAGGCATCAAATCTTGCAAGGATTCATATCATCGGTGTCTCTCCTTGGTTTGAACTCAGTCAGGATTGAGAGAACTGGGCAGCTCCACCAGTCTGCAGCCCATGTCTGGGCAGTGGTCCTTGCTGGCAGAAATGCTCAAAGCTTAAGCTTTTCTTAGGCATAAATTCTGCTTTAAATAATCTCCACTGTAAACTCCAAGTTTTATTGAAGCATGGTTTTCCCTGCATCTGGTGCTTTATGAGCAATGAGATTTAGCTATGAGATTTAATGAAATTGCTCAGAGGGAAGCTAATGCTCCAGACAAGCTGAGGTAACAGTGTGTCAGCCAAGTCAGTAGATAAACCTTTTAACTAAGTGCCTTTTCCTTGCTGTAGTCATTCAGTGGTGCTAAGACATATATTTAACAAATATTTGTGTTTTTATTGTCAGGGGTAACTTACCACTCTCTTCCCTGGTGCCGTCAGAAAGTTATGAAGACTATGTCAGCAGAAGCTCTGCGGTTATAAAACAGATCATCACTGCCTGCCCCAGCAAAGGTAAAGGTTTCAGGGCTTTGTATATTCTGTCAGACACTTGCAGTAACAGGAACTGGCAGCGATTTGCCAACAGAAGCACATTTAATGTGAGTTGCTGGCACTGCACAGAGCTTAAGGTAGACTTAGTGCATCTCCTGGGATACACTGAAGTAAAATACATGCAATTTATGGGATAGAAATGAAAAAAGTAAAATAAAACAGAGACAGTAGAGTACTGAATTGCAAGAGTATATGTTTTTCTTTGTCTTTCTGCATTGGGATGTAGCACAGCAAAAGATAATATGCTTTCCTGGAAAGCTTTTTTCTCTTTTCCCCAGTCTCTCTCACTAGCTGGCATGCTCAACACACCAGATTTTTTCTGCCCAACACAATACACCCTGCCACATTAGCAAAAAGGTCTGCAAAGGTGAACAGCCCCAAAGCCACCTCATACCCATCTGCTGATGGGGAAGCTGGCAGTGCTGCAGCTCCCTTAGCAGCGTTCTTTGCTTTTCCTGGTGTGCCAGGTGTCATCCTCATCGTGGGCCACGGCTCCTCCTTGGCATCTCTCACTCGACCACTCACAGGGCTCCCCAGCAGAGACAGCAGTGACTTTGCCCAGATGGTACGGAAGGTAAGAGGATTTTCTTTCATCAGGAAGCTTTTGGTTTGTTTAGTTTCATTATACTTCTAATAAGGAAGGTACTTTTGCAGCAAAAGGTGTGTAACTTCATGCCAACACCAACGACATCAGCTTTATCATTCCAAAGGCAATCTCATGCAATTTTAGCAAAGTGCTAGGGGTAAAGAGAAGGATTTTATTCTCTGGCTTTGCATGTGACTAGCAGTTAAGTCTGTGGAGAAGATTTTCACCTGGAAAGTCAATGCCATGTAACACCTACAGACAAGAGGCACATTTGGAAATCTCTCCACCTGGAGTTTGTCCCCTTCCTTCCAGCCTGGAACAGAGAAGGCTTTGGGGTGCCCTAATTGTAGCCTTCCAGTCCTTGAAGGGAGCCAACAGGAAAGATGGACATTTACAAGAGTGTGTAGTGACATGGCAAGAGGGAAGAGCTTCAAATTGACAGAATAGGCGTAGATTAGATATTAGGAAGAAATTATTGACTGTGAGGGTGGTGAGGCACTGGAAGAGGTTGCCAAGAGCTGTGGCTGCTCCATCCCTGGATGTGTTCAGGGCCAGGCTGGATGGAGCTCTGAGCAAGCTCATCTAGTGTAAAGTGTCACTGCCCATGGGTAGGGGGCTGGAATGCGATGATCTTTAAGGTCCCTTCCAATCCAAACCATTCCATGATTCTGTGATTCTTCAGAAACAGGGCTAAGAGCCTTCCCTCTCCTCCCCATGGTGCTGTCAGTGTAACTTGCAGTTGCAGCCAGTGAGTCACTCTTTAGGAAGCTGTGTGTTTTCCATGGCACTGTAAGCTCTCCACCTCGGTGCTCAGCCACAGAAGGAAGGGGAGAAGGGTTTTCTTGCCAGCTTTACAAGTGAGGCTTTTGCTTGAGCCTTGGTCACCAACGTTTTTTGTTTGTTTTGTGTCTTTTACCAGTGGTAGAATTCATCAGCCCAGTTTTCCTCACCATCTGCCCCTTGATATGACCAACCAGAGAATTCAGTCTTTATAGATCTATTTTTGCTACCACTGTTGATGCCTAAGAGAGGGTGAATCTATTTTGATCATCAAGCCCTAGTAAGGATGTGAAGTGATGACACAAGTTCAGCTTTCACCCCTCAGGCTTCCAGTCTGGTTTTAGTTCATTTCAGAAGTGATAGAGTATCAGGGGCTGCTCTTTTCTGTTGCAAAGCCCCCTTTCATTTCAAAGCAATGACCCTGCTGCTAACTTCCTTCCTAGATCCCTTGCCTGGGCATGTGTTTCTGTGAAGAGCTGAAAGAGGAGAACAAATGGCAGATGGTCAATCCACCAGTGAAGACATTAACTCATGGAGCAAATGCAGCCTTTAACTGGATAAATACTATCATGGAAGATTAAAAGGTCATCTCACTTAACAAAAAGGAGCCAAAGGCAGGTTATGGTTCATCACAGGGCAGTGATTCATCCAGAAAACACACAGAGGGTGGCAAATGCCCTCTCTGAGATGTCAAAGCACAGAAAAACACTTCTGAGTTTGGTGCCTGAATTTTGTTTCTATTTTGGTGACTGAGAAGAATGAACTTTTGACCTGGCGTTCAAGTGAGAAATAACACTTCTGGCGGTGGTGAGGAAAGGACCTCTAACCCTTTTCTGAGAATACAAATGTTTAATAAATATGGATGTAACTACCTAATTATAAATTCTACTCCAAGAGGCACTGAGGTGGACATTTTTAGGACCAAACTACATCCAGAAAGAAATCCTGGTTTGTTTTTTTTTTCTTCAGTCACTTGGATATTTTCAGACAACAGGAAAAACTGGGACTGGAAAAAAGTCAACCCCTACCTGAAGAGGGGACCAGCTCTGCCTAAAGCCACCGTGTTTCCTGTTCACTCCATCAGTTCTGTGAGAGCAAATACCACACTGGCTCTTTATTTACCTCTGCTTTGAAGGGAGTCCATTTGCTATCACACCAGCTCCTCATCCAGAAATTCTCAAGTGATGCATATTGCAAAAGGGTCTAAATTATTCCTTTTTGAAGGAAACTAAACAGATTGCTGTGTTACTGTACGCAGTACCTGTGTTACTGTACTGGTGACAAAACCATGACATGAGCAACTCTAACTCTGAACCCTTCCTGAGATGGCACTTGCAGTACAACAGCTTTGCTTTGTGCTGTTTTGTGCCAAATTTATAAATGGTGACCCATCTCCCCAGTGGGTCACCTGAAAGGTTCCTGTAGCTCTTCTCTGGGTGATGTCTTTGATTAAGGGAATGTAGCCCTGAAATTTTATGCACAAACAGGAATATGTTTTTGCACAGTCTTTTTTCTTCTGATTTTCCTTTCTGGTTATCAGATAACTACCTTCAGGAAAGTACAAATGTTTCTGTCAATGAAAGGAAAAAATGAAAATGTTTCGCTCAGATCTTGACTAAAAAATATTTTCATTTTCATTCCTCACTACGTGCTCCTATGTGACATCTCCCTGCATGCCATTAGCCATCAGGGCATGCAGTAGAGCCCATCCAGCATTCTGGCTTTGGGGTTGAGAAGCATCAGACAAGCACCTTTATCTGTGGGTGTAGAGATTTTGTTATCTCAGTTGTGCAGCTGAAATGATTCATTCTGACTTTCCAGCTCTGGTGGAAAGCTTGAGCTCTCCGTTTTCTGACAGTGCTGCAATTTTACAGTGGAAGTCAAATGCCCCAGGGCCAAGACAGGAGTTCTTTAAGGAGCAAGGGATGCAAGAAGAGGCCCGGGACTCGAGCTCGGGAGATAGGTGGCTACAGCTGCAGTCACAGAAAAAGATAAAAACACCAAGTGTCACCACAACTTTTTCTTAGTCAGGGGAAGCAGGATGCCACTGCAGCGCTGAGAGGACTGTGACTTGGCTACTTCTCCACATCTCACCTCAACACACACTTGTCACCAAGAGGGGCAGTTGTGGTGAGGGATGATTTTGCTCTGAACCCTGAAGGCTCTGGCCAGGCTCCTTGTGGTCAGCACGAGGGCAGTGAGTCACAGGCCTGGCTGAGAAAGGGACGTATAATACAAGAAATCAGCACGTGGGGGAAGACCAAGGTGATGAGGGTGGGAACATCCTTGCCTTGCACTGATCCATGTGAGCAGCCACCAGCAAGGGCCTCCCACTGCAACATCTGCTCCCTCAGGCTGGGCTCAGCCCTGGACACGAGGGCAGCCTGACCCTTGGTTGGTGAAAAGCAGCCCCTTTGGGTGCCCTGTCTCCTCATCAAGGAATGTGTTCAAGGGGAAAAGAAGGAGGCAAAGGGGCAAGGGCCTGGCCCTGGTCATGGCACAGCTCTGGTTGCTCTCAGGAGGTCTGAGCTCCATGCCTATGGAGAAGTGAGTTGCCACCTCACAGTGTTCCCACAGAGGTTTCCTTTCTCAGGAAACTGTTGCTTTTAGTGTGATTTGCCTGGATTTTATTCAGTCTTTACAAGCCATAGGGTGGCTGTCACCTGGGAAGTTGTTGTCCCAAACTGAAACCCCAATGTGAGAGATGGCCTCAGCTCTGAGCTGGGGTGTGTGGTACCAGGGCTGTGCAGACATTGCTGTGTTTCTGGACTGAGCTTTTGCCAGGGATACAGCTCTGGATAGAGACTTGGCTCTGTTTTAATAGGTGCTAGTGGCTGTACTTGTCCATGCTGGTTTTGTCTCTCATCACTGAAAAGCTGCATTTTGAGACAGCTTTTGCAGGCTGTGTCCCAGGTTTCAGCCCTTTGAGTTGCTCCAACCTTGGGACTGATCCCTCCACTCTACATGAGAAGAAATGCAGACAAGTTGCAGGGACCCCTTTCTTGTCCCATGGGGCATCTGTCTGTGCAACCTTGGTGGCCCAGGCTTGAGGGCTGGTTGGAACAAAAGCCCAAGTGATGAGCAGGATGGGTGGGAGCAACTGTCTCCATCAGTGGAGATATTCCAGAGCTGCCTGGACACAGTCCTGTGCCATGTGCTCTGGGATGACCCTGCTTGAGCAGAGAGGTGAGACCAGGTGACCCACTGTGGTCCCTTCCAGCCTGACCCATCCTGTGATTCCGTAAGAGTGATGCTCCAGGCTCATGTGGGAAGGGAAAATGTGGGCTGAGAGCAACGCATGATGGCATCCTGCCCACCTGGGGGTGCAGCCAGAGGCAGTGAGACCTGTGCTCTCCTTCTTGCATGACCCACCTGCCTGAGAGGTACAGAGTTGGCACTAACAGACTAGAAAGAGAAAAAAACGTAACTTCCTTCAGGGTCAGTAATCTTCAAAGCCGCTTAAAAGTTAATTTTTAAAGGACTTGTGATATAAAATTACAAGTACTTTCATGACAAATTTTCCTCTACCTATTTAGAAATAATATGGAGGGTTTTTCCATAATGCTGTTATGTGTGTTAATCCTAGATTGTACTGCAAGCAACCAGTTTGGGTTAAGAATCTGTGTCTTCCTTTAAAATACCAAAATAAAATACCAAGTGACATCTCTTCCTTCACCCAATGGCACCAAACACATTGTCAGGGTGGGTCTGTTGTGAAAAGCAACCTGTAAGGACAGCATCATCTCATTTCTTTAACAGCATCAGCTCCTTTCTTTAACAGCTTTCCTACGCTGCTGCCACTGTGTATAACATAAAAGTGAAATTCTTTTTGCTTTTCTGTCCTTTCGGTCTGCAGAAATAATGTTGCTAAAAGCCAATTAATGGCACTCTAATCCTGTTATTGTCCACCCAGCTCCTATCCTTAGTGAGTGTGTGCAGCTCCCAAGAGGCAGGTGACAGGAGGGGAGAAGGACACAGCTGGGGGAAGTGTCTGTCTGTCTGTCTCTTACAGAGAAAGGATTTAACTGCCTCGTCCAATCTTGGCATCTAATGAAATGCCCACAGTGCATGGACAACATTATTGGCAAGCTAAATATACTTAAAGATAGATTCCTAAAACACTTAAACCAAAATCCCACTGTGATTTTCTTTTATTCTCAATATAGATGCATTCCAATGAATTTTACTTTGGTGAAAGCAACAAATTAGACTTCAGAGCATGTGGGAAAGAGGGTCTGGGGACTTGAGTTTTCCCTTGTGATGGTTTCTAATCCAGACACCACAGTGCTAAGCAGGTGAGGACAAATACTTAGTCACAAAATACTGTATTAAACTTATAAAGACTTCTGCACATCTGCTATTAAGTTCAATTGAACAGAAAGAAAATGAGCAGAAAGAACAGGCAGCACACACAGGACCCCATTGAAACTATCTCAGTCTTAATAATGAAAGGGCAAGGAAAAGCTCTTCTATTCACAAGGACTCTGCTTCTGGCTTTCCTGGGACCCCATGTGAGCACAGATTCAACTCTAAACACTTTTTTAAATCAGAGCTGAAATTATGTCTGTAACTTACAAGGTTCCTTGATTGTACAATCTGGTGCTTAGGAGAGAGAGAGAAAAAATCCTAATGTGATGTGTACACAGCATGAGACTAATCACTAAACACAGGTGAAATGAAATGAAGAAATTGTCCTTGGAAGCTTCCAAGCTGTTTTTGTAGTACGCAAAAAAAAAAAACCCAAAAAAAAAAAAANNAAAAAAAAAAAAAAACACCTTTTCCCCTTTATTGGGTTATTGGGTTTTGCTGTTTGTTTGTTTGTTTTTAATGCAACTTCAAAAATTAGTTGTTTCTTTACTCCATTGCAGTTTTCTTTAACTGGATCCATTTAATTACAAAGTTATGTACTTTAGTAGACGCTTTTAGTACTGCCTTGAGAATCTGAATGTTATCTTTGCATCTTAAAAAGTGAGAACATAAATTCGTCTCGTGAAGACCTGCAGTGAAGCTGATCTGTGGTGACCCCTTGTGGGAAAACACAACCTCAGATTAACATGACTAAATCAGGTCTGGTGTGATTGAGGAAAGAGGAGGAAGAGCAGCAAAACTTTTTTTTTTTTTTTGAATAATAATGCTCCTTCCATACCTTTTGAAACGATAGTAACATCAAAATTTATTATGTTTGGGACTACTTTTAGGCAGAGGAGCTTCGAGAGACACTTGAGTCAAATTCTTCTGAAAAGTGAGATAAAGCATGCTATGAATGTTCCGATCCTGATTTTTCCCAAGCTTTTTCCTTGTGCCAGCACTAATACTGGTGCAAGGAATATGCACAGCTCTGCTGACTCAGAGAAGTAGATATTTCTGATATTTCTATTCACGTTGCACAATTGTAAGTCACAGGTGAGGAGTAGAACTGTTGAGTGGATTTTTTTACTTCTCCAACAAAAACACTGGTGGTCTCCAAAGGGGGCAAGTCCTGTTCTTGGGAGCAACCTGTAACACATTAGAGATTTCCTGATGTTCTTGGCTTTCCTTGATTGTATTCCAGACAGGATGCTTTTTATTTTTTCAGGAATACCACTGGAGGTCACTCATGTACTAACAAACAGTGCTGCAGGGGAAAAAAGTTACCTGAAGTATCCAAGAATGAACTCAGCTTGACTTGAAGATGACATTAAAATGGAAGTGAGTTTGGAAATATGTTTTGCAGATATTCCTCAAATTTACAGTAGACTACAATAAAAGTAGCAAGTAAACAGATGATCTTAATTTCCTTATGAAAAGACTAAAAAAAACCCAAAAACCCACAACATTAGGAAACCAAGTTAGCTTTGAGCTAGCTACAGCAATAATGGAAATGCAGCCCAACTCTGCCAATAAAAGCAAAAAGAGAAAAAGAGAACCCATCTAAAAATGCTCACTGGGGTCACATCCCTTGACAAGAAATTGCAAACAAAATGTAAGAAGGGAGAGGAAAGATTGCATGAGAATTTTCTCAATATGATATTTCTGATAGCAGTAAAAATTGCAAGGAAGAAGTAATAAACTCTATTTATTTCATGTTACTTGTCTCCCTATCTCCACTTTCTCTCAATCCATTTTTATCACTAACTTTCATACTTTCACATACAGTTTTGCTGGAATTCTGAGTTGTAGAGAAAAGGAAATTGTTAAAATGTTTTTCCTCTTTCTGCTAAGGTAAAGATTTTATATTGATTTCTTGCTCTGAGGTGAAGAATTAGGAAATGTAAGTCCTTTTTCAGCAATATCAGTACAGTATCTCATCCCAAATGAGCCCAAACTCATTGTTTTACTTCAAAAGCCAACTGCTCCTGGCTGGCAAATCTCTACCTCATGCTCCAGGTCCATCAATATTCATACCAAAATTCCCACAGTGTGAGAGAGCCAATTAAAACCAGACAGATATTCATAATAATTAAGGTATTGCTTAAAATTATCAGGGAAAAAAGTTTCAGAGCAGCTTTATTCACCTACAGAAAGAGAGGAAAAGATCTGTCCATGGCATTTAGTGCTTGTACAACGCTTTGTGCAGCTCTCCCTTGCTCTGTACTTTTAATTTGCTATTTATATCTTGACATTTGATTCTGGAAGCTTCTAGGAGGGTTCTGCAGCTGCTGTGTCCATCAGCCACTTCCTGATTGACAGGTTTTTGATTTCAAAATAGCTGCATGTTCACTACTTATCCGCCTGCTGATAGGGAGTGCTGGACTGGGCTTTGTCTGCTCTGTAAGGATGCTTCTTCCACTGGGAGATGGGAGCAGAGCAAGCAGAGCTTTTGGTAATTTGTGTGAGTGGTGGGGAATGGCAGAAGGTCTGCCCTTCCTGCAGGGGCTGGAATGTCTGGAGCTGCAGCTGGTGATGGCACCAAAGAGCCCCTGGGGAAGGACTGAGGGACAAACAAATGACGCAGGGGTCACAGAATCACAGATTCACAAGCAGGATTTTAGTTAACCCCTTTGCACATCTGACAGCTTTACAACACAGACTGAAGAATTGCATCAAACCACAGGTATTTAAATGGCAACTGCTCCGGTCAGGGGTTCAGGTTTTTGGTTTGTTTCAAAAAGTCAGTGACCTTGTACAGAAATCAGTAAATGTAACAGTCCTCCTGCACTGGAAGATTCAACTGTTCCATGTAATCATATCCAGTAGATGGATTTTGTGTTCATACCAGAAATTAACTCAAGAGCATCCCTCAAGAGAGATGGTAGAGGCTCTAATATAATCTAAAATCATCTATCCCAGAAGTGGGTGGGAAGATGGCAGGAAAAAAAAGGAGAAAGAGAAAGCTGTGGTATGTTCAGTGGTGCTGCCTCTCATGATCACAGAAATAAGGGCAACCACAGGAGCATGTACCCTCTCCATAGCTGAGCTGGGCTCATGTCTGGCCGTGAAGAGGAAAGCCCACGTGGTTACTTAATTTGGATTTTTACCTGTAGTAAATCTAACATCCTGAGCCTTTAAAATAATGGATGTTCTAGAGACAGTGAAGAGAAAGAAAAGTATATGACATCTCCCATATGCCAGTTTAGCATGGAATACTGCACCAAAACTACTTTATCCAAAAGTGACATTTCTTTACCTAAAATGACCATGCTTCTGGACATCTGTTAGAGAATATTGTGCATTATCATTGAGGGAGGCTGCTCTTGGCCACCCAGCCGGGACAACACCGACAAATGTTTCTTTAAGGAACCAAGGGACACCTCCAAATCAGCTGCCCTTGTCCCTGTGGGGGAATTCACCTTGCTGGGTGTTCACTGGGAACACCACACAGCTGCTCCAAACAGTTCCAGGAGATTCCCAAAACACCTGGACAACTTCTTGGTACAGGGACCTGGGGAGCTGACTCGGAGAGGAGCTCTCTGTGATTTGTTGCTTCTTCCCAGAGAGGCTCTCGTGGCTGCCCTGGGGATTGTCTTGGCCACAGCGACAGTGCAGCCACAGAGTTTCAGATCTCTGCTGCTTTGCCTGCACTGCCTGGCTCCCGAGATGGAGCAGGCACAGGTGAGCACGGTTGGAAAAGCAGCATCTTTTATTCATGTGTCCATGGCAAAGCTGTTGTCCCCAAGACAGATTCCTTCACCTCATGTGCAAGAAGCCAATCCCCACGCAGAGTTCAGGTATTTCCTTTATTTACAGTTCCTCACAG
>VZRM01009043.1:151468-196718 GCA_013397955.1 Grantiella picta | reverse complement strand
GGGCCGGCCGGGTTGGGATGCCGGGGGGAGCCCTACCCTGCGCTGCCGGCCACCAGAGCTCCGCCGCCTTTTGTCTCCGTTTCTCCCGTTTATTTTTCCCCCGTCCTGCTGGACGAGGCGCCCCTCGGTCCGGGGTGGCACCGCAGGTTGGTGCCCTGAGGGCGCGGGGCTGCCGGCGGGACAGAGACAGACAGAGGCCAGCCCTGCCCTGCCCTGCCCTGCCCGGCACCTGTGCTGGCAGTGATCCCGGGGCTGGCGGTGTCTGCCCCTTGGCCCGGCTCGCCTCTCGCTGCCCGTGTCCTCTGGGATGGCCGCAGAGCACCAGCTCACCGTGTGCTCACAGGCGTTGGGGTCCTCTGCGGCCGAGCCACCATGAGCCCTTTTCCTCCTGTATTAAATAAAAGCAACGCGGCTATTTAAGGCCCCAGAGTGAAGGATTTGGCAGGTCCTGGCTCAGGTGCAGAGCTGCGGGTATTAAGCACAATATGCATTTGATCCGTGTGTGTGCGAAGGCGTTTTGAGCCCTTAAGGATGCCCCGGGGAGGGTTTGGTTACTCGGTGTCTGCAGACACGGAATTAATCTCAGCCCCGGGGGAGCTGTGCTGTGGCCAGGCAGGACCTTCCCTGTGCCTCTCCAGCACAGCTGAGCCAGGGTTTGCCGTGTTGGCAGAGGGGAAAAGCCACTCACCAGTGCCTGTTTCCCTAGAACAGCGAGGAAGGTATGCTTCAGCCACTGCAGCGAAGGAGCAATACCAAGTTTGGAAGGTAAATGTGGAGTAAATAGCCGAATATCGCTTTATATGTTGCAGTACAGCACGGAGGAAGTGGAGGGTTGGTTTCTCTGTCGGCAGAAATAGTTGCTGAAAGTGAAAGAACATAAAAGCAGTTTGAGTGATTGAATGGGGCATTGTCCTTGGGCTTCATCAGTTAATCTGAAATATAAAAAATGTATTGATAAACTGTGATGTGTTGTAGCCTATCAATGTAATTTCTGAAGTGTAGCTTGGTTTTAAAAATCTGGTTTAGTCTATAGCAGAGTGTGATACTTACAACCTTTACAATCCACAAGTTTTATTGCCAGCAATTTCTTTGCTTATGTGGAGGACATTCTTTATGTTTATTTAAAAGCACATGAATGTCAAAGGAACTTATGCACGTGTGGAGATAGAGATAAGTTGTTGACAAGTAAATGAGAACTCAGGTGTTTGTGCCTGCAGTGCATAGAATGAAATCAACCCCTGTCAGATAGAGTTAGGCTGCAGTTCTCTCTGTGCTTCTCACAGTCCAGTCATTTTTGCTGGGAAATGAATGGGATCCTTGTGATGGGATTTACAGCAAGGTTACTCAGTTAGGAGGTGGTGTAGGATCTGTGCAGCAGGTGCACAACCTTGTATGACCACTGAAACCTTTTGTCAGATGTTCGAAGTCTTTTCCTGCTTGCACTAAAGCTATTAAACAGTAACCTGTTAATTGCTTTGCTATAATGATAATTGCCCTGTCCCATTATACTATAAGAGAACTATTTAATGAGGTGTTTGATCTCAGGTGTTTGTTCTCTGCTGGCTTCTCAGGTTTTTTCCCTGTAGGTATTTCTGTGTGGTCAGTGAAATAATAGTTTTGGTGTTTGGGACAACTGTGAGAGAGGAGAAATGGGGTTTGGGATCACCCTGAAGTGATCTCTTACTGCTGGAAGAAAGATTCACTCCTGCTGTGAGCTGCTTGTGCCAACCTCTTTTGCTCCTTACCTTTTTTCTCCCACTTGGAGCTATCTGCAGCTCATTTCAACCAAACACAGATTACTGGTGAGAAGTTGTTGGTTTGAAATCTGACCTAACTAGCCAGCTGTGACTGTAAGGGGCAGTGCCACCTTTAGTCCCTGCCTTAGTGCTCCTGCTGCATTGGATTCATTAGTTTTGTGGCCACGGAATGAGTTAATATTCTTAATATTGGATCAGCTGTATTTTAGGGCAGGATGTCTGATGGATCAGCCACCTGTATCATGGCTTTGGGACGGCAAGGTCTGACCCAGGGGGAGGCAGGGATCTGTATCTGGAGAGGGGAGGAGGGGTTGCACTTTGCCTAACCTCTGCAGCCTCAGAGAGGAGGTAGGAAACTCGTGTTGGGTGGGAATGAATCTTGGGTTTGATTAATTGCACAATCTGATTCAGGGCCAGGAAGGGGGTGGAGCATGCCAAACAAGATTAGCAAGTCAATTCACTTTTAGGGTAGGGAGGTGGCAGGCTGAACCAGGACACTGTGGAAAAAATAAAGGTATGACAAAAATGTGTTAGCATAAAGGAGCAGAGCCTTGATTTTTGGTGGGATACTCTGTTATGTAAAGAGGGGGTAGTGTTCCTCTATTCCTGGGGAGAAAGCCTGTGTGGATGGTGAAGCTTTCAAGGTGACAGCTTGGACATGGCAGATCCTGTTTGTTGTCACTCACCTGGCTGAAGAGGAGCAGTTTTGATTTCTGGTGTAAGATGGTGTAAAGAAGATGAGAGAGTCTCCCACCTTTGCCTGCCCTGTGGTAGCCCCTAAAATTGTCAGGTGAACAACAACCTGTGGGTTTGGCAGTTGTGCTTTCTTGCTTTTGCTCAGCTCCCTTTGTTTACCAGGAGAGCTGATCCTCAATCCCACCAGCTTCCCATCAGGAGCATGCCAGTGGCCTGCGCTGACATTAACCAGGGCTGCCAGGAGGGTGGTGGGCTGGTTGCAGACCTTGGAGTGTCCCCTGGCACCCTGGGGTGGCTCGGATTGCATGCATGAATTACGGTCACACCTTTTGCCTACAGCTCCTTTTGCCATCTGACTCAGCAGCTGCCAGGTGACAGTGCAGCCAGTTCCTGTTGCAGTACCTGCAGTAAAGTGTGGGGTTTTTTTTATTGTTGAGGGGCTTCAGCCCACTTTGGAACAAACAGGAGGAACTTTGTGAAACTTTAAAACAAACTGCCGCTGTCTCGCTCGTTCCTGCATGTTATGGACACACGTGATCCTGCCTTCTCCCTTCGCTGGTGTAGGGAGCTCAAGGGGTGAAAAAAACCTTTGTTTTCCTTTTCCAGTGTTTTCTGCTGGTGTGGAGCTTTGTGCAGTACTGATACTGGGTCAGGGAAATGGGGTGGAAGAGGGAGTGGAGTGCTGGTCAAGCCTCGCTGGCAGCACTGTTCAGCAGCACCCCGTCTCAAGCTGGAGGAGTCTCTTATTCCAGGCTGGAAACACTACAGCCATTTTTGAACAAATTGCAAGCTCATGAATGTTTCTGATGTGCTCAAACAGATCTTTGTGTGCTGGGGAATTGCCTATTTGTAGTCTTTCAGGGACAAAAGCAGAGGGTTTTGATGTAAGCTGGCTTTGGATCAAGTTCTGAGTGCCTCTTTCCTTTGTGTCTTCACTGTTTTGTACTATGCCGAGCTCTAAAAATATATAAATTATATAAATTGTATAAATCAGAGAAGGCTGCAATTTATATTGGCTTAAAATTCTCCGCTGCGTTTTTGCTGTGAAGGTTAGTGATGTTAATTACTTGCCTCTGAAATAGACGGTTGCCGATTCAACTGTTATGATTAGAAAATATCCCAATAACTTGGCCAGATTATTTACTTACCAGCTTCTCTTATTTGGAGATCAGCAGTAAACGAAGGCTGAGTGAAGAATTTGCCACGTCGTGACTGAAGGTAGAAGGAAAAAAAAAAGCCAAACCTACAGGGAGGTCAGCTCAGCAGCAGATATTCCACGTTTGTGAAATCCAAAGGCTTTGGGGTGATCTTTGTTGTCCATTCAGAAGAACAGAAAAAGCTGTCACACGTACATAATTGTGTCACCTAAAATCTGGTATCAGCTGTAGTGTAGATGGCTCAGCTTCCTCCTGGGATTCGTTTCGTCACTTCATTTTCACGAGATCAGTGGTAAGTGTTGAAGTGTTGGTGGTGATCCTTGCTGTGGACAGTGTGAGTTTGTATTTGTTGTCTCACTCTATTTTTGCTTCTTCGTTGCTTAATATATACAGAAAGTTGTGTAATACAGTCAGTTGTATAATAAATAAATATTGCTGACATTTAAAAAAAGTGAGATACTTTATTGGGAAACCCAGACAAACGCTTGCTAGTCAAGTGTGATAGAGAATAAAGCCTTTTGTTCTTTTGTTTTTTTTGCAAGGTATGTATTTGAAAAGATAAAATTGCATTTTCAAGCTCCTGGGTGGGAGGAGTGCTCAAGATAAGCTTTCTTTTCTTAGCCAGAAGTGTATTTTCTCCCCAGTATTTTGCTGTGGGATACAGACTTGTACAATTACAGTTTTAGTTTTTGCTACTGCAATATTAAAAAAAAAAAACCAAAAAAACCCCCCATAAACCAAAAAACCCAGCAAAAATCCTCAGCAAAACCAAACAGAGATCAAATTCTTGCTTCAGGAAAATTAATCCTGGAAGTTTTAAGGCATGCATTCATGTGCTTTCTGAGATAGAATACTGAGTCAATTGTGTGTGAATAACAAAAAAAAACCAAATGAAAGATCAGGCACTTTCCATTTGAGCAATTTTATCACGTGTTTTCTCTAGAAGAGCAGCAGGAGCAAAGTAATTTCAGTTTTATTCCTTGTGAGGATGTTTTCAGTTATGAGGGTGAATAACTCTGCTTGTGGGATGACTCTTCTTTAATGTCACTGTGAATATGCCAGAACTATAAAACAAGAACCTGGTTATGTAAAAGTTCATAAGGCAAATAAATGATTGAAAAAGGTTAATTAAAAATCAGGAACTATAGCAGTCAATATGATATCAGATATTTGTATGTATATATTGTACTTCCGTTTACTTTCATTTGAGATCAAGGCTAGAAGGAGCCAATAGACACACTTGGACTCCGCGAACTTCTAAAAAATCCACAAAATGCTCTGCCTAATCAACTGAAATTGTAGATAGAGAATAGAATAGATCAGATTATTATCTTTGTTTCATTCTTGCACTGAGCGTGAATTCTGTAGAGAAAGTCCCAAGGATGCCAGTAAAGCACAAAGGAGAATTTTCCCAATCCCAAAGCTGCTCAATTCAGATTCTCCAGTGTCATTCCCACTGTCCATGTCTAGAAATGACTGATTTCTGTTGTTAGAGGAAGGCAAAAGCAAGGTAAAAATCCTAAAAGCAGTAAGAAAAGAAGGAATTATCCAAACTGACAATTGAGAGAGTCATCACTTGTGTTCTTATCATACCAGAAAACGCAACGAGACAGGGAGGTGTGGAATCTGATTACCAGTTTGTGTTTAATGTTGAGCTGATATTTAATAGCCCCAAAGGAGGGTTGCAAACAAGGCACATCAGCTCTGTGGGCTCAGGGCACTGCCACGTTGTCCTGCCTGTTCCCCTGTGCCGCCAGGCTCCCTCCCAAAGCCACACCAGAGCAGGTGGGAAGCAGCGTAACGGGGAGGGTGGTTCTTCAGGCTGCTGCAGAACTGAAAAAAAATTGTCTTCCAGTATTCCAGTATTTTCAATGACTTGTGTAAATGTTTTTGTGTAACTTGGTGCTAAAAGAAAATCTAAATAAATTAACTTCAATTTTTTTTTTTTCATGTCGTAGGTATAGAGCTTTCATTTTCTCTCTCACTTTCCTGCTGTATGCCAGCTTCCATCTGTCAAGGAAACCTATTAGTATAGTGAAGGTAAGAGAGGTTGTGTCCTTATTTAAACATCCTCCTGCTCCTGTCAAACACGGAAATCGCTGTCTTTTTCAGTGTTTCCTGTTGTGAAAGGCAGGTTTAAACTTTAACTTGGAATGTCTTCAAGATGAAACACTGATAAAGCTGGTACACAGTGATATTTGCTTGATAAACTTCAGTGAGACCACACCTAGAATATTGCATACAAGTCTGGTTTGGGCTCCAAGCACGAAACAGCCGTGCCTACAATTAATTGATGTGAATTAATGTAATTAGAGATACATGAGAGGTTTACAATCTTATGTTTGAGAAACGTTGCTCATAACTGATGAGTTGAACATTCCAGTGGCATTTCCAAGAGTGTTCCCAGTACTGTTGAGCATCGCAGTCACAGTTGCCTTGTGACTGTAGTCTGCCTTGTGACTGTTCCCCGTGAAACTGGTGGTGCAAATTCTGTAATTCTGGGTTTCTTAGTTCAATCTTCAGTGTTTATAACTCGGCAAACGCAAACCAAATCCCCCAGTGCTGCATTGTGTGAAGCTGATGAGTAACAGTGGGCAAAGTACTTGATGTTACTGCAAAATTTCAAAGCTGTTCACTGTCAGAAACACCAGTTTACTGTAGAATGCTTTTTCTAATCATGTAATTACTATTTCTTGTACTGGTGGCTTCAGCCAGCAAAATACCAAGCAACTGATAATGGCCAACAGTTTTACTGATTTTGGTGGGCTTGACGCAGGTACGTATAAATCTAGAATTGTAAAGTTTCTTGCTGTAGGAGAATTATCAGTCCCCAGTTTGCAAATGAACTTTCAATTTTCAAATGTCCCTTCTGTTTCAGGGAGAGCTGCATAAGCATTGTGCTGCTTCACATGAAGTTGAGCTGGATTCCTACAGAGAATATGCTGCACAGATTCAGCCTGTTAAAAAGCCATTTAATGCCTCTCAGTGTGGTTGGGAGCCATTTGGTAAGGCTTGGATTTTTTTGGTTCTGTGTTTTTCTTTCCTAATAATGAGCTGATATTAATAATTAGATTATTTGCTTCTGGCTGTTTCTTCACATGTGGAGGGATGTGCATGGAAGGGGTGTTTAATTTATCATGTTCTCACTGGTTTCTCCACAGAAAGTGAGGTTGTGACTTACATTATGATGTCTTTCCTGCTTAAAGTCACTTAAACATTCTAATTACAGCCAGGAGATGGTTTTGTTAGATCAATTTTTCAGTCAGAAAAATTGGGATTTGTCTTTAGCATGTCTATTAAGGGAAAAAAGGGTGAAGAATAAAATCAAACATTATCATTTTCTGCTTGTTTAATTCAAGGTCCAGCAATCTTTTAAGTGAAATTACTTGGTGCTTATCTAAATTGGGACTTTTCAGAGTCCTTATCTGCCTGAAAGAATTTTTTTTCTCCATTTTAATGAAGAAAAAGGGGAGACTTTATTGCAGAAGAGACTTGACAACTTACTGGATAGCTTATGAACCTGGCCTTTCACTTGAATTGAAAAAAATATTTGCCTACTGAAGAATTAAATTTTAATTTAATCGTATTTGACTTTAAATGAGACTTTGAATCATTCCTTGACACTTTTATTGCTACCATAAACATCAGTGAAACAGATTAGTCCATTCTGTCAGTGTTCCACTCCACCCCACTCTGTGTAGCCATACATTCTAATTAGTCTTTGATTAGCAATTAAGAAAAAGTCCTTCTCTCTTCAAAGATAATTAAAGATCTGAGCTCTGGGTTTTCTGTGGACAAAATCCAGTGTATTAACTGCCTGCTGCAGGGTCTGCTGAAAATATTTAATCCCGCAAGTTTCCTAATGCATTGGGTGGGACCAAGGGAGGGGGTTGAGTTTGTTTGTCTGAAATACTGACTTTTTTAAAGGAGGCTTCTGAGCCCAAAAGTCCTCCTTTTCCCATGAACATTATTGCCAAGCTGCCCCTTTGGAATGGAACTCCAGACTTGTTCTTTCAGCTGTTTTTCTGGCTGTTTTTCTGGGGTGACACTGAAGAAAGGAATCTGCTCTAATATCTTTGACTTCATGCTCAAAGCCGATGGCAATTGTGGCAATTTATTGCAAATAAATACACAAAGTGTCTGTCTTGGGATGAGCTCAGGTCTCTTGAGGGTTGACTTGGTGTTTCCACCTGGGTGGAGCTCTTTCTGCTCCCTCCATCCTGTCTGCAGGATTAGGTGTGATTATGGTTGTTTGCTGTACAGGGCAGAGCTCTGAGGGGTTTCTTTTTAAGCAAAACTTCTCTGTGCCTTGTGAAGAGTTGGAAAATGAAATGCAAAAGGCTTTACCCATTAAAAAAATGTTAAGCTAATTCCCTAAAAACCTCTATGATGATGGATTTTTTTTTTTTTTTAGCCATTTTTACTCCTAGGATCTCACACTTTCACAGCTACTCTTTCCACTTTTAATCAAGTCTGTTAAATTGGATTTTGGATTTTCTTTTGCCTGAGGCTGGATAAGAAAAGGGCACCTTGCTAATAACTGAGGTTTCTTCTCTTCCAAAATGCTGTTTTGAATAAGGTAGAGTTTAGGATGGGCTTACAAATATTTTCCTAATATGTTAGAGGCAGAAAAGCTTTTTTTTTTTCGTTAAAGAAAACATTTGCAAAATATTTGCTTAAATCTAAAAGTGCCTGCCGAAAATTAAATGTCAGTGCACATTCACTAACATTTTTCTTGTTATATGTAAAACTGGTTGGGAAGTAATTAGTACATTTAAACTGAAAATATGTTTTGAAAATTATTCCTAGATAAGAGCAACTACAAACAGTTACTGGGAGCGCTGGATTACTCATTTTTGTGTGCATATGCAGTTGGAATGTATTTAAGGTAAAACCTCACTCTCTTTACTGTTTATTTATGAGGCTGTGTGACTCCTGAGTTATTGTGCTTTTCTACTGCAGAGTTTCTGATGGAGAGTGAGGAATTGATTGCTGAGGGGAAAAACCCACATCATTCTGAGTCCCAGTGGTATCAATGTCTGTTGATACATAGAAAGCTTTTTACCTGCACCCATCCCTTGTGCAGGAATATTTTCCAGGTTGAAGCCTAGCCTGTCTTCTTTTCATCTGGCATACAAAGGAACAATCAGTGGAATATATGTCCTCAAGCTTCATCAGTCTCCAAATAGTACTGAGTGGTTAAAATGGTTGTCCTGGCTTTCTTTGGAGTCAAAGAATAGAACAGACACCTCCTAAAAATAACACCAAACCCATCTTAAAGTGTGCAGTATTAGCTGCTGTTTGGAGAAGCTTCTTTTTATTGACTAAACCCGGAACCTTCATGAGTTGAATTGTTATCAAGGGAGACAAATCTCCCTTCAAATGGCTGGAGAGACGTAATTTGGAAAATGACTCTGGAAGTAAATGACTCTGAATGTGCTCCAGATGAGTATCTCCCTGAAAGATGCTTTTGCAGATGTCAAAATTTAGCATTTAATGAACTTGAAATGTTTTGTTGGTTTTTCCCCCCCTGTCAAGTGCTAAAAATTGCTCCTTCACTGCTGCAAAGGCAACCAGCAGTTACCAATATAGTTTCTCCTCAATCAGAATTAAACAACACAAAATATTCTTCATTTGTGAAGGCTTTTGGGGTATGATCTCATTTTTAATTATTGCTTTTCTCTTTATTTCCTTCCCTGTTCCAAGTGGACTCATAGGAGAGCGGCTGCCCATCCGGTACTATCTGACAGGGGGGATGCTGGCCAGTGGACTCTTCACTGCAATGTTTGGATTGGGTTATTTCTATAATGTGCATAATCTGTGGTTTTACATAATGGCCCAGGTAGGCACAGTGTTCCTTAGACACTCAGAGTTCCCATGGTGCTGTTTAGGGTAATATTGGGGATTTTTCACTTGCACACAGTGATGAGTGGTTGGGTGGGAAGATGTAAATGCTGGAAAATGTTGTTGATGACAGGCAGAAAGTGACAGAATGGATACCCTCAGGCTTTATTTTTGAGTTTTGTTTTTTAGTGAAAGCGACCTTTGAAAGCAAATTAGTGTCTTTCACTCTGTGTCAAATCAGTGATCAAATCTTTGTAAGCTTAAATGCGAGTTTTAAAACAAGCGTGTTTACTTCTGTCAGTCTGCCAAGACCTGAGTGACACATCCTGGCTTTCTCTGCAGGAAAAATACATTTACACTGCTAATGATGAACAGCCTCCCACACTGGTGTGGCTGGGAACAGGCAGCTTATATAACAAGATTCACTGTGGGGGATTTTTCAGAGCTCTGATCAGGTGTCACAATAATTTTTACCGTTGGCCTGAAATGGAATTTAGGTCAGGGCCAGGGTAGGGTTGGCACTGGGGCCATTTTGGACAGGTCTGCATCTTGCACTGCTGCTTTCCGTGTGTTGTTGCAGTAACACTCTCACCTCTGGCACATCTGCATGGCACTGGGGAAGGAGGCATGCAGAGATACTAACCTTGTCACCAGTTAATCTGTGTCACCCTGTCACTGTCTCTGCCCTGTGGGATGGGGTCAGTGAGCCCTGGAATGCCAAGGGGGGTCTCACACCACCAGCCCCACTGGTTTTTGCTGGGTAGGGTGAGGTTGGTTTTTGTGGCACATTCAAATACTCATTGCACAGGTGAGGTTTTGCATTGTGGTATTTGTATTATGCTGCAATTGCAGAGAGGGAACCTTTTAGGAGTTGAGATGAGTTAAAGTTCTGTGCAGTGTGGAGGCTGAAATAGTTCTTACTTCACCCTGAATATATTAAATTAAGTTCCTCCTCTCAGTTTATTTACAGGTGTCTGTTAAGCATTTTAAAGTTACCCAGTCTCCCCTAAAGTTGTGTTTTTTTCTGCTTTATTTGATTGCAAACATGCTTTGCCATATGCTCAAGCTGAGATAAGTGTTAGGCTGCTGGTTGAGTGTGGGGAATTCACTTCTCTGTTCAGCTCAGAGCAATGTGGTTTTTGGTAAGCATGTGACTGAATTACAGTATTCTGTGATTTAAATCATCAGCTAATTATATAGAGATGTAGGTAGAGGGAAGAATATCTGCACAACTTTGTAACTTCTTTATTTTTGGGAGAAAAAAATGTTTTCAGACCCTCCCCACCACTAAATTTCTAAATTCATTCGTGTAGACTTCCTTTTCCCAATGCTACACTCGGCAGGAATTGTGTAGGAAACTGATTTACGACAGGGAATGTTTATTTAATTATTATTTTTATATTACTTTCAGATAGCTAATGGGTTGGTGCAAACCACTGGCTGGCCGAGTGTCGTTACATGTATTGGCAACTGGTTTGGAAAAGGAAGGTAAATGGTACATAATCCAGAGTTTTGGAAGTACAGATCAATATATTCTGGGCTGTGATATTATAATCCATTTAAATATCTTTCTTTGGCTTCTGTGGGGGTTTTTTGGGGGGATGAAACAAGCAGTTAGGTAGAATTTTGCTAGGAGCTTCTTTTGTTATGCTGATTAATTTATATGTGGGTTTGAAATAGTCTTCCTCATGTCAAAACAGTGTTCTGTGGTAGATCTTTTTCAGATTAGTTATTTCAGAATTGTATTAGAATAATTCTTGCAAATATAAACAGTCTAAAACTACTCTGAGTAAAGGCTGTTTTTATGCCATTTTAGCATGGAATTTCCTGTGTTTTCATTTGGATTTCAAAACAGTTGTCAGGGCGTAACTGTAAAAAATACCTTCATGTAATGTCTTTTTTTTCTAACACACTTACATAAACTCAAAAATTTCATTTAAAAGACAAAACACATATGGCGACTGATTTAACCTTTCTTTTACCACCTTCTCTAAATCATCTGCTCGGGGTGTTTTTATCTTAATCCTGCACAGGGCTCACTCATGATGTTTATTTCGTCACACCATACAGTCATTTTCTATTAATTTTGCAAGAGCTGCATGCTAAATCCACTGGCTCTGATAATGGTTGATGCATGTAGCATATAATAATGCTACTGTAGTACCATGCTTTGTATATGTAGAGTGCTAATCAGTTCCAGAGAAGGATACACTGAAATTCAGTATTTGATTTTTATGTGAACCACAGGATAGTTAAGGAGATTTAAGCTCAAACTAATTTTCCATTAGGAAATGCAGAGAATGGTAACTGTCATGCAATACTGAACAAAATCAGCGAGTCTGTGGAAAATAACTACTTTCATTCAGGCTTTGCTTTGTGCAAAAGCAACATCCTTTGCTTCTAAGATGCCACAGAGTGGGGAGTGCTCTGGTTTGAATGTCAGTGACCTGGTTCGTGTTTTCATTTTGCTACAAATTCCATGAAGCATGAGCAGACCTCTTAGATCATATCTTCAGACCATGGAAAAGATTCGGGTTTGTTCAAATTAGGCTGCTCCAGGTAGAATCCTGATGAGAGCAAGGCAGTTTTCCCACAGCTTTTTAAGTGAAAAAATCCCTGCTGTCTTGACTTCTGTGGGATTTTTGTGGTTTACCTTAGCTCAGCTGGAGCTGATGTGCAGCAGCTTTAATCTGGCACTTCCAGGCAGACAGGAGCCTGACGTGTGTTTTAGCCAAGCTTGTGCAGATGTCATCTTCTGCCAGAGCCCAGCAAGTCCAGAGTGGGATCAGAAAATACTGAATTTGCTCCACGTATCCTGTACAGGTTGTTTTCTTCTGCATGATAAGTCTGACACATCCTGAGAGCATCAGATCCTCAGTGCAATGTGTTTGCAGGAGGATTTTTATTCCCAAAAGCATCTGACTTGGTGTCCAGATGCTACACAACATCTGCATACTTGTTTTAATCAAAGAAACTGTCCAGAAATATGCAGGCCCCAGTGGTGTTTTTAAGTGCAGGATGAATTCTGGCATGCACAGAGTATTTACAACAGTTTTGTTAATATTTAGGTGCCTTGAAATTGCCAGATGGAGATTGTAGCATAAATAAATGATCGGTTAAAGAACTGTAAGAGTGCAGGTATTTCACTGACACCACAGATAAACAGCCATTTTGATACACTTTTCTCAAGAGATTAATACTTATAGTAAGAAATGTTTGTGGATTTGTGTGTTTTGTTTTGTTTTTAATGCAGGAGAGGTTTGATCATGGGAGTCTGGAATTCGCACACTTCAGTGGGGAATATCTTGGGATCCTTGATTGCTGCTTACTGGGTGTCCACGTGCTGGGGTCTCTCCTTTGTGGTGCCTGGGGTCGTCGTGGCTCTCATGGGGGTTGTTTGTTTCCTGTTCCTCATTGAACGTGAGTGATTTAATGGGATAAAACCATGGAGAGCTCATATTCCTCAAGCTGTGTCCGTACTTAGATAGCTTCTTCCCTCAACACTTGGTGGAGAAGAGCCTGTGTGCCTTTAAGGAGGTTAAACACTCAGAATCACAGAATCATTGAGGTTGGAAAAGACCTTTAAGGTCATCAAGTCCAAGCTGTGCCCCATCCCCACCTTGTCACCCAGCCCAGAGCACTGAGTGCCACATCCAGACATTGCATGGACACCTCCGTGGTGACTCCATCACCTCCCTGGGCAGCACATTGCAGTATTTTAAATGAGAAATTAGAGGAATGTCCTATCCTGTCCCTGTGCAGACTCAGAGATGTGAATGCTGGTTTTACTGTAATTGTCCTTTTCTCATGAAGTTCTGCTGATATGGGGAGAATTCTGTCTTGAGCTGCACTGCCAGAGTAGCACTTTTTGTCTGTACTGTCAGCTTATTGTCAGCAAATTACACTATTTGAAAGTGTTTTGAGAGCTCTTTCTTAGGCTTGTTTTCACTATTAACTTTGTGTGGTATTTTATTTCAGATCCTAAAGATGTCAGTTGCTCCTGCACACCGTCCAGTGTAAGTGAATGCATTTTCCTTTTTGATTTTTGCCTCCCAATGCACATGTTTGTTAAGATGGTTCTGGAAATCAGATTGGCTGTGTGGCCATTTTGTGCCAGGCACAAGTGATCCTATACTTGAGGCAGTGCTGGTCTTCTGTACTTCGCTGGTAAACCAGGAGCTTATTTTCTCTCAAAGCAAGTGAATCAAGAGGTGAATTAATTTGTTTTAAATAAAGTTCTGGAACGGTTGATCTTATGACAGTAAACCAAGTAAAAACTGTTAATCTCTTTTTTTGTTTTTTCTTGAGTTTCCTTACTTTTCTCTAGTCTTCCTGAGAGTCTTCCTAGGGTGTTACTTGTGCTCAGAATTAAGTATTTTAGAGAGTTGTGTCAGTGGTGGAAAAATGTCCCTTGGAAATCCTGAATTACAGTGTGAGAAGATGATTCCTTTTTTTGCCTCCTGTGGCTGTGACCCAGGAGGAGGGAGGCAATCCAAATGGAATTGGAGAAAAGTAAAAAGCCAGGAAAGGGAACAAAGAGAGCATTAGAAAGACCAGCTGTGTTTAACTTCTCATAACAGAATGTCATTCCTAATATTTTCAGATATATGGAATTTTACGTTTTAAGTGCTCTTGAATAGGGACTGAAGGCAACTTTGCTAGTCTGTGTTCTCTCTTCTTTTCCATTTAATGGGATTCTTTCTCTTCATGTGAAGTATTGCTGATAAAGCTTCTGAATGGTGTTAATGGTCTGAAAAACTCCTCTTCTTAGTTTATTCCTGAGACAAGGTGGGCTCACACTGTGTTCTGTATTTTTCATTCACTTCTCTTTCATTTCTTAGAAGTTACTCCTGTAAAATGTGAGAGTATTTTAAGTGACTCTCATTGCCTGCTCTTAGGAGTCCCACTTTTCCTTAGCTTTTATGTGGAGCATCATTTTTAAAAAATATCCAGTTAAGCCTTATGGAAGTAAATATTTATTTGTTTCAAATACACTTCAGCTGGAAAGCATAACTAAAGAGCTCTGCACATTATGTTGCTCGTATGTCTCAGTGAGCTGGTGTGGAAAATTTTGGCATGGAATATCTATTTGCCATGATATTTTTAACAAAAATTCAGTGTTTTAGGAGCTATTTCCCCAGCTGCAGAAAAGGACGAGCATTTGACTCCCTCTTCTCCAGTGCAGCAGCAAGGTCACTGCTCCAGGCTCACTCTCACTGTGTGGGATGCGTTTGACCTTCTGTTTCCCTGGACACCTCACTCTGCAGAGCCAAAGGCATCCCTTCTTCCTTCCCTATTCCCGTTTCACATCTGGAAATCTGGTAGGAGTTTATAACAGGGCTTCCCCACCTGCCTTGGGCCTTTCTCAGAGTGAGATTTGCTTTGTCCTGGGAACCTTTATGTCCTTGGAACTGCTCAGATGCTTCAGTCCTGAGTGGTCTGCAAGGATTCTAAACCCCTGTGGAAGAGGCTGACAGCTTCTGTGCACTGCAGGAGGATGGGCTTAGAAATAAAGGATATTAATTAGGTAAGAGTAGAACTTCAAGATGTCCAAATGCAGATGTGGTAGTGACAGTTTCTGACTGTAAAGTGAGTGCTAATTGAAGGAAGGTTCGTGTAGTAAAATAGGGGGAAAATATTCCATCTGTGTTGGACAAGGGGTAGAATTTGACAGGCATAAAACACTTCTTGTCATTTTTTTGTTCAGTTAATTCAGTGGCGACCTGAACAACTCATGTGCCTTTGCAAATAGTTAGAAATCTCTGGTTTTTTTGAGGCATTATACACACACTTGTTTTTCTCATAAGGCTCAGGTCATTATGGCCAGATGTCCTGGCTAGATGCAGGCAGCTCCACTGGCTGGTGCTAAAAACTAAACCTCATTGTGAAAGAATGAGGCCAGTTAAATTTAAGCACCACTAAAATAAGTGCTCAGCACGAGAGGGGAGGACTTAAGGTTTATATTAAGATTCAGAGCTCAGGTTCCTCTCTGGGTGATGTCACTGTCTTGGATGAATTTGGTCTACTGTTTATTTGCAGCATAGTCGTGAGCCCAATATTTCTGCCGAGTTTGTAGTGGTGAGTAATCTGATTTCACTGAGCTCTCCAAAACCACAGATGGAGAGTCAGGCACAGAGCCTTGAACGTGTGGTTCTTTATTCTCTGGTTTCCTGGGCTGTGCTTTATGTGCCTGTATTCATCTTGGCTCTGATTTATCCATCCGAAATTTGTTTCCAAATAAATACTCAAGGACAATAAAGTGCTTTTAAATGCTGGCATTGGAGGCTTAATCTTGATTTTCTGAAGGGTTGTACCTATGACAAATGTGAGTGAGAAGTCAGTGGGCTTTATTCAGCATTGGTGCACTTCCTTTATGAAGGGTAAAGAGGAGATTTAACCTTTTTGGTTTTTTCCCCTTTGGGAAATGTGGTGATTTAGAACTGGTTTTATTACTTTTCATCTTTTCTCCTTGTACCTTTTTTTTTTCCCATAGTTACATCATGTTCATACAGATCTGTCTTTATTCTCTAGGAACTTCTTTATCTCGACTTTACATTCCCAGAAAACTTCCCTCCATAAACTCCTGTTGCAAAGTGCTTGTGCATTTAAAAATTACCAGGCTGCAATTTTTATCCCCTGAAAAGGAGGAAGTATTAAGAATTAAATGTGCAGCCTCTCAGTCCAGTCCTTTTCCCTAGACATTCTCTCCTTTACCACAGTAAATCTTATTTTTTGACAGTCAAATGGAAAAGTCATTTATTTTTCCTCTGCTGAGCTGCTGATTAAAGATGTAGATGACTTGTCTCTAGGTAATGGATTTTCTTCCCCGTGGATTATTGTAAGTCACATTTTTGACAAGAGCCAGGTTTTCTATAAGACAAAACTTAAAAATCTGTTTTATCAATCCCCTGGGGGGGTCGGCTGTTGTTGTTTTATTTTGAGGAATTCATGCCCAAGGCTGCTTCTACCTCAGCTCTGTACTGAGCAGCAGAAATACTACAATTTATCCTCAGATGTATTTTGCCTTCTTAGAAGGATTTGACTGATGAAGGGCAATTTGTCTGAAAAATACTGAAATCCATACCCTTGGATTTTTTTGTTAGGAAAGAATTACCTAATGATAGATTTTGAGCTGGATTGTTCAGTGAGGATTTGCATTCTTGTTTTATTTGTGGCAGTGAGCTTGAGGAGGGGTTTATTTGGGCAGAGTTTGTGGGGGGCTTTTACTGTTTGGTTTGGTTTGTTGTTTTTTTCTTTTTTAATGTGGCACCCAGAGTGTGATTAGACACTTAAAAATCTCATCCTTGAGAAATGCACGGTGCTTCTTTTGGACATAGCAATAGGTTGTCCATACCTGCCTGCAAACCTGCTTTAGAGCTGTATATTTAATTCAGCAGACAAACCTGAATGTCCCTGGTAAATCTTCTTTAGACTAAAGATCTCAGAGTGGTGTTTTCCAATGAATGCAGTTTGGGTGTGAACTGACACACAAGTGCACTTTTCAACAAGTAAGGATAAAGAAAAGTCCATCTGGTACCTAAAACGTAGCTTTTTGTCTCATTTTTTTCTTCTGGAACTTGCTGGAGAGGCTCAGACTCCTTATTAACACTCCTGTCCATGGGAATGCAGTGCATTTCTGGGCTGAAAGAATATAGAGTTATAGACTATAAGCTAAAGGGATGAACTTTTATCTTAAAGGGGTTCAAAAAGTGAAAAATCAAGGTTTTCATGAAACAAATAAACTTCTGTAGTTGCTGCTGGAATCGTTTGCTTAAGAGAAAAAACTAAGTTTGCAATGTCAGTAAGTTCAGTAGAGGAAAAAGCAGCTAAAGATGTTACGAAGGGCATGACTTTGCTCTGAATTCAGCTGCTTCTGTATAAAACCAGTCTGAAATTAGCCTTCGGATCAATTTGTGTCCATTTTATGTCCATTGCCATAGGTCTGCATAAAAACTTGAAAATCTCAAAATATTCAGTCCTCAAATCAAAGATGCTCCATTTGGGGTTATGTTTATGTTACAATGCACAAAAACTTGTTCCAGAGAGATGATTGACACTAATGCAATCCTTTAAAAAAAAAAACAAGCAGCAAAAATATGGAGTTTTTGTTTTCTTTTTTTAGAGTATAAAGACCTTCCTGAATGGTGCCTCTCGGTGCAGAATCCAGATGCCAACCTTAAATGCTAAGGAAAATGGCAAACCTCAGGTAAAGTGTAAAATATTGCTGTAAAATGGCATGGAAGACTTCTTAAAGCTCACGTGAAACATCTACTGTTTGTAAAGATTGCTCCCCTTTTTTTGATGCTGATATCTACTTCCATCTCCACACACAAATGTAACTTCAGATGAGGGAACTAAGCATTACCTCCCATAAATAATGCAAACTGAGCTGATTGAGGTGACATGCTTGCCCAGTTTCTCTTTCTTGTTATCTTGACACAATTCCAGGAGAAAAATGCACTGCAAAATACTTTGAAGATAGCCCATTTGAAATACTTAAATTATGTCTATTGTGTCCCATCCTTGCAGTCTCACTTCACTCCCTTTTCCATTCAAAAGCTGTCTGCGCTTACAAGATTATATGTGGAGATGGAGAGTTCTAAATACAAGCAATTATTCACAAAAATCTTGCTTAAAACTTGTAACCATAAGTGCTGACAATTCTCAGTAGAAGCTGAATTCTGGACTTGCCCATTTTGAGGGCAAAAAGATACTTGGATGGACATGAACTGAAAATTTCCACTTGAAATTTTGTATTTGTATTCAGTACGCTTGGCACATTGTATCCTGAGAGGATAACTTTTTTTTTTTAACTTCTTTCAGACTTTTCCAGGAAAATAGAAACTTCCTGTTCTCTTCATCCTGTGCCCATAGAATAATAATGAGCATTCACAGGGTACAATAATCAGGGTTGGTGCAAAGGTTTTGAAATTTTTTGCTGAGGAAACACTTCAATCCAGCTTAAACCCCCTTTGTTCTGTATGTATTTTTCTTTTGAGCTGCCCAAGAACAGAATATCAGAATATCCAGTGGTATTTCACAACCAGCTGGAAGACAAGGGGAGGTGTAAGAATATCACCAGGTGTCTTTAAGCAAGCTGGAATTAACGGAAGGAATTCTTTTAAATTTATGGAAGAAGAGGTAGTGAGGCAATGGAACAAGGGGTACAGAGAAGCTGTGGCTGTGCCTGGATCCCTGAAAGTGTCCAAGGCCAGGTTGGATGGGGTTTGGAGTGCCTTGGGATAGTGGAAAGTGTCCCTGCCATGGCAAGGGCTGGAACAAGATAATCTTTAAGGTCCCTTCCAACCCAAACCATTTTATGATTCTCAGTTACAATGACAAAGCTAAAAAATACAGTCAGCAAGTGAGTAAACCAAGATTTCTCTTTTAACTTTGCTAGTGCCTCTACTGACACCCTGTGAAAGGTTTGCCCAGCAAAGGGTGAGGAAAATGTGTCCCTCTGCCACTGGCTGGTGTCCCTTGGGAGCAGGACAGAGGGACAACATGGGCAATAATCCTGGCAATATTCCTCCCCTTCTCTCTCCACCCTGCCAGCTGGGTGGTGTTGGTAATATAGTCTTAACAAGGTTTAAAAAGAAATTAATAAAATCATTAAAAACCCCTGTGTGTCACTGTTTGTGACTTCCTGACTTTCTGCCAGTGACAGAAGAGCATCTTTTTCCTGTCAGAGCAAAGCTGAACATCTTCCCTTTTTTGCAGGGGTTGTGTTGCTGTTATTTGGAGCTGATTTTCACAGTCAGCTTTTGAGCCTCTACAAACAGCAGATGTTTTGCATTTATGAGTTGGTCTCCAAGCACACTGGAATGGCAGCTTTTACTGGGTTTTCATTGACCTCTGCAATTACTGTAAAAAGAAAGCAGCTACTCAGGATCTGCAGTGATTGAAAGCAGAATGTGTTTTTGGCTGCGTGACCTGAATACCTCTGCGCCTTCATTGCTGCTTATGTTAGATTGGCCTCTTAAAAATTACACAAAATTGAGGGATAATGAATCCTTCCCCAGAGATCATGAGTGTGCCATATGCCTAATCATGCTCTGAGACAAGCTGGCATGGCTGTAAAATGTCATCTCTGCCAAGCACAAACTGCTGATTTTATTTATCCTTTAGCTATGTGCAGTATAAAAACCCTATATCATTGACAAAGTTTCCAGCAGGAGTTTAAATAAGTTATTTGGACTTTGGTCACCTCTGCTGCAATATTTACCCACTCTTTCAAAACAGATTTAGAGTGACTTGTCTGGGAAATGAGCAGCATTGCCTCAGACAATCCTGCTTGGGTTTGCTGTGCAAATTGTGCGGGAAATACTCAGACACCACCTAGAATCCAGTGGGGAGCTTCACTGCTTAAACCCTTCTTTTTTCCTCTTTTTTTTCCTCTCTTTCTCATTTTTAAAAAAAAATTAATAGCTTATGGTTTGAATTTCTGCTGTTAAAATAGTTCAGGTTTTGAAGTTGCTCCAGTAATTCAGAAGATAAATACTTATTATGGTGATGGAGTGACTCCTGGGCCATGACACGGGTTTGCAGTGCCATGTCAAAAGTCCCCAGACGTTTTTTCTGTCTTCTCGTTAATGCTTTATCACCTGAGCCCAGACACTGGGCTCCTCTAAGTCCTGCATCCCATCTAACCATCATGGACAGAATTTTGGATGCTGCATGGCAGCTTCCAAAACTATGCTGAGTGTCTGAGCTCAGGTGTCCAGATGGTTCCCTAGTGCCCTCTCCTAAATGATGCTCTTTAAAAACAGAATTTATTTAGAATCCCTGAGTGTAAAACAGCAGAATTGAATTTTTCCAGCATTTTTTTCCATCCTCCATCAGCTTAGCAAATATTAATCAAAGTTTTCATCTTTGCAATAACCACTGGAAATGGAATAGCCTGCTGTTACATCCTTTTTAGCCTACAGTCAAATATATATTTGAGGCTTAATTCTTCACTGAGACTTTGTTCAAATGCTGAAGAATCAGGAGAAAGAAGACAGTGTGTAGAATACATAACTAGGAAAAGTACACAGCTTGGTAAAGCCTCTCAGCAAGCAGGTAAAAGTGAGGATAGCTACATCCCATCCTTTTTCCTGAGTTGAAAAGAAGTACTGAAGACTATTTATACCTGAATTTTCTTTTTTCTGCGTACAGCTGTTAGATGTAAATTTCCATTTCTCTTCTGAGAGTTCATTTCAGTCTGGTGGAGGAATAAAAATAACATAAACCCTGCTGGCTTCACTGGGATGGCTTGTTCTTGTGGGGTGGTAATGTGCTCCACAAGTATTCTTAGCAGCCAGTGGAATTCTTGGAATAAAATCCTACCCAGTACTAGAGAAGAGCTCAGAATTCACAACTTAGGCAATACTGGTGAGCTCTGGGCTTTTATAATTCGATGATTGCAATGCTCAAATGAAATTGAAAAAAAGAAGTGATGGCTTAACATAAAGCACTCGGTATCCATAATTCATGTGGAAAGATGGGCTGTATTTAAATCAGTAAGATGATGTTGCAGAGTCTGAAAAATGGGTTTAATACTTGTACAGAGAGAAGATAAGACATGGTTTTATACAAAAATGTATTCTTTTAGAAATCTGTTGTATACAAAGGACTCACTAGCATGTCAGCTTTAATTAGACCACATTTATGTAGTGGGGTAGGGAAAGAATGGGAACTGTTTTATTCCATTGAATGTACTCTAATATGTGGGGTTTTTTCAACTTGAAATTGTTCCTCAGAACAGAAACTTGGTTCTGTTATGGATTGTATGCACTCAGACATAAACAACCAGATACCACCTGCTATTGTGAATATAGTCTCTGCTCTATGTACTCTGTATATCCAAACCAAGCCATTTTTAAAAGCTGTAACTTTCTGTGATAAAACAGCTACTTGGTTTTTTAAATTGTTGTGGAGCTGTATGATTTCTTGATCCATATTTTGCTTCTTTGCTCTTTTCTCTCTCTCCTCTGTTGCTGGGGGACATTTCAGGACCCGGAGATGCAGCATTTACTCACTGACAGTGAGAACTGCAGCGTGGCACTGAGCTCCAGCACTCTGGCCACGGGGGAAGGAAGGCGTGGAACATCAGCCATCAGCTTCCTTGGGGCCCTGAGGATACCTGTGAGTGCCTGTGCTGCTCCTCTTCAGCGTGAAGTTGTGCCTCAGAGTTCATATTTCCATGAAGTTCCAGGTGGAGTGGTGGAGGCTGTTAGCTTTGCATCACAATCTGGGAATGCTGAGGACTTTGGGCTTGGTTTGTTTGGAGGAAAGGAGACTATGAGGGAGCCTCACTGCTCTCTGTAGCTTCCTGAGGTGGGGAAGTGGAGAGAGAGCTGCTGATCTCTCTCTGCCAGTGTTCAAGAGGCATTTGGATAATGACTTTTACAACATGCTCCAATTTGTGTCGGCCCTGAAGGGGTCAAACAGCTGGACTGGGTGGTTGCTGTGGGTCCCTTCTGACTGAAATAGTTTATTCTGTCCTAAAGTCTAAGAGCTGACTGGACCTAATGACATGTAGGTATGGAATAGCAAACTGAGTCCATAACCACTTCTCTGTGTTAGAACTTCCTTCTGTTGCTCCCCTTTTTACATTTCTCAGCATTGTTTTTAAAAGCTTTTAAAAGCAAATCTCTTGTATGAGTAGTTTCAGGCAGCCCAAACACTTGGGCTGCTTGTAAAGGAAAGGAAGTACCCTTGATGTCAGAACCTGTCATTTTTGATTGCCTGAAAGCTTCAGCAGGATGCAAAAGTAGGATTATTTGCAAATTGATTTGGATCACAGAGATAGTGGGAAAAATTCCCTGCACCCAACCACTGTATTTCTGCATCTTCCCATCCTGTTCCATCTTGTTTCTCCTGTGGCCAAGTGGAAGCAGTGGATAGAAAAATTGCTGCTGCTGCCACCTGGAATCTCTGAAACCCTGTGGTGTTTGTCCTGCCTGTTGTTGGGAAGGGTCACAGCTGCATGTGGAGTGTTGTGCTGTTCCTTGGGATAACTAAGGAAAAGGATAATCCATACCAGGGATTTAAGAAATCTGGTTTCAAACAAAAAGTTATCAGGCGGTGAGGGGAATGAAGATGGGTTAATTTGGCAGTTTAGTTGCAGCTCTGTGTAGTAAATACACTTTTCTGTGCCCAGCAGGGAAGAGGATGGAGTAAGTTAGAGCTTTAAACAAGCCATTGTCCAGTCTGTGGTGTGCTCTTACCACATTCTGATTTGAACTGTGTCATAGTGGCTTTCTATAAAGAGCTGAACAATGAGGGAGAAATCTTGGACCCATGTGAAGAAAGGAGCTGAAGAGCACACAAAGATGCCAGTTTCTCTGGAACACTTCAGAGCTGCTGTAATGCTATGTAACAACTGTTTAGATGAGGGAAGTAAGTGATGCAGGTGTCCCAAACAATATAAAATCCTTCACATTCAATTTAGTGTTCTCTGCTCAGGTTATTCTGTACCATTTGAGTGTTCTCTCTTCAGGCAGTTCAGTACAATTGAAAGAAAACATGCAAGTAAAATACCACAGTCTGCTCAGAGTACAAGCTTTGTGCTCTCAGGGGAAGAATGCTTCTTGGGAATTCTTGAGAGAAAAATAAAAGCCTAAATGCTTCCTAGAAACCATTTTCATAATAGTCTGTGAAAGCAAATAGCTCTGTCAAGATACTAACTCCCTGTTTTCTTTATTCTCTCAGGGAGTTGTGGAGTTCTCCCTTTGTCTTCTGTTTGCAAAGCTGGTGAGCTACACTTTCCTCTTCTGGCTTCCCCTCTACATCACAAATGTAGGTGAGTGTCACGGGAAAGGGATACAGAGTTATGGCTACAAACTGTCTGCAAGTACGAGCTTGGAATAAATAAGAAAATAAACATTACTGCTTCTGAAAGAGGCTTTCTCTGCTGCAGTAGCAGGGGAGTTATAAGTCACCAACCAGCATATTTCTCAGGTTTATGAATTCAGTATTATGAGAGGGCATTTTCAAAACAAACTTAAGTATCTGGTTTATCTTCGGTAATTCCAGGCATAAGTGCCATGTCTTTGGCTCTTCCAAACAAATTGAAAAGTCTTACTTTCTAGCAATATTTTTCCTGATTGAAGTGTCTGGTTAAAATCTATACAAAATAATCTACATGAGCTTCTTTATCTGTTCAATACTGCTGCTTTGTTTTTTTTATACTTGCGAGTGCAAGATGGACCAGATTTAGCAGTGTGTATTGCAATAGGACAGGGGGTAATGATTTTACCCTAAAAGAGGGTTGATTTAGACTAGAAATAAAGAAGAAATTTTTTTCAATGAGGGTGGTGAAATGCTGCAACAGGTTGCCTAGAAAGCTGGTGGATGATCCATCCCTGGAAACATTCAAGCTCAGGATGGATGGAGCTCTGAGCAACCTGATCCAGTTGAAGATGTCCCTGCTTATGGCAGAGGGGTTGGACTGGATGACCTTTAAAGATCCCTTCCAGCCCAGACCATTCTGTAATTCTGTGCTTATAAAACTGGTGAAGTGTCTCTTGCAGTGAGAGTAATTGCATTCCAATGTCTGTATTGCTGAATACCTACTCAAGTTCTTACTTCTTTTCCACAATGTCACCTTATTGTAGCTTATTCTGAATAAACAACTCTGCTGTAAGATGCCTTTGCCCTAGCATTACAAGACTGATGAGATGTCCATGTTCTGTAGCCTAGAAATGAGACAAATGTTTTACTTCTCTCCCCAGAGCATCTTGATGCCAAAAGAGCTGGGGACCTTTCTACACTGTTTGACGTGGGTGGAATCTTTGGTAAGTTTTCATATTATTTCCCTCCTAATCACATGAGTTCAGGAAAGGCTCTGCTACACACAGCTTACATACATGTGGGTAACGCCTTTCAGGAGCATCTTACTCTGCTGTGAGTACAGGCTTAACAACCTGTCAGTGCTGCTTGGATCTCTGGCATTTATCTTTAAATTCCAGTTGGATGGGAGTGATTTGGAGATGGGCAGCTGGGAAGGGAGGGGCAGGCCCAGCAGGATTTAGGAATCTGGAGTATCCAGAGAACTTCCTTCTCCCTGTACAAGTTCCCTTAATACAATTTTGATAGCTCCTCTGCTCAGGCCTTCCTGCAGCCCAACGCTCCCATCAGTTCTTCTGTGTACAGTTGTTGGAAAACACAAGAAATAAGGGAAGTTAAAGAGCCTGGATGGATTGCCTGGAGAGAAAACCAAGGATTTCATTTGCCCCAAGATCTAAAATAACTCATTTCCCCTGGCTGCAGTGGGACATGGACAGAGAACCAAGTTTTCTATTGCATGTGAGGAGTGAGGAGTTAAGAGAGCAGTGAGTGGATTCCAAAACTCCAGCAATGGGGCCAAGTGGCACCTGGGAAAAGGCTTTTTGCCTTGGATATTTGGAATAAACAATGAGGAGGAACAACTGTCTGCTTTTCAGGTCAAAACTGGTTGGGTTAAGGAGGATGTTGCTGTGTGAATTGTGTTGCCAGGTTCAAATGCTGTGTAACTGTGCACTAAAAACCACTGGGTTGTGTTTCATGAAATCAAACTGATGCCTTCTGTGTAAAACACACACTGACTGTTTTCCTCACTCACCTGTGTCCTCTTTCAGGTGGGATTTTGGCAGGTCTCATTTCAGACAGGCTGAGGAAGAGAGCATCCACCTGCGGAATGATGCTGCTGCTTGCAGCACCCACAGTAAGTCTGCGCCTCTCTCACAGCCATGGCTGAGGCTGTTACACCTCACAGCTCTGCAGGCAGCATCTCCTAGCCTTCATTTAAAGAGTTCAGATGAAAAACTGGCGTGAAAAGTTGAGCAAATACAAATACTGAGGCTAAACAGGGTAACAAGCTTGTTTACTAAACAAAAAAATAAGTCTTGCATAATTTTTTTACAGAACACATGAAAAGTTGCGCTCTCTTGTAAAATCTGATGATCAGTTCTTAGCCAGCATTTTAGCTGCTCAAAGGCTAAAATTTCTGATCTGCAACTGTTGGAAAACAGGCAGATGGACGTGAGAGATGCATTTTTGTTTAATTTTTAAATGAGCTGTGTTCTGTGCTGTGTTGAAGCTGGAGTTGGAGAGTTTAAAATGGAGTGATCTCATAACACAGCCCTTCTTTCTGAAAGGACATAGAGGAATGGGATCCTACCCCTTATCTGCCTCCTGTGTCCTATCAATCATTCTGCTGTGGCCAAAAACAGTTTAGTAAACCTGGAACTAGCTTTTATGTAATAACAACTAAGATATCTTGTAGGTTACATGGGGCAAATGGGGAACCCAGGCTTAGTCCATATGTTAGTATTCAGAATGCTTATTTATTATCTTTACAGCTGTACATGTTTTCTGCAGTCAGTAAAATGGGCCTTGAGGCTACTGTAGGTGAGTACTTTTAAACTACTCTACCGAGATTTCTGTGAACTTTTCATTTATGATCCTTGATGCTCTTTCCGTCTTAGGTTTTTGTTTTATTTTATCTTTTCCTTTAGAGGAGGAAGTATGGAATCAAATTCCTTTGATTTTGTCTTGTAGGCTTTTCACAGGTTTAAGTGAGGAGGTAGGAAATGAGTAAGGGGTGGCAAGGGAGCAGTGATTTAGTTAATATCATTACTCGTTCTGGAGCTTGTTGTGTCAGCACGGGCTTTTTGATAATCCCTTGGGCCAAGTGTCAGAGGTGTTTAAAGATTGCTTGTAGTACTTTTGACAGCAGCATTAGCTTTACTTGAATAGGCTGAATTCACTTGTGGCTTTCAATCTATTACCTCAAACCAGAAATTAAAACAAAAGTGCTGACACTGGTGTCTCATCTACCTAGAAGCCTCATTCAGTTTTAGGGTCCTCTGGTGCTGTACAAACAGAGAAGGGATTTATGGGTGTATCTTGTGAGCAACCCCTGCCCTCGTGGTCAGTTTGGTCAAATATTCCCCCTTCTCTCACCTACCAGGATCAGAAAGATCCTGGGAAGTGCTTTTTGCCTCAGCCCCACCTCCTGGTAGGTTTGAGAATTCACATCATGGAGTGAGCACTAAACAGAGAGAGGAATGTATGTTGGTTTTCTTCCTTTCCCAATTCTGTAATGCAGCCAGGGGAGCCAAGAATGATTAAACCATTTGGGAACCATAGGCTGTGATGTCTCCTGTTGTTACGGTAAACAGTCTTTCAGGCAACTCACATTTTCTTTTTTTTTTTTCTTTTTTTTTTTTTAAACTTGGAACAGTGATGCTGCTTATCAGTGGTGCCCTGGTGAATGGCCCTTATGCCCTGATCACCACTGCTGTCTCTGCTGACTTGGTGAGTTTGACCTCCAGAGAGAGCCCTTTGACCCCTGCAGGGTCATCAGGGAAGGGGCTGCAGTGTCCCAAAGCAAAGGAATAAGGAGCTGGAAAGGCAGTGCTGAACTCAGCCACTGAGATTGCAGTAGAGTTTGTGTTTTAGTATGAATGGATGTCATGCTTGTGGGAGGTTTCTAAATTATTCTTGACCGCTCTCAAGCCAGACCAAAGAGAATCTGAAGGTTGCATGCAAAGCCAGGTCTCTGTGTAGGTGCTTTGTCCCCTTTTATATTTTGCATTTTTTAATGACTGGAGGAGCTGTACCTGTGTGAGGGATGAGCCAGGGACTCCATTCCCATCAGTGCAAGAGCTGTACCTGGCACAGACCTTTACAGAGCTAAAGGTCTGTGAGAATAAAACATCCAGGTACACAGGCTGCCCTGAGCCCTGCAGTTACTGTGGCTGCCAGCACTTCCAGCAGGGTCAGTGCAGCGTTAAAACACACGATTTCCACAACGGTGTGGCAAAGACATTTTATTGCAAAAATCCAGGGTTCTTAAACTGTTAGTTTGTTCTGAGTTTGCATACTTGTGAGGCACAACAAATGTGCTTGACCAACACCACAGACCAGGATAGGAACAGCATCAGGTGTAACCAACCACAGCCCCACTGTGAGCACTGATTGGTTCTAATAATTGTTTTACAATCATAGAACTTGTTCTTCACCTCTAGTTTAGCTGAGTCATTCCCAGAATGCTTTTCTAGTTAGCCAAAGTAACAGAAGTGAGCAAGGATTTTACAAGGGCAGCAAGGCCCTCACTTTGCAAGGCCTTTCTGCTCTGCAGCAGATCAGGTCAGCCAAGTCACAAATTCCATATGAAAACATTAACACTGCTCGTCAGGGAGACTCTGCAATTTTGCTTTGTAAGGTGCTGGTTCCTTAAGGCCTGAGCAACAGGCAAAAGCCCTCTTAACAAATGTGCTAAATATAGGAAAAGCAGCATGGCAGAAATCTCCAGACGTGCTCTGGAGCTCTGTCCTGGCCTGGAGGTGTTGGTAAGACCAAGGTGACCACAGGCGTTGCCCATTTCATCCTTCACCCTGTTGAAGGAGCTGACACCGCAAGGTATTTAAGGCATCTCCACAGTACAGATCGGATATGGAGGGGTGTGAGATAGATGATACTGTCAGGACTTTCTCAGAGTGCAGCTCAGGAAGGGTCTGAGCCATCTCTGTCCCTCCAGGGAACCCACAAAAGCCTGAAAGGGAACGCCAGAGCCTTGTCCACCGTGACAGCAATCATCGACGGGACAGGATCAGTGGGTAAGCCAAGGCCACCCGCCTCACCTGGGCCAGCTTCAGACAAAGGAGTTTTGAAAATCTGGGCTGTCCTAGGCTCGTTTTGCCAGGAATCACAGCAGCTGTGGAAATAGGGAGTGCTGCAAACTTAGCCTGAGGGTGGGAGGAAGAGGGAGGATCACTGACACTGGGCACAGACAGCAAAAGGAGATGCCAGGCTGCCCCTGGGATCAGAATTATTTTAATTATGCCCTCCATGTGGAAGGGGAAATGGAGTAAGATTGAGCTCAGTACTGGATGGGCATTTTGTTGAGCCAAAGGCAGATGTTTATCACACATCCAGTCTGCCAGCTTCCCTGTGTTAGCTTTCTTTTTGAGTTGCATCTATACAAGGAAAGTTTTGCTCTTTCTGGGACCTTGCAATACATAAAGTAATACTGATTTAACTAGGTGGAAAAACTGATGCTCTAATTCAGAATGACTAGATTTCAGTATAGTAAATCTTACATTGTGTACAGTTCTGACAGTATATAATATAAAGCACCGAAATATAATACCAATATTATGTTTTAGGTGCAGCTCTGGGGCCTCTCCTGGCTGGCCTTATTTCCCCATCTGGTTGGAACAATGTGTTTTACATGCTCATGGTGGCAGATGCATGTGCCTTGCTAGTAAGTCTAAAAATTTATTTGCTGTGTTATTTCCTTTGTGCTAAACTATCCCAAAATGCAAATTGTCCTGTTGTCATTTCAATATTCTGTGTTGTATTAGATTTCTAGTTGTGTAGGAGGTTTTCAATCTAAGAGCAAATTCACTCATTTTCAAATTCTCATCTAATTTTAATCAAAAGTGCAAATTAATTCTGATGCACTTCAGTTCCTGAGCAAATACACAGCTGTTAATTGCTGGCTGAGCAGCTTAGAGCAGGCAGAATTGCAAATAAAACTTCATATCTAGACCTGAAATTGCCTGGATTCCACCCATGAAAGAATCCCTTCTGTTTTATTTAAAGCCAGTTTGGCAAAACCGTAACAAACGTTTTCCTACATTGCTGTATCACCAAAATCACTGTGATAATGAAGCTGTTGAACGTTAATACATCACATCTTCCAGATGGGCCCTGAAACTGCTGTACTAAGTCAGGTGAAAAACTGCCATCCTGGCTTTTGACCGTGACCAGGAGCAGATGTTTAGGGGAAAAAGAGCCCACAGGTGGTGGCTTGCTGCAGAGCACTGAGCTCTGGGCTCCTGCAGGGGAGCTGAGAGTGTAAGGCCATTCCCTTCCTGACACAAGACAAGAAGAAAATCTTTGAGTTACAATTGAGGCTTTTTATTTTTTTCTAAATTCAAATTAAATCCCAAATTTAGAAGTAGTTTTTTCACATGTAAGAGTAACTCTCTGAAAATTAAATAAATAAATTAGATAAGGTAATAATTGAAGTGTATTGCCGCTGACAGTCAGCAGCTTTATAAATCCTGGCTTGTGCTGGTTTCAGTATTTGGTATTTCATGTTGCAGAGTGAGGCTTGGGAGGTTGTCATGTTTTTCCCAGATAAAGTTATCATTGTTTTTCTTTTACATTTATTGATTAAAATTTAAACATTGCCACATTTCTTTGCAGAATCACTTAAAATGCATTTGCAAAGCCCTGGCTTTGAGAGCTTTGACTCTGCAGTTCTAATAAATCCTTTTTTGCATAACTCTTCTGCTTTTCCTGGTTTTTGCAGTGCGGCATATGGATGCCTGTGTTCAAATACTATTTCTTCAAGGATACCTGGAGGGGCTTTAGCCTCCTGTGTGGTATTCAGTTCTCTCATCCTTGGCCACTTCTGTGCCTCTGAAATATTAGGTTTAACTACTTAAAACATTAATACTTACAACAGTGAAGAAACTTCCACTTACAACAGTGGGACTTTGAGGGTAACATAACCTGGAATAGTGAGGAACCCTGGAAGCTCCAATTCTGTCTTTAGTGTACATGAGAACCATGAAATTGTATTTGTAAAATCACTTTCCTGCTGCTATCTCAGTAATCCTTTTAAAGTACACTTGAAAGCCCTGATGCTGCACAGACAAGCAAATGTGACTGTCTGTACTCTCCTTGACTAATTGTGGGATTAAAGCTTTTCACACACACAGTTGTTTTTCCAAGTAGCAGCTAAAATACTTTTATGCTCCAAAATTTCTTTCTTGAAGCCTCTGGGTCCCTCTGCTGGTTTCCTTACACATTTGCTGGTAAAGTAACCAGAGAACCTTTCAAATTTTTATGGAGAAATTGATCTCTCAGTTGCAAAAAGGAAGCTATTTTCCTCTTGCCTGTTCATTTTGAAAATTCCCCTTTCAAACATTAACTGAGCATCTGTAAATCTTTTTTGTTGTTGTTTTTTGTTGTTGTTGGGTTTTTTGGTTTTTTTTGTTTTAACTGAGTGCAGCATTACAGGGTAATGTTTCAAATGAGAAACTCTCCAAATAACAGCGAGCATCTTACCCTGAAATAAGTTTCTCAGCTTATTCGTTTATCTGTGTAAATACTAATAGAGATTCTGTGATTGTTTTTGCAGCTCTTACTCCGTCTTATCCAGAAGGAACTTCAGTGCCATGCAGATCACACCCTGTAAGTGTTTTGCATGGCTTCTGCTCTTTGATAACAATTTAATAACAATTTGAAAACATGTTACTAGGGTTTTCGTATATAATCATATATAATCATTAAGGTTGGAAAAGACCCCCAGGGTCAAGTCCAACCTTTGCCCCTAAATAATAATAATAATAATACCTAAATGCAGACTGGATGTGTTAAGGTTTATGTATATCCATTTCTGTTTTAATTCTGATTCAAAAGAGTAACCTCAGTTTAATGTTTTCAAACCATGGACATTTTCCTTTAGAACATCTTCTTTTGAAAAATACCTGAAAACACACCTCTGTCACAGTCTCTTGTTTGTGGTTTGTTTTTTTTCCCCAAATATCTGATCCTCCTGGGTTTCGTTGTGCAGATGGGAAATTGCCTGTTCTGTGTTTAATAATAGATAAAAATGTAACATTTTCCAAAAGTTCTCCTTAAAGAAAAGGATGACTCTGAATTTACAGCATTTTGAATTGAGAAAAAAAAAATCCACAGAATTCACACACAAAATCAACATTGAGCCCCCTTGGTTGTAATTCTGGAGAAGTAAAATGGAGAGAACAGAAAAATGCATGGCAAGGGCTGGATCCTGCATCTTGGTGTCTGTTATACCTCACACCTCAGCTTTTCCTGCCTGGTTCCTGTTTTTCCCCAGGTTTAAAGAGCACTGAGCTATGAGACCAGAGCTGGGATGAGGAGTGTGCCAGCAGCCAGAGCTCTTCCCTGAAAACCAAACTCCACGGGACACCTTATTCTGTATTGAAGAGTTTCTGTTTGGTGAAGAGCTTTGCACGTTTACTGGGAGCAATGTGAAAAACAAAAATCCCCGAAGCTCTGATTTTTGCACATGAATAAGTACCTCAGGATGGCAACTGTTCATCATATGAAGGGATGGGGACTTTGGGAAGGTTTCAGCAGCACGCCTCAACTGAGCCAAAGACAAATACCAAGTGCCTTTTTTATTTCTTTTGATAGGATGTTTTTAATTGCAACTACGAACTGTGGATTTGCCAAAAATCAAGGCAGAGCTAGAGCAGGAGGAAGTTGAGATTTTAGCAGTCTGCAAGTGACTGTCCTGGTGTCTGTGAGCAAAGCATGTGTCTCTTATGTCATCTTGTGTACGTTGAGAGCATCACTTTATAGAGGACAATATCAGCTGGTTATTAAGTTGTGCTGCTATTAGTATTTGAAGCTGCTCAGACAATAATCACCCCACTGTATTATTGGTTTTTGGCTACAGTACTACTTCCCAAGGACAGCATCCAGCCTTTTGGTAGGTTATAAAATAGAATTTACTCTTGCTGTGTACTGCAGTTAGCAGTTTTCACAGATTCTCTGGATGGATGTTAGTCCTCCATTAGGTTTGTGCAAAAAAAAAAAGAGTCCTAGGCAACAAAAAGCAGTTTGTGAGTCAGAATTTCCAGCGGGGGCTCTAATGATTTTTCAGGGCATTATAAACTGAACATTGCAAACGTCACGGAATTGGTGCTGCTCGGCTGGGCTGACATGAGAGGTGGTTTTTTTGGGGTGGCAGAGAGCTGTGAACTGTCCTGTGCTTCAGCACCCCAGGACTGAGCAGATGGAGCTGCTGTGGTGCCCGCTGGCACAGGGATCTCTGTGGGGCACTCCTGGTTTCAGTGCTGGTGTGTGCACATGGAAATCATCGTCAGATCAGGGCCTTAATATCCACAAATCTCTCTCAAGTGACTCCTTTCAAGTGGCTCTGGGTTTCAGATTCAGAGCCAAAATATCAGAGAAGAATAATTACCTAGGTGGGTGGCAGTTTATGACAGAACGTTTGAGTGCTACCCAGCAAATAGATGGTTTCATGTCTTCAGAACATATAATTTCTTTGTACAGCTTCCTGCTTTGCAAACAGAATGTTTCTGTGATTTTTTTTTTACGGTGTACAAAGTGAAAAGAAATCTTTTTTTGTATGGGGTGCTTAGACTTAGATCACAAAGATTAGGTAATTTAAACCGTGTGTTGTCCTTAACTGTATTTATTAAAGCTCTAGGCCTTTGTCTTGTTCTGTGCTCTAAGTTCTGTGAGACAGGGCAGTAATCTTTACTCTTGAATAGCAGAACACTCTAAAAGCCCTGCAAAAACATGCAGGAATGTCCCATCAGCTGGTGTTGTGCTCCACGTGTGGCACCACACTCAATTTCCAGGGCTGTTTTGTAGTTGCTCAGTCTTTGAGTTGCTTCACTGGTTTGGTTCAGCACGTGCTTCATGCTTGACTTGAGCAGTGCCAGAATGTGCTCATTTTTAACTGTTTTGCTGAGCAGAGCTGCAGGGGTGGCCTCAGACCCACAGGGGCTTGGGGAAGGTGCCAGGTCCTTGCAGGGAGCTCTAGGAGGGTCCTGTCCCTGCCCTGCCCTTACCTGGATGAAAGGTTGGCCTCACACGTTTTGAGTAAACCAGGGGGAGATACTCAACATGTGAGCTCAAAAATCTGTGCTGTGCTTGGGCTGTGGTTAAATGTGACAGAATTGTGCAGCAATGCTGCTTGAAAGGACCTCCATCCTATCGGAATGGCAAACTGCTGCTGGAATTTCAACCTGCTCCCTGCTCAGCCAGGCTGAACCTGGGGCACTGCTGAGACAGCCTCTGGTGGGGCAAAAATAACATTGCAGCCCCAAACCAGCTGTCCTGGCACAGCTTCAGAGGCTGTGTGGGGAGGGAGGGATGGATGTAGGACCACTTCAGCTGGGGATTCCATTCCCTTCCCCCAAAAATACGTGTAGAGCTTTATACTTGTTTATTGAAACAATTCAAACTCTGCTGCACTCAGATTCTGAGATTCTGTTCCCTGTGGGCTGAAGTCTGAGGTTAAAAAGCTTTTGGTTGTATTGGTAAACATTTTTTAACTGTGTTTTTGGTTTTATTTGTTGGGGCTGCTGCTGTTATTTATTTATTTATTTGAATAGCTTTGCACTGCAGTGACTCGGGTATGGTTTAATGACAAAGTTGGAGGTGCTGGGCTGATTCCTTCCCTTCCATCCATTGTAGGGAGGAGTTGGAATTCTTGCCCACATCTGTGCTACTTGCAGCATTTCAGTTTCTCCCAGCTACCAGTTCGTTGGACAAAAATATAAAGATTTGTTTTTCTTTTTAAAAAAATCCTAAAGATCCCCCAAACAGTGACTGAACTGTGTGTTTTGTTAGTATCATGTGTGTATATCCATTAATCTGGAAATAGGCAAGAGTGACAAAATTTTGTATGTAAAAATGTGAGTGACCAGTAGGTACAGCCAAATTTAAATACAACTGCAGGGTTGGTTTGTTGGTTTTTTTAATGCTGATTATTGTGAATTTTTTCCATTCACCATCCTGTGTTGAATAAAAATAGATTCTATTCTAAACAGAAATGTTGAGTACTTTATCTTTTACATCTCCCTGAAGAAATTATCCATTTATTGGTTGTAGGGACATCTGCCTGAGTCAGGAGCTGACTGTGGCTCCTGTAGTGTAGTTTTAAGGTGACTTTTTTTGTTGTTTGCTTTGCTTTCTTTTCAATATATATAGAATTGAAAGGAAAAAGCTTCTCCCTTTCTCCCTAGCTCTAATCATCTCAGATGTTTTTTCTCTTGACTCTGTTTTGATGTTTGATGAGGGTTTTGTGGCTCTGCCTGCAATACAGATGTGCTGGGGAAAAACTGATTGGGAAGGAAAACAATTTCTGGTTACAGAATTTCTGATCGGAATGTGCCTGAAGTGTTCCCCAGGAATAGACAATAAATAGTTGGGGTGTCTTATAAAAGAAGGGAGACTCAAATCCCATTTTCTGTTCTGCCTGATGGGGAGCAGGAGCCTCCCTTGTGAGAGTCTGTGAAAGCCCTGGCTGTTGCTGGACATGCTGCAAGGGGGGTTTGTCTCCGTGTGTAGGAAGGGTTTGTAGGGTGGGAGGAAGGTAAATGAGTAACAGGGGAGGTGGTGTCATGTTCACAAATTGTTTTGAGAGTCCTTTTGCCTGTAAATTAAACTGTGAACCCACTGCATGCACCAAGACTTAATCCTCTCTCTATGTTTTGCTAGTTAGGGAAATTCCAGAAGGGATTCTGCCATTTGTTTTGGGAGGGTTTGGATTTGCCTTTTGCAATTGCATGTGCTTCTGGCATAACATCCTTAGAATAACAGTGGGAATCCTCCACATGTGTTTGTGCCAATGCTGTGCTGCCTCAGACTTTGGCTGAACTCGTTGTGTTTACCCCTGAGGTTCTTCAGTTGCTGCCAGAAGGTTTCTCCAGTGACTGATGTGTGGAGTTGTTGATGGGAGAAGTTCTGCTCAGAATCAGGCAGGTGTAAGACAGTAAATGAAGGAAGTAAATGAAGGTAAATGAAATCAGAGGATGTTTGGAGCTGTTGGAGGCTGCTGGTTTTCGTGTGGAATTAATTTGGGGAAGGTTGGTTACAATTCCATCAAATGACAAGGTCCAGGATCGGTAATGGAGGTGTTCTCTGGTCTGAACTAAATTTATGGCCTGCATATTATGGAAGTGCTTAGATTAGATTATTTCATGGTTTGTCCCAACCTCTGATAGGAGGTTCTGATTGCTGATTACACCCCTTTCACCTTGGAGCAAGTCTGGTTTGGTTTTGTTTTGCTCTAGCTGAACCAGCCAGGGGATGGTGGGGACACGTCCTGCCCTGTGTCACAGCCTGCAGACCCCTCTGGGGGCTCTGTCTGCTGCTCTGGGGCTTTGGGAACCTTGAACTACATTTGCTGCCATGCTGAGTTCAAAATGTGACTGTCATCTTACGGCTGGGGAGAGGGAAGAGGAGGATTTGACTGCTGGTGTCATTCAGCCTCATGCCCAGTGACCTTGAATGCTGGATTTTGTGTCTCACTGCCTAAGAGTTTAATAAACTGGGTTGTTACAAAATGTTAGTTGTTTCCTCCTTTGTCTCCCCTCTTTTCGTTAGTTTTCAGTCTGGGATAAAGAGATAATTGGTTGATGCTTGGGGTTTATTTTTATTTTTTTTCCTCTGTAATTCCTCTGTACAGCAGTTACCCTTCGGCTGCAGCGAGACATTTTCTGCTCTGTAAGCTGAGAATAGAAGAGCTAAACTTTCTTTCGCTTATTTCAGGAAGCTGCTCATCTGCATCAGGAGATCAGATGTAAAAATGTCTTCAAAGTTTCTTTTGATGCTGTATTTACCTAGAGGATTTTTAAGTAGAGTTTCTCTCCTTGGTTCTCTTCTAAAGCAGCTGAAAAATACCCACATTTCCACAATATTCCCTTTGGTCCAGCTGTTTGTTTCAGCAGAGGAGGACACGAAACTGATTTCCCAAGTACTGCCATGTAAGTATAAACTTCGGAACGCTGTTACAAGGAGTTACTTTCAGTTTATCTGGTTCCTAAATCCTAAACAGGTGGTCTGAATTTCATGGGTTATTCAGAAACCAGCAGCTGCTTCCAGCACTGAGGCCAGAACTCGAAGCAGCAGCCTGAGTTCATGTGTTGAAATAAAGTGATGGATAATGTCTGAGTTCTCACCTTCTCTTCCCTGTGAGACAAAGGGTGATTGGTGTGGGCAGCCCATCGCAGCTGAATGAGACAGGCAAAACCTTTGGAAGGGGTGAGTGCCCTCTGAATCTTCTGCCAAACACCCTGCTGTTATTTGTGCTGCAAGGACAGAGTATTGTGTTCGAGTCTGAGTCACCCAATTTCACCACAGGCCACACGAGGCTTCAGCTTAGTAAGTACAGCAGCTTCTGAATCTTTTGGTCTTAAATCGCTCAGATCATCTGAATGTTGTGTCCTTCTGTGGCACAATCTGCAGGTTTAGTTTTATACTGAGATGTAACAACGGGGTTCAAAGTCTGAGTAAATCCCCCTCTCCCTCTGGCTGCAGCTCTCCAGTTACATGGTAGGAATAAAATACGGTAACAAAGAACAAAAGAAGTCACAAAAATGTCTCAAAAACATATTCTCTCTTCCAAATTTTGCTCACTTGCTTGGCACCGAGGGAGATCCACTGTCACAGCTGGTTAGTGTGTCTGCCTGTAAATCTGTGCAGCTGCTGAAAGCAGAGAAAAACAGAAACCTTCAGGTTTCCTTGCTCTGGTTTTCACAGTGGCAGTTCTCAAAATAGATGTCACCAGCCCAAAAAGGCAGAACCTGGGGGACTCACAAATCTGGGGTGCAGGCAGAGAAGCCTAAAGAGGTTTGGTTTAGGACTGATACCTGTGTTAGAGCTACATTAGACAGAATAAATTGCCGTATGAGTCCCTGCCAGGCAAATCATGAGGCTCTAAACTTACCCCAGGTTTCAGCAAATAATCTTTTGAGGAGGGTGAAATCCATCACCAGCAAAGCACCTGGAAATGCTGCTGGAATAGATGAAATCCTGTGAACATCTGAAGCAGAACTAACACATGCATTTCTCAGAACAATTTTCACTGTCATTTGAAATGAGACCTCCTGGTAAAAAGGTTGCAGATGATGTAAGCTTTACAGTAACAGGGAAAACAAAGCTCCTCTGTTTGCCTGCTTGAAATCCTCTAATAAAATAATGCATCTGTCAAAGCAGCATCTAAATGTCATTCTTATGTGTCATCAAAAGAGAAATGTTATTCCAAAATGTGGACTGGTTCCTATACACAGTTTTTTTCAGACTTCAAGACCCATAAAAGCAGTCAAAAGGGATGATTAGCAGCTTTGGTACATTCACCTTATGCATCTCTATAAACATCAGGAGCTGCTTTCTGCATTGTTTTTGCTGTCTCTGTTTTTCAAGCACAGTTGAAATTGTCCACGTAAATGGGTTCTGCTTGGAACAACAACATCAAACACCCCCATGATAAACTGCCTTGCTGGTCTTATTTTTTAGGCCAAAAAAAAAAAGAAAAAGATTTAATGCTGTGTGACTTCCCTGCAAGTTTAGTATTCTGTGGCATAAGTCTGTTTTCAAGCAAGTTTCTCCAAGCAATTACCTTGTGAATTACAGGTTTTTTCATCCAGAGTCAAATCCTGTGCTGTTTTGGAGCAGCATTTCCTGGGCTCTGCCCTTCCAGGTATCTGAGCTGCCTTGTGCTGGAGGCTGGGCTGGGGTGCCAAGGGCAGGATGCTCTCACAAAGTCACCCTGACCGGTAGATTTTGTGTCTCAGGAGGACTTGATCGAGTTTAAACCTCCTCCCCTTTGGAATGAGAAGCAGAGCTGATTGCTGAAGCCAGCAGGCTCCCAAGAGCTTGTGGCCAAAGAAACACACAGCAGATGCACCCAGGGAGCAGCAGAGGCAGCTGTGGGGAGAAACTGCACTCCAAAGGCACAAGGAGAGTGTGGGGCTCTTCTTGGATAGTGTTGGGATGTCTTAATCTTGTTGGAGATCTGTGTATCCCTGCAGAGGACTCAGTGGAAATTCCTAAAATTAATATTCAGCAGGAACAGCTAATAATGATGATGTTTGTTGCAACGTGATGCTGTAATACGCCAGCAATATTTAATTCACGGAGCCACCACGGTGTGTCTGAGGGGGAAGGAAGCTGCTCACAGTGCTGGTCATGCCTGAAAGCTTCGCAGAGCTCTCCCAGATGGGGCTGTGCTCACAGCCCTGAGCCTAACCAGGCAGTGCACTGAACAGCAGCTCCTCTTCCTCAAACACAGCCCCAGCCTCAGCCACTCGGCCTGGCAACGTGATGTGTTTGGGAGGGAGGAGGGGAGAGTGGTGTGGAGAAATAAAACAGACCAAAAGCACCATTTTATTAAGAGAAACAAAGAGATGTGTTGCCTTTGGCTTTCCCCCTAGCGCCAGGGTCGGGAGCTCCAAAGTAAGCAGGGCTTGGGTTCCTCTGCAGGAATCCTGTTTGGTTGGTGAGGAGTTCTGGCTCTGGGGCTTTGCTGTGCTCCTGGGCACAATTCCTTGGGCAGAGGGAGGCAGAGAGCTGCTGGCTCTGCTGGCTGAAGGGCTGGATGGAAAACTGCACAGAGATTGCATCCCTTGGATGGAGTGGGGCAGGGGGAAGAGCGTGGAGCTCCTTCCTCCCTGGCCGGTGAAGACAGTGGGGCGGAGAGTGGGGAGAAGAACACTGGCCAGAGATGAGGATGATGATGATGATGATAATGATGGTGATGAAACAGCAGCAGGAGAAAACAAATGAGCAAAAGTGCAGGGAAAAGGTGTGGGGTTGGAGAGACGAGCTGGGCACAACATTGTGCCCTTTTTAGTTGAAGACTCCTGTGTTTTTACTTTATTTCTCTGTGTTTATTTCTGGATGTTCTTGATCTCAGTTCCTTGATCTCAGTTTCTTGTTCCTCATCTCAGTTTCTTGTCTGAAAACCTCTTTGCTGCCTACAGGAAGCTTTTAGGCTGGGGCTAAGGTCTGAGGAGAGGAAAACCTTCACATCCAGTGTCCAGGTTGTGTGGAAGCAGCTGAAGGTGAGAGGATAGGATTTAGGGGGGGAAAAAATACAAATCTGTGTGAATCCAGTGAAATGCATTCGAGGAAGAAGGAAAAAGAAGGAAGAAGGAAGAGGAGGATGAAGGAGCAGGAAGGAGACGTGGCTTCTGCTGTGTTGGAGTGTGACCAGAGAGGATCCAGCCCCTAAGAAAGCCCCTCTGCAAGAAGCTTCTCACTAAAGGGTTTACCTGGGGCCATCTCTAAGAAAAGGGTGCAGGAGGGGAGGGGGGAATGGGCTGAGGCTCAGCACTGGGGTGAAAACCTGGGCTGTGTCCAATCAAATGGAGGCTGGAGAAAGCAGGATGAAAAGTATTAAAAAAAAATAGAATTCAAGTTTTTTATGAGGCATTCCCTGCCCCCATAAACTACTTCCATTTCATTTTCTGCATTACTTCAGCGCTGCCCTCTCTCCTGACCATACCATTAATCCATGATGTTTGCTGTTTCTCCAGGAAATTGGATTGCCTTGCTGCATGAGAATCTCAGTTCAATTTTCCCTAGTGAGAGTTTTGGCTCTCAAAGTTCTAGAGGGAAACTTATGTCGCTGACATGGATGAACAGTCAGGTTCTGCAAAGAGGAGACAAGTGAAAGGAAGAGCTACAAATGTGTTATTTGAAGGCAAACACTAATGATTTCTCATCCAATCTTTGGAGTTTTTTTGGTCATGACCTGTGATTTTTGGAGATGGTGAGAACGCTCTGGAGAGACTTGTGAGTCTCAGGAAAAGTGACATTCAAGTACACGTAATTTTGGGAACCTAGTTAAAAATGTCCCTGTTTCATGTTGGCTTCAAATGTTCTGGCAGAGAGGATCAGACACTTTCGGTGCTGCTGGAGGCTTTTGTCATCTTTTTCACATGGAGTTTTTTTGGCCTCCCTCCCTAAAAGCTGAGACTCTTTAATCTCTTCTATTGAGAATATGTTCTTCTGCCTGTTAATGGAAACAGCACTGTGTGAGCAGAACAAATATAAGAAAATACCTACATCACAGAAAAAGTGTTCTGTATCTGAGAGATCATCTGGCTACTTATGAAGAGTGGTATTTTTAAAATGTTAGCATAGAAAGTCTGGATTTTAATGTCCTGCAAAGAACTGTGCAAAATCCTCTTGACCCCCCAGGAATTCGCATGGCTCACTCAAAGTGATGCAGCTGAGGAAAGTATTACACTGAAAAGCAGCCCCAAGCAGTGAAACACTTTGCAGGCATTGCTGCTGCTGTGCTGATGTTGAGGGGTGATCAGAGCTCCAGGGATGAGTCAGGGATGCAGCAATGATCACCTCGTGCTCATGTTGGGTCTTTGGCCCAGACCCCTCCCTGTCCCCACCTCTGAGAGCTGTGGGACAGATTGCATCAGGCTGGCACTGCTGTCAGCAACCCTTAATCTTTGGGGTAATCTTTGGGTTGCCAAGGTTTTGGGGTGTCTGCGGTCTGCTCATCAGAGAGATGGAGGAGCTGATTTAGGGTGAGTCACTGCAGGGCTCTGAGCTCTCACACTGCAGCCTCCCAAAACAGGTCTGAAGGAACTTCACTTTCTGTGCCACAGAAAATGCCAGGCAGTTTTCTTCCAGTAAAACCATATATCCTTCCCTTCAGTCTGGGATCACGGGCTGCAGCCCCTGCTCAGACATTCCTGCCAAGAGTGTGAGCCAACCTTGCCCTGTAGAGGGAATTGATTTTTCCACTTCTTGGCCATCATCCCTCTAAATGAGCTAGTGGGTGACTCCAGGCTCACTTAATTTCATTTAATTTTTTTTCTCATCAGCTCTTGAAAGTTCCAGTTGGGTCTCTTAATTTCTTCCATAACCTTATGAAAACACAGCTCTCAGAGCTGGTTTTTCCCAGCAGCTCTGCTCCAGGGGTGCAGCAGGGTCATTAGCAGCCAGCTGGGACTCCTGCGTGTGTTTGATTTGTCTTGCAAGCTCCACGTGCTGCAGCAGTGCCTGGGACAGGATTTTGGGGCACTCTGGGCTCTCTCCTACCTTAAATGACAGCCCAGGACCAGGCAGCTGGGTTGAGGAGATGGCAGTGGAGTGAGGAACGAAGGGAAGAGGTAGGAAATGGAAAGCGGAGAGGGAAGGGAGGCTGGAAATCAAGCAGAGAGGTTGCAGTGGAAAGGAGGGTGGCCAAGGCTCTCTGCACGCACACCATGGCACAGGGCATGGAGATTCCCAGGATCCTGTGGCTCCTGGGAGAGAAAAGGGCTGCCCTGGGGAGGTGATGGAAAGTGCAATGAGCATGGAGAGTGAGCTGTGCCAAGGAGCTGTTGCTTGAGCTGCAGTGAAAAGAAATGCTTGTGGAGAGTGAGCTCCTTGCACACCCAGCGGGGAAAGGCAATGGCTCTGCACCACTGGGAGACCTTCAGGAAACCAGCCTGGGACCTGCCAGGTGTTGAAAGTGCTCTAGAAAACAGATCACCAAAAAATCACTTGCATAGAGCTGGAGAAAAAGGTTTTTTCCCCTCAAAAGACCAAAGAGAAAAGCCAAGAAATGCCAGATACTGCATAGGACAAGTGCTTTCATAAAATAGAAGGATTGCCCATGGCTTGAATCTGCTCTTCCCCAGGCCAGCTCTGTCCTCATGGACAGGTATTTGTGAGGTAACAGAGATTGCTGTTTTCACTTCCACAGGATCTGAGCCTCTGCACTGGCTCTGAGTGTTGAGACACAGCAAGAATTACTGGGAGGCGCCGGGATTTTCTCAATTGCGAAGAGAATAAAGGCAGTATTATCACCGAGGTGGCCAAGGCTGCTGGATTAAAGAGCAGAGCTGGCTCCCCAGTGAGCAATCCCACATCTCCCACCCACAGAGCCCTGTTCTGCACCCCAGTGCCCCAGACCAGCCAGGTCAGATGTCACAGCTCCCTTCCAGCCCACCATGCTGGGGTTTGCCATGGAAACCAGGATGATGGTGAGTGTGGCTGCACTGCCTGGACTGGGGATGGGGCTGGGGTGAGCAACAGGACCCAAAAATGGGGCTGGAGCCACGGGTGAGGTGCAGAGCTGTGCTGCTTCATGGTGAGGAGCCAAACAGCACTTTCAGGTGTTTGCAGTGCTTTCAGGGCCTGTGTGGACAAATCCTATGAAGGTCCCAAGATTGTTAATCAATCATCCTCTAGTTAACATTCACTATGATCACTTCCAGGACTGGTCCTGTGGAAACCTGGCAGTGTGTGAGAGAGCTGTGCAAAGAAGTGAGGTGAAATTTCCATGTGCAGAATGCCATGATCTTTCCTGAGGTTTATGGAGAGGAGTGAGAGCTGCGCTGGAAAGGTCAGAGGAGCTCTTGCTGTCACAGCCATCGTTTGGCTGTTAACAGCGTAAATCAGAAAGTTCACTCCTGCAGAAAAAAATCTGCATCACTTCAGGTCTGTGGGGAAGAAACACCCAGAAGCAAAAATGGCAAAACACCAAAGAGGGGGGAAAAGAGGGAGAGAAAACTGAGCAAAGCAGGGAGAAGAGGAGCTGTGGGAGGGAAAGGGAAACCTTCCCAGCTCCAGGGGCAATCTGGAATTTTGGCAGGCTGGAGTGAAAGAGCATGGAGAGGTACAGCAGCAGGACAAGGCCCTGTGGGGACGTGGAGACACAAACACATTCAAGGGACCTGCAGCTGAAGGAGGGAACCTGCAAGAGAAGGGATTAGTGGGCAGAAGCAGCACCTCAAAGGGAGCAACCTTAGATATGAAATAAGTAAGGAAAAAAGCTAATTTTTAAAAAGAATATTAATCTCTGTTTTTTCTTCTAGGCAAACTTTGCTCAAAGTATATTACTGCCCTAAAATACTTGGGTTGAGTTATGCCCATCACCTTCTCTGGCCAGGCTGTGCCTTCCCAGCCACAGTGGCCCAGGAGGCATTTCCAAATACAGCCTGGGAGCCTTACCAGGCTCCTCCAAGGACACCCAGGTACTTTCTGTGCTCTGCACAACCCCCAAGGTTTTCCCTCCCTGCCCTACAGGTGGGGTGAGATATTTGGTGCTGTGTCCAGTTCTGGGGCTCGAGGCAGGGGCAGGAATGGCACCTGGACACCTCATTTCATCCCAGAGGGCAAAGAGAGCCAGAGCACTGCAGGGAGTGAGGGAAGAGGGTTCAGCAGTGACATGTGGAAACGCATTTTTCTGGGGAAAATCAAACAGATCTTTCACTGAAAGTTCTAAATAATCTGTGTTTTTCCTCCCCCCAACCTCAATCCGTTTGAGGATCCCTGCTCTGCACTCCCCAGGTCTGCTGGGCACACAGCAGGTTGCAAGGGGCACTGAGATTCTCGAGTGCGGCAGGAAAACCAAGTTCCAGAGAGGCTGAGGGTTGTGCTCTGTCAGTGTCAGCTGTGACCTCAGGAGAAGGACAGAGATGGCAGGGGTGGCAGTGGAGCCATCCCACCCCAGGATGAGTGGCTTGGGCAGCTCTTTTCATCCCTGAGGCTTTTCCCTCACCCTCTGAGCAGGGTTTGCAGCAGGGGGAGATCTCAGCCCGTGCAAAGCCAGCGTGGGTGAGCTGTGCCTCGACAGCAGCGAGTCTGAGGGCGATGTGGGATCTGAACATCCTCTGGCTACACCTTGGAAACCCTAATAAAGCTGCCTCTGAATCACACAGGGAGCAGACAGCAGGGCTGGGAGGCAGAGGTGCTTTTTCCACTCCCTGGGAGCACCCTGGGGTAAGTGACACCTGGCTGGGGCACTGCCAGATCCAAAGTAGGCAAAGGCTGGAGCCCTGCAGCTCCCCAAAAGCCACAATCCAGGGTTTGAGTGTACAGAGTGAAGAGTCTTGGCCTCTGTAAAGCACGCAGGGAAGGCAAGGCAACACTCGATGCTCAGGGGGATGAGGGCCTGGCGCTGCCTCGAGCTGGGCAAAACATTCCTCTAAGGCAAATGATGAAAAATCAGTGTCTGGCACTGTAATGCCTGGAGCTGGCCCAGCTGATGAACTCTTGAAATGTTTGGTGAGAAAGGATAATGCTTCCCAACAGTTTTTGCCCCACGTTGCCCAGTGTATAATGAAATAAGGAGACTCAGGAAGGTGAAACCAACTGAAGGCAGGCAGTGATGTCCTGGAGCTGCACACCCTCTTTGATGAATGCTAACTTTCATCTCCTTTCAGGCATGGACTTGAACTGTGCCTTCGATTGCATCAGGCTTTTGTCGTAATTTCCCAGCTTTTGAAGATTCACTTCTACACGAAAAGTTCTGGAAAAGAGCAGTAGTCAGCAGCTTTACAGCAAAGCAGTTTTTCCAACAAGTACTAATGTAATTAGGGAGAGGGGGATGTGTGCTGGAGCTTAAAAAACAATTTTAAATACACAGGGACAGGACAAGGACAGTGGCTAGGATCATCACCTGGATTTCAGAGCCTGTCTTTTTGCTGGCTGGAGAAGCTGGTGACATTTTTTAGAAAGAAATCAAAAAGTAGATTCTCACCGGTGTGAGACTGATCATTTGGTGTCTCAGTGAGGTGTGATCAAATCCTGCAATGCACCAGCGACCTTGGAGTGGGTGATCACAGGGGGAGAGCTCAGTCTCCTCATCCACAATCCCAAATATCCATGTGCACCTCCCAGAGTGAGTGCTCTTGTTGTCTCTTTGCAAATGGCTGCACTTTTGTCATCATGGCCACCTTCCTCAGGAACCTGCTGGGTCAATCAAGTCGCTCTGGACTAAATCATGGCGAAACAGGGTTAAAACGATGCTTAGCAGAGCAGAGTATGGTTACTGAGGTCCTGACTGACGTACAGAGCAGTGGGGTTGGTGTGGAAGGGCTGTTGAAGGGCAAGAAGCTGTGCAGAACCTCAGAACAGCCTTGGGGATGGCCTGTGGAATAATCTAAGGGATTAACCTCCAGGATGGTTTATAGGATAGTCTATGGGATAAACCGCAAAATTACCTAAAGCATGGTTGAGTGGGTAGCGGGATATGGGATAGGCTGAGGGGACAGCCTACAGGATAACCTCCAGGACACCCTTTCAGGTCTCCAGAGAGACTTCCAGTGCCTGCTCCAAGCTGGCAGAGGGAGGATGTGAGGCAAAGGCTTGCTCTTCCCAGAAGATCCACCTTGCTGCTGGCTCTGAGAGCTTTAGAAGCACCTCTGGCTTTACAAGTATCACAGAGCTCAATTTTGATTCCCAGCCTGGCACTGCGACCCACTCAGCCCTCCAAACCCTACAAGTCCCCTGTCTGCGTTTGCAGGGGCAGCCAGGGACCAACAACAGCCG